>SJYT01080531.1:0-197754 GCA_006410635.1 Cephalophus harveyi | reverse complement strand
ATAGTGAACCCAACAAAAATTAAAAAATAAACCTGCAATTAAAAAAATATATCTGCAAATCAAAATCTGTGGATTAAAATGGTATATACCACATACCTTTCCCCCAGAATTAAACAGGGCATTAATGACAGATCTTGATTATTGAACTCTAAGGATGAAAACAGAAGTCTTCAGACATATGAGCAAAAAATTAAAAAAAATACAATGATTTAAAAGTGAGCTGGATATCATACTGGCTTCTCACAATAACATTCAGTGGCAGAAGACATTGGAAAAATATCTATAAATTATAAGGGAAAATGGGTATGACTCACAAATATTAAACCCACACAAGTTGTTTTTCAAGTAAAAAATGTTAAGTGATGTTTTCTGAAACTTTCTAGAACATAGCACCCGTAAGCCTCTCAACAAAAAGCACTTCAGATTGATAAAATAAGCTAAGCAAAAGCTGATTCAAAGTTAAGAACCCAAAGAGGTAAAATGACAAGTAATGACCACCATATGAACAGAGAATTGAAACAAAGCCACTTGGAAAAAAATATTTCAACAAAAATACTATGGTTTGTGCTTATAACTGTGAGGGAGTAAATGGGTTGGGACTCACTCTTCAATCATAAACAATTAGAAAACTGACCAAATATATATATATATATAATGATTCTGGACATTGGACAACAACCACTGAAGGGTTATGATCCCTGAAAGAAAAGAAATAAATGATATAGGTCATACAAAAGCTCCAGCTTTCAGAAAGAAGGCAATTTCAGGCCCAGGGGTACAGATAGGAGATCTCAAAGTCTTAATAGTCTTCTCTGTGTTGAGGAGTCAGATTTTAAGAGTTTAGGGCCACTCAGGCCATTAGAATTTGCAGAGTAGAATATTACAGAGAAGGGGTTATACAGAAGAAGTCTAAAATATCTGAATGTGGATCTCTGTCAGCCTTTGATTGAATACTAATCTGTCCATGCACAACATAAAATTCAACAAGACTGCATGAAGGACAACGTGTGGAGAAAAAGCCAATTACCACAGAGTGGAAACCAAACATCCACCATATATACAGGGCCAGGACTATTCAGATTTCTTCCCATCAGAGCAGAAAGACTTTGTTAACTATACATGACATTTACTAGTGACTCTAGAAGAGTCTCACCTCAGGCTAAACTGGTGTTATAGGAAAACATCTAGTCACATCCTTAGAAAGCTTTAAAATAAGTCTAGAAAATATCAAAATGAATCATGGGTAATTTAACTGCTTACCAGAACCAAATCCACACCCTTTAAAGAAATGTAATAAATCCAGCACTTAACAATGAAGTATTTATAATGTCCAGCATCTAACTAAAAATGGTTAGATGTGCAAAGATAGAGGAAAATGTGACCAAAAGAAAAAAAGACTTTATAGAAATAGATGCATAAACTATAAAACTAATGGAGTCAGCAATATGAATGCTAAAACAACTTTTATAAATATATTCACTATGCTTAAGAACTTAAATAAAAGCATGAACATAATGAGGTAGGAATAGAAGAATTAAAAAATAAACCAAATTGAACTGTTAGGGAAGAAAAATAAATGAGGTAAAAATTATTCTGAATGAAATTATCCACAAGTTAGATATAAAATATAAAGAAGGTTAGTGAACTAGGAGACAAAGCAATAGAAAATATCCAAAATGAAGCACTTAGGGGAAAAAAATAAAAATAAATAGGAGAGCCTAACTAATCTGTGAAGCAGTATCAAGCAGCCTAGCATAAATGTGATTTGGATTTCAGAAAGAGAGGAAAAAAGAAGAGGAAAAAATTCTTAAAGGGATAACAGTAGAGGTTTACATACACAAAACTAAAACTTCATTATATTGAAACAAAAAAATGGATAAGTATAAAATTATAGTTGTAGGTCCCAAAACTGTTCTCTCAGTACTTACTATTAAAAAGTACAGAAATAAGTAGGAATATAGAAGACCTGAATAACACTATCAAAGAACTTGAACTAATGAACATTTCTAGAAGACTACAATAACCTCAGATATGCAGATGACACCACCCTTATGGCAGAACGTGAAGAGGAACTAAAAAGCCTCTTGATGAAACTGAAAGAGGAGAGTGAAAAAGTTGGCTTAAAGCTCAACATTCAGAAAACAAGATCATGGCATCTGGTCCCATCACTTCATGGCAAATAGATGGGGAAAAAGTGGAAACAGTGACAGACTTTATTTTGGGGGGCTCCAAAATCACTGCAGATGGTGACTGCAGCCATGAAATTAAAAGACGCTTACTCCTTGGAAGAAAAGTTATGACCAATCTAGATAGCATATTGAAAAGCAGAGACATTACTCTTACTCTGCTAACAAAGGTCCATCTAGTCAAGGCTATGGTTTTTCCAATGGTCATGTATGGATGTGAGAGTTGGACTGTGAAGAAAGCTGAGTGCCGAAGAATTGATGCTTTTGAACTGTGGTGTTGGAGAAGACTCTTGAGAGTCCCTTGAACTGCAAGGAGATCCAACCAGTCCATTCTACAGGAGATCAGTCCTGGGTGTTCTTTGGAAGGACTGATCCTAAAGCTGAAACTCCAATACTTTGGCCACCTGATGTGAAGAGTTGACTCATTGGAAAAGACTCTGATGCTGGGAGGGATTGGGGGCAGGAGAAGGGGACGACAGAGGATGAGATGGCTGGATGGCATCACAGACTCGATGGACATGAGTTTGAGTGAACTCCAGGAGTTGGTGATGGACAGGGAGCCCTGGTGTCCTGCAATTCATGGGGTCACAAAGAGTCGGACACGACTGAGCGACTGAACTGAACTGAACCCTTCAGCCACAGACTGTACATCTTTTCAAGTACACATGGACCATTTTTCAAGATAGAACAGATGCTAGGTCATTAACTAAGTATCAATATATTAAAAGATTGAAAGCAAAAGGGAATTAAATTAGAAATTACTAACTAAAAATAATTTTAAAATGCTCAAATATTGGGAGATTAAATTTCATAATTCATATGAACTCATAGCTCAAAATCATAGGGAAAATAAAATATTCTAAAGTAAATCATGATTAAAATGTAGCCCATAAAAGTTAAAGGATTCATGTAAAGCATTCAGAGAGATAAATAATTTGTTTCCATATTCAAATAATTAACAACTGGGAATAACATCAACAAATGTAAAACACTTCCAGACAAGCTTACAGTGAAAACTATAAAACACTCCTGACAGGACTAAAGAAATCCCAAGTAAATAGATATATTCAATTTCATGGATTGGAATAGTCAGTATTGCTAAGATTCAATTCTCCCCAAATTGACTTATAAATGCAATGTTATGCCAATCAAACTACCCATAGAAATTTTTTTTTCCAAAATTGACAATTTAAATGTAAAGGAGCTAGAATAGCCAAAGCCATTTTGAAGAAGACTCAGCTGGGAAGACTTACCATACCCAATTTCAAGACTTAGTACGAAGCTATAGGAATCATAACAGTGTGATAATCGAGTGAAGATAAACATGTAAATCAAAACAATAAAATAGATAATCCAGAAATAGATATACATATGTGGTCAACTGATTTTTAATACAAGTTCTGGGCAATTCAATGGAAAAGTGATAATCTTTTCAACAAATGGTGCTGGAACAACTGGCCAACCATATGGTAAAAAAGAAATCTTAATCTCATAGATACCCAAATATTAACTTGAAGTGGATCATAGATCTAAATATAAAAATTAAAACTATAAAGTTTAAAGAAAATATAGGAGAAAATCTTGCGAGCTTGGAGTAATTGATAATTTATTTAGATAAGTTACAAAAAGCATGAAACACTGGACTTTATAAAAACTAAAATTTCCTGCTTCTTGAAAGGTAGCATTTTTAAAAAGCCATAGGCTGGAAGAAAATATTCATGATACATATATTTAACACAGGACTAGTATCCAACATATCAGTTCAGTTAGTCATTCAGTTGTGTCCGACTCTTTGAGACGCCATGAACCGCAACAGCCAAGCCTCCCTGTCCATCACCAACTCCCAGAGTTCACCCAAACTCATGTCCACTGAGTCGGTGATACCATCCAACCATCTTATCCTCTGTCATCCTCTTCTCCTCCTGCCCTCGATCTTTCCTAGCATCAAGGTCTTTTCCAATGAGTCAGCTCTTTGCATCAGGTGGCCAAAGTATTGGAGTTTCAGCTTCAACATCAGTCCTTCCAAAGAACATCCAGGGCTGATCTCCTTTAGGATGGACTGGTTGGATCTCCTTGCAGTCCAAGGGACTCTCAAGAGTCTTTTCCAACACCATAGTTCAAAAGCATCAATTCTTCAGTGCTCAGCTTTCTTTATAGTCCAGCTCTCACATCCATACATGACTACTGGAAAAACCATAGCTTTGACTAGACAGGAATGTTTACAGGAATTCCTTTTTAATAATAGACCAAAATGCAAACAGCCAATTATCAATAAGTAAACTCCAGTTGAGCTATTTCAAATCCTCAAAGATGATACTGTGAAAGTTATGCATTCAATATGCCAGCAAATTTGGAAAACTCAGTAGTGGCCACAGGACTGGAAAAGGTCAGTTTTCATTCTAATCCCAAAGAAAGGCAATGCAAAAGAATGCTCAAACTACCGCACAGTTGCACTCATCGCACACGTTAGTAAAGTAATGCTCAAAATTCTCCAAGCCAGGCTTCAACAATACGTGAACTGTGAACTCACAGATGTTCAAGCTGGTTTTAGAAAAGGCAGAGGAACCAGAAATCAAATTGCCAACATCCACTGGATCATGGAAAAAGCAAGAGAGTTCCAGAAAAACATCTGTTCCTGCTTTATTGACTATGCCAAAGCCTGTGACTGTGTGGATCACAATAAACTGTGGAAAATTCTGAAAGAAGTGGGAATATTTGACCACCTAACTTGCCTCTTGAGAAATCTGTATGCAGATTAGGAAGCAACAGTTAGAACTGGACATGGAACAACAGACTGGTTCCAAATAGGAAAAGGCTGTATATTGTCACCCTGCTTATTTAACTTATATGCAGAGTACATCATGAGAAACGGTGGGCTGGATGAAGCACAAGCTGGAATCGAGATTGCCGGGAGAAATATCAATAACCTCAGATATGCAGATGACACCACCTTTACGGCAGAAAGTGAAGAGGAACTAAAAGCCTCTTGATGAAAGTGAAAGAGGAGAGTGAAAAAGTTGGCTTAAAGCTCAACATTCAGAAAACGAAGATCATAGCATCTGGTCCCATTACTTCACGGCAAATAGATGGGGAAACAGTGGCTGACTATTTTGGGGGGGCTCCAAAATCACTGCAGATGGTGACTGTAGTCATGAAATTAAAAGATGCTTACTCTTTGAAAGGAAAGTTTTGACCAACTTAGATAGCAGATTAAAAACAACAATGGTCTGTCTAGTCAAGGCTATGGTTTTTCCAGTAATCATGTATGCATGTGAGAGTTGGACTATAAAGAAAGCTGAGCACCGAAGAATTGATGCTTTTGAACTGTGGTGTTAGAGAAGACTCTTGAGAGTCCCTTGGACAGCAAGGAGATCCAACCAGTCCATCCTAAAGGAGATCAGTGTTGAATATTCATTAGAAGGACTGATGCTGAAGCTGAAACTCCAATACTTTGGCCACCTGATGCAAAGAGCTGACTTATTGGAAAAGACCCTGATGCTGGGAAAGATTGAAGGTGGGAGGAGAAGGGGACAACAGAGGATGAGATGGTTGGATGGCATCACTTACTCAATGGACATGAGTTTGCGTAAACTCCTGGAGTTGGTGATGGACAGGGAGGCCTGGCTTGCTGCAGTCCATGGGGTCGCAAAGAGTTGGACATGACTGAGCAGCTGAACTGAAACGGATAAAGGCAATGTGGTATATTTATACAATGAACTACACTTAGCAATAAAAAGAAATAAACTACTGATACAGAGAAACATGGATAAGTACCCAAAAGAAGCCAGATAAAAGAGTATATACTGTATGGTTAGATTTATTTGAGACTCTAGAAAATTAACCCAATCTATGATAGGTACCAGATCACTGGTTTAGGGGGTAGTAAAGAGGGATTAGCTGGGAAAGGAGAGAAAGAGGACTTTGGGGGTGATGGAAATTTTTTTATCTTTAATATGGTGGTGATGACATGGGTGTATACATTTGTCCAAACTCATCAAATTATAAATTATTTTTTAAATGAGTGCAGTTAATTACATGCGAATTAGACCTTAATAAAATTGCCAGGAAAATGGCAAAGGGATATATAACATCTTATTCTCAATATAATTTCTCCTAAAATAATGTGGCATATTTTATCCAAGGCTTTGCTTTAAATACATGTATTTCCAAGTTTGTGTTAATTAAATCCTGCTTTCCTACTAGAAAGGAACATGTACCCCCCCCCCAAAAAAAAGGAAAGGTTTTGTTTCAAACTTTTAGGATGGTGAAAATATTCTGTATAATATAGTGGCAGATACGTATGATTGTATTTTTACCCAAACCCATAGAATATATAACACCAAGAGTGAACCCCAAGGTAATATGAACTTTGGGTAATTATGATATATCAATGTAGATTCATTCTTGATATTAAAAAATAGTATCTTTCTGGTGAGTGATGTTAATAACGGGGAAGGGTAGAATTTGTGAGGGCAGAAGGCATATGAGAGATCTTTGTACCTTCCTCTCAACTATATCTGCAGTTCAGTGATTTCTTCAACTTACTTTTCTATTAATTTCAAATATGATAAATATAGGCATTCCTTGGTAGCTTAGCTGCTAAAGAATCCACCTGCAATGCAGGAGACCCTGATTTGATTCCTGGGTCAGGAAGATCCCCTGGAGAAGAGACAGGCTACCCACTCCAGTATTCATGGGCTTCCCTGGTGGCTCAGACAGTAAAGAATCTGCCTGCAATTGGGAGACCTGGTTTCAGTCCCTGAGTTGGGAAGACACCGTGGAGGAGGGCATGGCAACCCACTCCAGTATTCTTGATGGAGAATCCCCATGGACAGAGAAGCCTAGTGGGCTAGTCCATGGGATCACAAAGAGTCAGATACAACTGAGTGACTAAGTACAGAACAGCAAATGATAAATATAATACACTTAAAAGACATGTACAGTCTATTTTGTAAAATTGTTTGTACGTATCTACTTGCTTACCACCTACACATCCAGTTTTGTCTGATTATGTGCATAAAGCTGTGTATGGAATTATTCTTGCCAAATGGCCATTTTCAGTAAATTGTTACTTGCTTTGTATTCAATGTTACCTACACTTTTTTCTTAATATACAAACAGCTCATACAGCTCAACATCCAAAAAAAAAAAAACCTCCAAAAGTGGGCAGAAGATCTAAATAGACGTTTTTCCAAAGAAGACATACACATGGCCAATGGGAACATGAAAAGATACTTCACATGGCTAATTATTATATAAATGCAAATCAATACCACAATGAGGTATCACCTCACATCAGCCAGAATGACCATCGTCCAAAAAAAATCTATGAATAATAAATGATGAAGAGGGTATGGCAAAAAGGGAACCCTCCTATGCAGCTGGGAATACGAATTGGCGCAGCCACTATGGAGAACAGTATGGAGGTTCCTTAAACTAAAAATAGAGTCACCATATGAGCCAGCAATCCCACACCTGGGCATATATCTGGAAAAGACAAAAGCTGAACTTGGAAAGACAAATGCATGTCAGTGTTCATAGCAGCTCTATTTACAATAGCTAAGACATGGAAGCAACCTAGGCTTCCTAAGCAACCTAAGCTTCATTTAACAAATGAAGGGAAAAAGAAAATATCTCATATATATACACAACATATACACACACAATGAAATATTACTCAGCCATAAAAAAAAAAACAGTGAAATAATGCCATTTGCAGGAACATGGATGGACCTAGAGATTATTATACTAAGTGAAGTCAGGCAGAGAAAGACAAATATAAGATATCACTTATATGCAGAATCTTAAAAATGACATAAAAGTACTTATTCCAGAAACAGAAAGAGACTCACAGACATAGAAAACAAATTTATGGTTACCAAAGGGGAGAGGTGGAGGGGAGGAATAAATTAGAATTTGGGATTAACATATACAGACTGCTGCTGCTGCTGCTGCTGCTGCTAAGTCACTTCAGTCGTGTCCAACTCTGTGTGACCCCATAGACGGCAGCCCACCAGGCTCCCCCATCCCTGGACTACTATATATAATATAAACAAGAACCTTACCATATAGCACAGGAAAATATATTCAATATCTTCTAGTAGCCTTTAATGGAAAAGAATCTGAAAAGGAACATACACACACACACACACACACACACACATGAATCACTTGGCTGTACACCTGAAACTAACACAACACTATAAATCAAATATATGTCAATTTAAGGAAAAAAAAAAGAATGACCTAAAAAAGTAAAAATTAAAACAATGCAGAGGTCAGCTGCCTCTGGTGCTGACTCCTAAAATGCATGGGGATGATCTTGTCTACCCCTCCTCCCCTCAAATCCAGGGGATTACTGGCTTAGTGTAGAAAAGCTACAGGTGGGTCTTTAGACTCTCTTTCAACAAAGATTACCCAGGGGACTGGATCTTAAAGAACTATCCAGGCTTCAGATCATCAGTATTCAGTTTACCCTGTTCTCAGTTAAGTGACAATCCTGAATTCTAGCCAGCTGCCCTACAAAGACAGTATCCTCTGCAGAAGATGAAAATTAAGGCTTAATGTAATGATGGGCTCGGTTGCTCAGAGCCCCTTAAAAAAACTTCCAAACACCCCACCTTCCCTTTTCCAATCCTTTTAAGGAACAGAAGCACAGATTAAAAAGAAGAAAGAAAGAAAAGAAAAATAAAGTTAAAGGTATGTTAAAACTAGAACTTGCTGTTACACAGCATGGGAGCTTAAGTCATCTCTTTTTTTAATGTTAAATAAAAGAATGACCACAAGAGGCCTGAGGACTTTCAGACACTTGGGTTGCATTAAAACAACAACAACAACAACTTTATTTAAAAAAAAATAACAGATGGAGAAGGAAATGGTAACCCACACCAATATTCTTGCCTGGGAAATCCCATGGACAGAGGAGCCTGGCAGTGAATCCATAGGGTCGCAAGAGTTGGACACAACTGAGCAACTAAACCCCCACCCCCACCCCTACCCCCATGGACACTGGGTCAGTGTCTAGTGACACGGTTTCATCGTGGGAGTTCCCACTTTGAAGATGTTTCCAACAGCTCCTTGTTTTATGCACTTCCATCCTCTAAAACTAAGTAGAATTTAATTAATACTGGAGGTGTAAACACTGTAAATATTCAATAAACCACTCCATTGTTTTTTTTTAATATACAAAACCCCCATCTTTTAATAGTTGATACCTCAAAGAGAGTTTTGAAAACAAAACTGTTATATTTGTTTTCATTATATTTAAAATATTCAGAGGTAAACTAAATTATCTGAAAAAAATAACAGAAATTGTGATTGACCAGAAAGGTAAAGATATATGACCATATTTAAATAATCCTACCTAATAGCATTTACAATGGTTGATGGTTCCGGAGGGCAAATTGCCGTGCCAGGAATATCATTATATCTCCCTCCAAAGTACAGATATTAGAAAACAGATGAAGTCTCTATCGTTTTCTTGATTTTTTTTTCTTACTTTTATAAATGATACCTCACCAGTAAGTTAATCTTCATAAGAAATGTCTGTAAATCTTTCCTGCCTGGGCTTCTCAATATTTTTCTTTAATGGACAGGAAATTAAATACCTTAGTCTCAGTCACATCAGGACACGGAAGTTCCCTTTCACAGTACAGAGATATTGCCTGACCTCTGTTTACTTTAAGGCTTAAATAGTCAGAAACTTCTGATACACCTGATTTGGTGTCAGGGAAAGGAAAGAAGAGTAGGAAAAATATTCCAATATAGGCACCAATGATATCCATTACCAAAACAGATGAATTATTTATCCTGAGTTCCTATGATCCCCTGGTGCAAATATATGTACACATCATATCCCATCATTGTGCCCAGCACACAGTTATACTCACGAAATCTCACTTCATTAAGTGAATTAATACATTTCTCCCATTAAATACAGAAATTCTTCAGTTGTCATTCCTGTAATTTACCCACTTTCATTTCGGACATACGTTATATCCCCACGGGCTTCCCAGGTGGCTCAGTGGTAAAGAATCTCCTAGTCAATTCAGGAGACTCGGGTTTGTTACCTGGGCTGGGAAGATCCCCTGGAGAAGAAATGGTAACCCACTCCAGTATTCCTGCCTGGCAAACCCCACAGACAGAGGAAGCTGGCAGGCTACAGTCCATGGGGTCATAAAAGAGTCAGACACAATTTAGCAGCCTATATCCCCACAGTGCTAAAACATCCAAGTGAAAAAAAACAAAAATCAGCAAAAACTTTGACTATTTTAGTTGAGCAACAAAAAGCTCTAGAATCTGTACTGTCTAAAACAGTATCCACTAGCTATGTAGCAATCTATACTTAAAGTCAGTAACATTTAAAAATCAGTTGTTAGTTGGCCTAGTCAATGTCAAGTGTTCAGTAACTACATGCGGCTAGTGGCTATGGCATCAGACAGTACAACCACAGAATATCTGTATCATTACAGGAAATTCAAAGTTTTGTTGAATGGAAAGTTCTAGGTGATTGCCTAAACTTTTTCCATTTCAGCTTGATGCTCTATGTTTTCATAAATATATCAGGAGCTCAAGATCTTTTCTAAGTATGTTAGAGTGCCTTAAGAGAAGTGATTTAGGGAGTAAATTCTGGGATATGAAAATTACTCCAAGACTGAAGAGAACTTGTTAATACACACTGAGGTAGATCTCAGTTCAGTTCAGTCATTCAGCCATGCCTGACTCTTTGTGACCCTATGGACTTCAGCATGCCAGGCTTCCCTGTCTATCACCAACTCCCGGAGCTTGCTCAAACTCATGTCCATCAAGTAGGTGATGCCATCTAATCATCTCATCCTCTGTTGTCCCCTTCTCCTCCTGCCTTCAATCTTTCATATCATCAGTGTCTGTTCCAATAAGTCACCTCTTCGCATCAGGTAGGCAAAGTATTGGAGTTTCAGCCTCAGCATCAGTCCTTCCAATGAACATTCAGAACTGACCTCCCCTAGGATTGACTGGTCCGATTTCCCTGAAGTTCAAGGGACTCCCAAGAGTCTTCTCCAACATCACAGTTCAAAAGTATCAACTCTTTAGTGCTCAGCTTTCTTAATGGTCCAACTTTCATATCCATACATGACTACTGGAAAAGCCATAGCTTTGACTAGATGGACCCTTGTTGGCAAAGTAATGTCTCTGCTTTTTCATATTCTGTCTAAGTTGGTCATAAATTTTCTTCGAAGGAGCAAGTGTCTCCTAATTTCATGACTGCAGTCACCATCTGCAGTGATTTTGGAGTCCAAGAAAATAAAGTCTGTCACTGTTTCCAATCTTTCCCCACCTATTTGCCATGAAGTGATGCGACCAGATGCCATGATCACCCAGTTTTTTGAATGTTGAGTTTTAAGCCTGTCCTTTCACTTTCCTCTTTCACTTTTATCAAGAGGCTCTTCAGTTCCTCCTCACTGTCTGTTATAAGGGTAGATCTAGTATTTCCTGAAAGCAGAATCCTTTGTTTCTTCATTTTTCTATTTCTAGTAGCTAAGAAACTGCAGTTAGTAAAGGCTGAATAATAATAAATATGCATGTGTTCTAATAAATTACACATTCTCATTCAAACACTTCACATACCTCTCATATTTGACACATTTATTTCAGATATCAGAGGTGTAGTAGATTCTGTTGCCTAGAGAATAAAGAAAGGGTTTGCCTATCAGAAGATTTACCTTTTTATGGGATCTGTCTTCTTTTTCACGTTTTTTTTCACCTCCAGTGCAGCCTGTTTCTCCTGAGCACGCATGCTCAGTTGCTCAGTCATGTCCAACTCTTTGTAATCCATGGACTGCAGCCCACCAGGCTCCTCTGCCTATGAGATTTTCCAGGCAAGAACACTGGAGAAGGTTTCCATTTCCTCCTCCAGGGGATCTTCCCTCGCCAGGGCTTAAACCTGCATCATCTCCTGCCTCTCGTGCATTGGCAGGCAGATTCTTTACCACTAGCGCCACCTGGGAAGCCTCTACAGTGCTGCTGCTGCTGCTGCTGCTGCTGCTGCTGCTAAGTCACTTCAGTCGTGTCCGACTCTGTGGGACCCCTAGGCCTCATCTAATAATGATACGGACAGGAGTTTACACTGATCGGCCACATATCCTAGACTGATGACATATGTATGTAAGATTTTATTGTGCTTATAGTCTGAAATGTTTGTGTCCTTATGATGAAATTTTAATATGAATGTGACGATATTATTAGGGGAGTGAGGCCTTTGGGAGATACTTAAGTCATGAGAGTGAAGTCTTGGTAAATGGAATTTGTGTCTTAAAACGAAGCTCCAGAGAGATCCCTAGCTTTCTACATACACCATATGAGGATACAGCAACAAGACAACCATGTATTACCTAGGAAGCAAACCCCCAACTTGATCAAGCTGGCACCTTGAACTTGGACTTCCAGAATCCAGGAATGTGAGAAATAAGTTTCTTTTGATTATAAGCTACCCAGTCTATGATATTTTGCTATAGCCACCCAAATGGACAAAAATGCTGTCCATACTGGTATCCTTCTGAGTGAAAGGGGGTGGTATTAGTAGCTCGCTGGGACATTAGGCATGAGCCACGGTCATCCAACTGGTTTTGTTCATATATCCCAGTAGTTCTATGCTACTGTAAACTGAATGTGTTTCCCCCAAATTCATATGTTGAGCCCCAATTCCCAATGTGTTAGTACTTGGAGGCGGAGCCTTTGGAAGGTGATTAGCTCATGAGGGTAGAGCTCTCATGAATGGGATTAGTGCCCTTACAAAAGACTTTAGAAAGCTCCTTTGCCCCTCTACCATGTGAAAAGACAGCCATCTATGTATGAACCAGCAAGTGGACTCTCTCACCAGACACCAAATCTACCAGTACCTTGATTTTGAATTTCCCAGCCTCCAGAATCATAAAAAAGTAAAATTTTGTTGTTTAAAGGCCCCCTAGTCCACCGTAGCCTGTCACAGCAACCTGAACAGACAAAGACATATGTTTAACTTTGTCTTTAATTTTTTGACCATTAGGAGACATCAACTTTCCCTAGATTTCTAGACTGTGGTTTCAGTAAGATTCAGACAGCCTCAGAAACACATTCTTACACATACAGCCAGATTTATAAACATTCATCATGCTCATTGAGCTCGTTTTATTTATGGACTTTGATTAATATAATCTATGTTTTGCAACTGTTTTCAGTTCAGTTCATTTCAGTTGCTTGAAGTCTTGGTAAATGGAATTTGTGTCTTAAAACGAAGCTCCAGAGAGATCCCTAGCTTTCTACATACACCATATGAGGATACAGCAACAAGACAACCATGTATTACCTAGGAAGCAAACCCCCAACTTGATCAAGCTGGCACCTTGAACTTGGACTTCCAGAATCCAGGAATGTGAGAAATAAGTTTCTTTTGATTATAAGCTACCCAGTCTATGATATTTTGCTATAGCCACCCAAATGGACAAAAATGCTGTCCATACTGGTATCCTTCTGAGTGAAAGGGGGTGGTATTAGTAGCTCGCTGGGACATTAGGCATGAGCCACGGTCATCCAACTGGTTTTGTTCATATATCCCAGTAGTTCTATGCTACTGTAAACTGAATGTGTTTCCCCCAAATTCATATGTTGAGCCCCAATTCCCAATGTGTTAGTACTTGGAGGCGGAGCCTTTGGAAGGTGATTAGCTCATGAGGGTAGAGCTCTCATGAATGGGATTAGTGCCCTTACAAAAGACTTTAGAAAGCTCCTTTGCCCCTCTACCATGTGAAAAGACAGCCATCTATGTATGAACCAGCAAGTGGACTCTCTCACCAGACACCAAATCTACCAGTACCTTGATTTTGAATTTCCCAGCCTCCAGAATCATAAAAAAGTAAAATTTTGTTGTTTAAAGGCCCCCTAGTCCACCGTAGCCTGTCACAGCAACCTGAACAGACAAAGACATATGTTTAACTTTGTCTTTAATTTTTTGACCATTAGGAGACATCAACTTTCCCTAGATTTCTAGACTGTGGTTTCAGTAAGATTCAGACAGCCTCAGAAACACATTCTTACACATACAGCCAGATTTATAAACATTCATCATGCTCATTGAGCTCGTTTTATTTATGGACTTTGATTAATATAATCTATGTTTTGCAACTGTTTTCAGTTCAGTTCATTTCAGTTGCGTCCAACTCTTTGCAACCCCATGAATCGCAGCATGCCAGGCCTCCCTGTCCATCACCAACTCCCAGAGTTCACCCAAACTCACGTCCATCGAGTCAGTGATGCCATCCAGCCATCTCATCCTCTATCATCCCCTTTTCTTCCCGCCCTCAATCCCTCCCAGCATCAAAGTCTTTTCTCGTGAGTCAGCTCTTCTCATGAGGGGGCCAAAGTACTGGAGTTTCAGCTTTAGCATCAGTCCTTCCAAAGAACACCCAGGGCTGATCTCCTGTAGAATGGACTGGTTGGATCTCCTTGCAGTCCAAGGGACTCTCAAGAGTCTTCTCCAACACCATAGTTCAAAAGCATCAATTCTTCGGTGCTCAGCTTTCTTCACAGTCCAATTCTCACATCCATACATGACCACTGGAAAAACCATAGCCTTGACTAGACGGACCTTAGTTGGCAAAGCAATGTCTCTGCTTTGGAATATGCTATCTAGGTTGGTCATAACTTTCCTTCCAAGGAGTTTGGCAACAATTAATTACGAAGGTTTAAATAATAAAGGTTTATATAATAGTACCAAATGCAGATTTCTCCACTGCCCCTCAAGCTACCTGATATTCCAAGATACATTTTTTGGTCAGGACTTTGTCAAAATGACAAATAACAGCCTAGGGTCAGGCCATTAGAAAGTGCCTATGAGAACATCATTAAGACTGGACCTTAGGTGAAGAAGGAGGCAGCAGAAGAGAGATGATCGAAAAAGGATAATCCTGAGGTCATCCTTGCTTGAAATCTATGTCAGTAAACTCTAACCATAAAATCAAAAACCATAAAATAAACTATAACCATATAATCAAAAACCATAAAATAAAAAAACAAAAACCAGTAAAAGTCTAACCATAAAATCCATCAGGAGAAGATCCTTGGCCAGATCATTTTTTAACTTCAAAACAAGATTGATTTCCATTCTGTAAATACCTCCTGTTCATTTAAATTAAGCAGCATTCACCCTTTGGCATTCTTCCCCTGGTTACATTAGGAAAGGAGAACTTGATCCATGACTCAACCAGTCTAACAGCACTGTTGAGATGCCTCCTCCCCGAGAAAAAGGGGTAGTAAGGGGGGTGGTCTCAATAACCACTAAAAATCTCTCAGAACATAAAGCTTTCCTTTTAACCAGTTCTCTCAGTGCTCAGAAAAGAGAAACAGTCCCTGCATTTTTTCTTAGTGTTATAGAAAACAATCGGTAATGTTTATCTATGGATTTGATCACAACAAGGATGTTTGGTGAAAGAGGAAGTGAGAGATTTCACTGTTTTATGTCAAGGATCCTATCTTCAGTATGCGAGGTGGAATGGGTGCCTGGAGAAATGTGAATACTCTGTCCAGGGCTCTGACATTTGTGTGTGCAGAATGGTAACACTTTAATAGAGAAGAATGCAGCACTGCTCAAATGAGAGCCTCTTTCTTGCCCTTTGAAAACTGTCCCTCCACGATTTTTCCTGAGGAGCAGCATAAGGTGAGAGTGTCTCCTAAGGTCCTTGCCAGTTCTTGTATAGCTGTGGCTTGGCCCGGGACTAGGTGCTTGCCCCACAGAGCTCCTGCAGTGCACGGCGATACAACCAGCACAGGCGTGCCTCCTCTGCACATACATTATGTGCACTCAGGGTTGTGTTTCACCAGAATGGAAGAAAGTAAAAGCCTGAGATGGGACAATCTAGTTGATAATCTCAATCACAAAATTACATATGAGAATATAACACATTTCTGGGTAGTGATAAAAGGAAGAGCTGTTCCATTTATTTACTGTTTTCTATTGGATAAGCATAACCATATGGTATCAGACGACCAAAGGTAAAATTGGTAAATGATCACTTATGTCTTAAGATATGAAAAGGCTTCCCAGCACTAAGAGAAAAAATACTTTCTCTCACTGATAGATGAAGTTCCTCGTTATTAAAGATCCATTCCTTTGGTTTAAGCCTTAACCATGACAGGTTGAGAATATTCATAGCACTTGGCTATTACAGTGAAAATGGTTTAACTGCACTAAGGTTTCTTTCAACTCTCCCAGTCAGCTGGAAAACAAAAATACCACCCATAGTTCTTTTGCATTGCCCTGTTCCTTTGTCAAAGATGAGTTGACTCTATTATGAGGGATCTATTTCCAGGCTCCCTATTCTGTTCTATTGATGTATTTGTCTATTCTTTCACCAATACCACAGTCTTGATTACTGTAGCTTTACAGTAAGTGTTGAAGTCAGTTAGCACCAATCTTCAAAATTTTGTACTTCTTCAAGATCATGACTATTCTTGGTCTTTTGCTTCTCCTTATAAACTATAGAAACAGGGACTTCCCTAGCAGTCTAATGGGTTAAGACTCCATGCTTCCATTGCAAGGGGCACAGGTTTGATCTCTGGTCAGGAAACTCAGATCCTGCATGCTGCACAGAGTGACCAAATAAATAAAATAAGAAAATGAAATAAACTGTAGAATCAGTTTGTCAATTTTCATAAAATAACTTGCTGGAATTTGGGGGGACTGCATTGAATCTATAGATGAATTAAATTTAGAAGAGCTGACATCTTGACAATATTGAATCTTTCCTCTCAATGAACATGGAATATTTCTTGATATATGCAGCTATTCTTTGATTTCATTCATTAGTTTTTTAGTTCTCATATAGATCTTGTACAAATATTGTTAGCTTCATACCTATTTCATTCTGCATGGTGCTAACGTAACCACCATTTTGCTTTTAACTTCAAATATCACTTGTCCATTATTGGTATATAGGAAAATAATTTAGTTCTGTATGTTAACTTTGTATTTTGCAACCTGCTATAATCGCCTATGGGATAGCACAGAGTCGGACATGACTGAAGTGACTTAGCAGCATAATCGCTTTTTAGCTCTGGGGCAGGGGTGAGGGGGGTGTTTCTCTGTTTTTTTTTTTTCAAACTGTATACCTTTTATCTCCTTTTCTCACCTTACTGTACAAGCAAGGACTTCCAGTATGACACTGAAAAGGAGTAGTGAAAGAAGACATTGTCGTACCTGATCTTAGTGGGAAGATTTGAATTTCTCACCATTAAGTATAATGATACTGCAGGGTTTTTGTAGTATTTTTCAAGTTGAGGAAGTTTCTCTGTATTGCTAGCTTTCTGAATTTTTCATAAATTTCAATTTATCATAAATCAGTGTCAGATTTTTGTCAAATGCCTTTTTACCCTCTATTAATACTATCATGTGGTTTTTCTTTTTTAGTGTGTTAATGTGATGGATTACATTGATTTTTCCCACACTTTCTTAAAGGTAGTGTCTGAATGCAAATTTTTTCCAATTAGATAGTTCATTGAGAATTGAATGGCAGAGCCAGACAGTTCTGTTTCCCTGCTCTTCTGTTTTCTGCTGGTGAGCAGCCAAGAAACCAGGGGTTTGACAGCAGCATTCCAGGGTCCAACATTTCATAGCTATTGAAAGGTAGTTGCAGCAGCACCAGGGGCAGTGTCCCAATCCCTGGATCACAGGCTCCATGGGATTTTCTTCATGTCTGCAGTTCAAGTGTGTGGACTTCTGAATCCCCATCTCTTGGTTACGGTAACTCCAGCATCTTCCAGAACTAGACATTATTTTTTACTATCTTGTTCCTTGTATGAAATGCCTTTCTGCTTAAAATACCTAGAGTTGATTCTGTTTCTAAAACTGACCAGGGACTATCACAGATGTGGATAAGCATGCTTATTGGAGAAAATGGGTGAAGCCATGGGAGGGAATAAAATTTCTCAAGAGGACATGAGTTCTAAAACAAAGAGAGAAAACAAGGAGCCAGTCCCATTTCATATTTGACTTCCTTAAAGACAGGTTACTTCAGAAGTATTTACAAGATAACTCAGGCTGGCCTTGTTCACAAAATTAAAATACAAAAATCATTGGGACTTCCCTGGCAGTCCAGTGGTTAAGACTCCACACTTCCAATGCAGGGGGCACTGGTTTGATCCCTGGTGGGGGAACTAAGATCCTGTATTCCACACAGTGCAACCAAAAATAATAATAATAATTTTTAAAAATTTTAATATATATATATTTTAAAAAATACAATAATTATCAATGTCTCTCAACTAACCTCCAACTAAATCTCATTGCTATCACACAATGTCCTTCATTTGTTCTTTGTTCTTCTATACCTACCTCCTTCACTCCTTCCACCCCATTTAAATAAAATAAAAGAATAAGATTGGATGGTGCCTCACAGCTATTTTAGTTAAATGGTACTACTTTATAGGCTTATAAAGGGGCCAAATCAGCAGAACGACTTTCCTAATATTAGCTATACATGATCTAATGGCCACATGTAACCCAACATTACCCCACACATAGCTGGACTGCAGAGAAGTAAACAAATATCAGAGGGTCACTCTAGACATTTAATGCTCAATATATATGACAGAAGTAGGAATGAATTTTCTCAAAACTCCAAGTATCATGCCTCATCCCCTGCAGAACTTGACATCTTTGTCTTCCTACAGACAGAACAGCAAGGATTTCATAGCAGTATTGCAGCCAGTGAAAATTCCTGAATCTCTAAGCCAAAGGGAACACTACATCCCTGACTGACCACAAGGCAAAGCAGGAAAAGGAGAAACCAACCTTTCTGTAACCCATGGTCTTTGCTCAGCCCTTGGGCTCTTTGGGGAGCCCATTCTTTACATTCTCGCTTTAACTGGAAGTTTGCTGTTGTTACTGACCAGGGTTCTTAGCCTTCTTAATCAATAGAAATTGATCAGAGGCCAGATAAGAATTCAGGCAAGGCTTTATTGGGCTGCCTGGTGCAGCAGGCGGGTGTGAGAATAAACAACAGATCCCTTTGCTTGCTTACTTCCTGAGGGCAAGCTTGTTCTTTATATGGGATAAGGGTGGTGGTGTGTCCAGAAGTCAGGCCAGAGGGGTGGCTTAGGTGGTTTGCCCACCCCTTAGGTTGTGGTGTGTGCAGAGGGCATAAGCATACCCTACTTTTGCTTTCCAGCCCCCTGACTCTTCAAAAGTGGCAGATGGATTTTTTGGTCTCCTTGTATCTTTTTTCCAGAATTTGCCCCAACTGCATATGAATACAGTTATTTTTAGTCCCATACAGTTTCTTTGTATTTTGTGTTTTTGAAAAGAGGTGTGTCCTGTTGTAAGCATTGCAGCACTGCAGAAAAGGGTCCCAGGTCTCGGCCTGTCTCATTGTGATGGCAATTATTAGTGCTAAAGAGAAGTCAGGCATTGATTGCTCAAGCCTGTTTGACTACTGGTTGAAGGTGTGCTGAGGACAACTGACCCTGGGCTGAGGGGTTCCTAAAGGACCTTTAAGATCCTACAGATTTTTTATGCCAATGGGAGACTTTGATCTGGACGTGTGAAAGCTGACTGATCTTGCATCAGCTCCAAGAACCAATTACATATTTGCCTGGAAATGAAATTTCTGCTCATGTCTTCAGAGCCCATTATCCAGGGACACACTCCTCATAAGATTGCAGCCTGGATCACTGAGCCCTTCCCACATCACAGACTTTGTCTTGTCTTCACTATGATGGTGCCTCTTGAAAGAAACTACAAAACACTCACTCATCATGTGTCTTGACTAATGACTTCCTTTAAAACAGACAAAGCTGAGACGAAGAAACCAAGAAAATAGCCTCTAGATAACTGAAATAGGCCTCACAATGGATCATTACTGCCGTCCTGACCATTATCAAGTTCTCACTCAGTGTCTCTAGCTCTTCATTCACACCCAGCTCTAACCGTTTGGCTGTTTTCTGTTTTTCCCCTGAGCATGTGTTAGTTGAAACTGTTGTTACAAAGACCATAAAATTCCTGATCATTACTCATAAATGCTCAGTTGGTTTCTATTTATTCTGTGTTTACACATAAATTGGACAAGCTTTCTTTCTGTTCACTTCAGTGCAGATTAGTTAAGTAAAGGTCATAAAAGATGCTTTTATAGTTCGTGATGTACATATAATATATAACAATAAATTTGTAAAATATACATTACATAAAGTAAATGTATATAATAAATATACAAATATATAGTTACATTTACAAGTTTGCACTAACTGTCTATAGCCAGGCTCTTCATTCACATGCCATTCTACCAAGCTTGGTTTTTGTTGTTATTGTTTTGTTGTTAATTTCATTGCATACCCAGTGAAAACAGGGGTGAGTGTATTGTTGCAAAAGGCAGCTACAACGGCATCAGCAAGAAGTAATATTAATAGCTGCCCAATTGATGAGATGAAATAAACACATAATTATATAGCTATTTTACCTCAAAAAAGAAAGTGTGATATCATGTAATTCATGCCTATTGGCCTTACATGCCTTGAAAGTAGACAATTTAATCCCCAACACACTAAGTGATGTTCTTGTGATGGTACTGATAAATCTTCAAGAAAAGATTTAAACTACATTCAGTATATTCTTATTGGGACCCAAGTCTTCCTGAGTTTGAATGATGGATCAGTCATTGGTGACCTTGAGCAAGTTATTTTCCTCAGTTACGTCATATGAACTAAGTCAAAATAGTTCCTATTTCCCTGAACAACTATAAGATTAAATGAGATTATGTACATAAACTGTTCAGTATAGTGTCTGGTACACAGTATTCAATAAATGTTGGATACTATAAATAAATAAATTCAATACTGTATACTCTTTTAAAGAAGCTTTAAGTGTATGCAATGCATTTTATCTAATTTTCCAAACAAGTTGATATAATTTGGCACTTAAAGGGGCAAGCTCTTGTAATAATGACAATAATAGTCACCATCTTTGAGTGCCTCCAGGTCAAGCAATGCACCAGGTGTTTAATATGACGTTATAATCCTGCTGGGCAATGATGGTGTAGCATTGCCGGGTGTGGATCTGAGAAGTTTAAGAAGGCAGATTTATTCTGTACTGGCCTTGGTGATTGATTTTAGTTTGAGAATTAAAGACTTACAGACTGCCTTCTTCTTAAGAAAGCAGAGGAATGTGCAATGATTTCCTTTAGGTTACTGTATTAAGCCAACATCATTTGGAACTAGAAGGAATAAACTTAAAAAAAAAAAAAAAACTTTTTATCTTGTATTGGAGTATAGCCAATTAACGATATTGTGACAGTTTCCGGTAGACAGCCAAGGGACTCAGCCATACATATACATTGCATCCATTCTCCCCTAAACTCCCCTCCCAGCCAGGCTGCCACATAACACTGAGCAGAGTTTCATGTGCTATTCAGTATGTCCTTGTTGGTTATTCATTTAAAATATAGCAGTGTGTACAGGTCAATCTAGAAAGGATAAGATTTGTTAAAAGAAGGAGGAGCAGGAAGAGGAGAAGGGGAGGAGGAGAGAGAAAAGAAGGTAGCATTCTTAAGTATCAGATCCACGACAAGTAATGTGTCTGGTCTTTAACATGAATTATCTTTATTCCTGCCAGGTAGTTATTATCATCCCCAATTTAGATGTGGATAAACTGTAGGAAGACCAGGGTTTGATCCCTGGGTTGGGAAGATCCCCTGGAGAAGGAAATGGCAACCCACTCCAGTGTTCTTGCCTAGAAAATTCCATGGACTGAGGAGCCTAGTAGGCTACAGTTCATGGGGTTGCAAAGAGTCGGACATGACTGAGCCACTTCACCTCAAACTGTAGTTCAGGGAAATCATTATCTGCTCAGGGACAAAATGTAAGTAATGAAGTCAAGACTCCAATCCAGTTGCATAAGACCCCATACTATTCCCAATCCCAGGTGACTCTAGTTATAGAGGAAATCCCTTATATGTACCTTATGGCTCCCTGACAGTATCCATAAAGGAGTCATCCCTGTAAGGAACTTTCTAGTACAACAGGAAACCATCCAGAGTAACTCCTTGACAAGACCAGTTGAATCTGTCCATCTCTCAGACTGACCAGGCTTGTCCTCCTCAACCACACACTCACTCAGTTCTTGCCCTGGAAGCAAAATCATGTCCTAAAAATAATCTTTTGACCTAGGAAGGAAACTCTCCTGGTGCCTACAGCAAGCAGGAGCCTTTGGGGTTGGGAAAAGCAGTCCTAAGGACAAGACAACTCAGCTCTGCAGGGAAACTAGCTAAACCCTCTCCTTTTCCAAGAATGATAGGCCAGGAAGACCCCACAGACATGATACCCCATTTCTTCCTTCTGCCACAGATGCCCTTCTCATTCTTTGCCTAACCTAAAATCCACTATTTCTAAGCTCTAACAGCAGCTGCTGTGTTTCGCTGAAGGGACAGAGAATCATACATCAAAGCTCTGCAAGCCTGAAATGTTGTCTCTCAAGTACAGGGACATATTAGAAAGTATCCCCAAGCTTGGATAATGGAAAGTCCCAGCAGTGGAGGGGGCTGGTAGTGTGACATCCACTTTTCATGTTTTAACAATTCCCTATTTAACAACTGTCTACCCAAACTACATGCATCATTAAATATTTGATACAGGTTAAAAAAATAAAGCGAGCTTTTTCAGGTGGGTTTTTAATCTGGTGGTGGTTTAGTCGCTAAGTCATGTCTGACTCTTATGATCACAGGGACTGTAGCCTGCCAGGTTCCTCTGTCTATGGGATTCTCCAAACAAGAATACTGGGGTGGGTAGCCATTCCCTTCTTCAGGGGATCTTTCTGACCCAGGGATTGAACCTGAATCTCCTGCATTGCAGGCAGATTCCTTATCATCTGAACCACCAGGGAAGCCCTTAGGGGAACACAATTAAAAACCTGTTTGGTTATGGTCAAAGGAGTCTAGCAGAGGTATCTAAGACATAGGACTCAATGTCTAAGCACCAACTTCAGGATTTAATTGCATCATAATATCTGTCAAGACCTGGAGTTATGTGATACAAAGATGTCCATTTCCTATCTCTACTAGAGTTTCAAACTAAATTGGCATCAATTTGCTCAATAGTTCCCCATTTTATGTAGCATATCTGAACAGGAATATTGATGGACACATGACAAATCAAAAGCTGGTAAGGGAAGAACATCTTATGCTTGAGATTTCATGATTCCTAGACACGACTGTCAGGGGAGTGAATGCAGCCAGCCATACAGGTGGTGGATTTGGGCGAGGGTGGGGGGGTGCCATTCCGAGCAGAAGAGGCGCAGAGGATGGTCCCTGGTATAAAGAGTGATCTCCTCGCCCCCACCCCACACCCCATCAGATGCCCTCCCTTTACAGGCACTCTGTTACTTCCCATCTATTTAGCTACTTTCTGGCTCTGACCCACCTGCCCTAGGAGACTTCCTCAGTGCTCCAGCCTCCCTTCTCAAAGCCTCAGCACTTACTGTCCCTGTAAATCAGCCTAGCATTTACTTACTGTGGTAGGTAAAGAACTTCCTCACTCCCAGAAGCCTACATCCTTGGAAATGCAAATATGTTACTTTACATGGCAAAAGAGACTTTGAAGATGTGATTCAACTAAGGACCTGGAGATGAAGACACTGGCCTGGATAATAAGTGCTGTGCTGTGCTTAGTCGCTCAAGGGAACAATTGCTTTGCAATTCCAAGCACTATAGCCCGCCAGGCTCCTCTGTCCATGGGAATTCTCCAGGTAAGAAGAATACTGGAGTGGATTGCCATGCCCTCCTCCAGGGGATCCTTCCAACCCAGGGATTGAACCCAGGTCTCCCACACGACAGACAGACTCTTTACAGTCTGAGCCACCAGGAAGTCAAATGGTGAGTGACCTGGTATTAGGAACCATATTGTAATCTGGCAGAAAGTTTAAAGCACATTTGTGGAATATCAGAATTAGAAAGGAAGCTCAGAATCTCTCAGTCCAATAAATTTGTTCACAAAAGTGGAAACAGAGGTCCAAATGTTTTACTTAAGTCACACCTTTTGAGTTAGGGGGTAGGAATTAGAATCCTAAATCAAGACCAGGAGCTGACTGTGGCTCAGATCATGCACTCCTTACTGCCAAATTCAGACTTAAATTGAAGAAAGTAGGGAAAACCACTAGACCATTTAGGTATGAACTAAGTCAAATCCCTTACGATTATACACTGCAAGTGACAAATAGATTCAAGGGATTAGATCTGATAGAGTGCCTGAAGAACTATGGATGGAGGTTCATGACACTGTAGAGAAGGCAGTGATCAAAACCATCCCCAAGGAAAAAAAAATGCATAAAAGCAAAACAGTTGTCTGAGGAGGCCTTACAAATAGCTGATAATAGAAGAAAAGCTAAAGGCAAAGGAGAAAAGGAAAGTTATATCCATTTGAATGCAGAGTTCCAAAGAACAGTAAGGAGAGATAAGAAAGCCCTCCTCAGTGATCAGTGCAAAGAAATAAAGAAAAACAATAGAATGGCAAAGACTAGAGATTTCATTAAGAAAATGAGAGATACCAAAGGAACATTTCATGCAAAGATGGGCACAATAAAGGACAGAAATGGTATGGACCTAACAGAAGCAGAAGATATTAAGAAGAGGTGGCAAGAATACACAGAACTGTACAAAAAAAGAGCTTCATGACCCAGATAACCATGATGGTTAGAGCCTGGCTAGGGCCAGACATCCTAGAATGTGAAGTTAAGTGGGCCTTCATAAGCATCACTACAAACAAAGCTAGAGGAGGAGATGGAATTCCAGTTGAGCTATTTCAAATCCTAAAAGATGATGCTGTGAAAGTGCTGCACTCAATTTGCCAGCAAATTTGGAAAACTCAGCAGTGGCTATAGGACTGGAAAAGGTCAGTTTTCATTCCAATCCCAAAAAAGGGCTATGCCAAAGAACGTTCAAACCATTGCACAATTGCACTCCTCGACACGCTAGCAAAGCAATGCTCAAAATTCTCCAAGCCAGGCTTCAACAGTATGTGAATTGTGAACTTTCAGATGTTTAAGCTGAAATTAGAAGAGACAGAGGAACCAGAGATCAAATTGCCAACATCTGTTGAATCATCAAAAAAGTAAGAGAATTCCAGAAAAACATCTACTTCTGCTTTATTGACTATGCCAAAACCTTTGACTGTATGGATCACAACAAACTGTGGGAAATTCTACAAGAGATGGGAACACCAGGTCACCTTACTTGCCTCCTGAGAAATCTGTTTGCAGGGAAATAAGCAACAGTTAGAACTGGATATGGAAAAACAGACTGGTTCCAAATTGGGAAAGGAGTACAGCAGGGCTATATATTGTCACCCTGCTTATTTAACTTATGTGCAAAGCACATCATGCAAAATGCTCGGCTGGATGAAGCACAAGCTGAAATCAAGATTGCTGGGAGAAATATCAATAATCTCAGATATGCAGATGATACCACCCTTATGGCAGAAAGTGAAGAGGAACTAAAAAGCCTCTTGATGAAAGTGAAAGAGGACAGTGAAAAAGTTGGCTTAAAACTCAACATTCAAAAACCTGAGATCATGGCATCCAGTTCAATCATTTCATGGCAAATAGATGAGGAAACAATGCAAACAGTGACAGACTTTATTTTCTTAGGCTCCAAAATCACTGAAGATGGTGACTGCAGTCATGAAATTAAAAGATGCTTGCTCCTTGGAAGAAAAGCTAGGACAAACCTAGACAGCACATTAAAAAGCAGAGCCTTGACTTTGCTGACAAAGGTCCATCTAGTCAAAACTATGGTTTTTCCAGTAGTCATGTATTGATGTGAAAGTTGGACTATAAAGAAAGCTGAGTGCCGAAAAATTGATGCTTTTGGGCTGTGGTGTTGGAGAAGACTCTTGAGAGTCCCTTGGACAGCAAGGAGATCCAACCAATCCATCCTAAAGGAGATCACTGTTGAATATTCATTAGAAGGACTGATGTTGAAGCTGAAACTCCAATACTTTGGCCACCTGATGTGAAGTGAAGTGAAGTGAAGTGCTCAGTCGTGTCCGACTCTTTGCGACCCCATGGACTATAGCCCACCAGGCTCCTCCCTCCATGGGATTCTCCAGGCAAGAGTACTAGAGTGGGTTGCCATTTCCTTCTCCACCTGATGTGAAGAACTGACTTATTAGAAAAGACCCTGATGCTGGGAAAGATTGAAGGCAGGAGAAGGGGACGACAGAGGATGAGATGTTTGGATGGCATCACTGACTCAATGGACATGAGTTTAAGCAAGCTTGTAAAGTTGGTGATGGACAGGGAAGGCTGGCGTGCTGCAGTCTATGGGGTTGCAAAGAGTCGGACACGGCTGAGCAACTGAACTGAACTGAATCTTGACCCAAGCACAATTTCACTACCCCCTCCTCTGACTGCATCTACTGGTAAAGTAAAACAATCTACAAAACCAACCACAATGTTAAGAGAAGGCAAAACAATGAGTAATGCAAAAGTGAAGAAATTTACTCATCTGGATTGGTTTAGGTTTGGGTTTTATTCTTGAGCAGTCTATCTATCTTAAATGACAGCACCAATGTGTAATTTCCTTCTGCAAAACTGTCAGTCTTCTAAATGTTGGGCCAGGAATTGTATATGATTTTACCTGGTCATTGAGCCTCACTACAAATCACATTAGCCCTGAAGCAAGCAGACATGCCCATGTTGTCCTCTGAATCCTCAGGGAACCAGACCTCTCACCAGATGTAGCAGAGACAAGCCATGTTCAGGTACCGCAAGCCTCAGTGGCACCTGGGAATATAATAAAGTCAAGCCAAATACTCTTACTATGTTCTTGCCAATAAAACAAAGAAAATACAGTCCATTTTTAAACTGTTGGGGCTATGAGAGATATTGTATACACAGTGCCTGGCACACAGCTGAAACTCAATTGATGACATTATCATATTTATATATTTTCCCTTTGTTTTATACATAAATTTTCATATCTACTGCACATGCAACATCTTTTAGATAATTTTATATCTAGGTTATTAATAAAACACTGATGCTCCCTTTCTCCAGTGTTTACATAGATCCACTTGTTCTGAAGGTCTCAGCAAGGGGCTTCCCTAGTGGCTTAGTGGTAAAGAATCTGCCTGCCAGTGTAGAAGACACAGGTTCAATCCCTGGTCTGGGATGATCCCACATGCTGTGGTGCAACTAAATCCATGAGCCACAACTACACAGCCAAAAGTAAACAAATACAGTTAAAAAGAAAATAAAGATCTTAGCAAAATCCCCACCAGGATTTACATCCTGCCTGTCTTTGGCAACCACTTCTGTTTTTGCTCCCCCAGTAGTGGTTTTTTAAGACTCTAAACATGCTTTAGGGAAATTATTCAGAAGCTTTGTATCTCTTCCCATGTTGATT
Organism: Cephalophus harveyi; assembly: GCA_006410635.1. Lineage (NCBI taxonomy): Eukaryota > Metazoa > Chordata > Mammalia > Artiodactyla > Bovidae > Cephalophus > Cephalophus harveyi. The sequence continues at coordinate 170,174 of SJYT01080531.1, read as the reverse complement.
AATATAAAAAAGTTTTGGTTCATGCCCTTCTTTATACGACACAATCAACTTATTAAGACTTTTTTTTTTTAGAGACATTTTCAGTTCACAAGAAAGTCCAGAGGAAGGTACAGAGACTTTCCATATTCCTCCTGCATTCACACATTCATAGCCTCCCCCAGTATCAAGAATACCCACCAGCGTAGTACATATGTTACAACAACACTGACATCACAGTCACTCAAGGTCCATATTTAACCTTAGAGTTAGCTTACTCTTGTATATGCTGTGGGTTTGGACAAATATGTAAGGACATGTAACCATCACTAGAGTAACATACAAAGTATTTTCACTGTCTTAAAAAAAATCCTCTCTTCTCCACCTATTCATCCCTCTTTATGGTTCCTTCTGTGGATTTCCATCTCTCTGCTTACATTTTTGCCCATCTGTTCTTACATGCCGTCTGCTTGACAGTCCTTAGCATATTAATCATGGTTGTTTTAAATTCCCAGTCTAAGGCCAAAACCGTGCCATGTCTGCTTCTGATCTTTGCTCTGACTACTCATGTTGTGTTTTTCTGCCTCTTAGTATGTCTTGTCATTTTTTTTCCTGATAGCCGGACATTATGTATAGGATAAGAGAAACTGCTGTAAATAGGCTGTGAGTAAGGTGGCAGTGAAGTCTGTGCACAGGGGACGATTTCCATAGTCCTATCATTAGGTCTTGGTCTTTTGCTGAGCCTATGCTGCCAGACTGTGAACTTCACAGGTGTTTCTCAGTCTTTTTTTTCCCTGTCCTCTTAGGTAAAGGAAGTAACTAGAGTGTCCTGGAGTGAATGTTTCCCCTCTCCTCCTTGCAAGGCTAGAACTGAAGTTAGCTGGAAATTTCCCATGCCCCCAGGTTACTTAGGCTCTCATAGTATTCCAGCAAGTTAGGCTCTGGTTAACTAGTTTCTCCTGAAGGCAGACCTTGTTAAGAAAAATGGATGCTCTGGTGTATTTCAAAATGGTTCCTTTTCTTCTCCCCTTCCTAGAAGCATGAGGAAACTTTTCTCCCATATTTACTGTGAGAACATGGGCTCCTGGAGGTAAATCTCACATAATTGCAGGGCAGGAAAGAGGGTTTTTAACTTTCAGAGTTTTTTACACTGAGCCTCCAGCAATTTGTCAGTTATAGTTCACGTTTTCCTGCTCTGTCTGGCACTAGTTTCAAGTGAGTCTGCCCTTGTGTCTCGTAAGTATTCATCTGTATATCATGCCAACCTTGGGGGCAGAAATTTGCCCTTTTGGTCTTTACTTCTTCTAGGGATCCTTGAAGAGTTGTTGATTTTTTTAGTCTGTTCAGCTTTTTATTTGTATTTATGACTTCTAAACTTCTCTGTGGCATTTTCAGTAGGAATTCTTCAGTTAATTTGATAGCTACAAATTTCCCCCAGACTGAAGCGAAAAAATTTGTGTTGTTGCTACTGCTACTAGGGGCTTCCCAGGTGGCGCCAGTCGTAAGAACCCAGAGAGGAGGTTTGACCCCTGGGTGGGGAAGATCCCCTGGAGAAGGAAATGGCAATCCACTCCAACACTCTTGCCTGGGAAATCCCACGGAGGAGCCTGGCAGGCTACAGTCTGTGGAGCAGTAAAGAGTCAGACACACACAACTGAGCACACACACACACACACACTGCTGCTAAGGTTGTTAAATGTTGTGATGTTGTTGTTGTTGTTGAATCTGTATTATACATGAATTGTAAAGAATTAAAGGAATAAGTTTTTAGGTGTAAACCTTTTGACTGAACGGAAACTCACATAAGCATTTTCAACTATTAATACGTTGAGTCTCTGTCTCACCCTCAACCATCTTTTTAAAAAAATTTAAGTCAAAAAGCACAGAAATCTAATTTTAAAGAAGAAATAGGCATTAAAGTGAGAGGTTATTATAGTGTTAAATCTTTTTTTTTTTTTTTACAAACCAGATTGTTTCTAACTGATCCTGATTTTCAAGTTTAAAAGTTATGAAATACGGTTATAAAATCAAGAACCAAATAGTCAATGAATATTTTTAAATAAGTATTTTCCTTGGCACCTTTGCTAGATCGTTCTCTCTTTACTGTTGTCCTGAGATGGTTCAGGCAGGGCTGGACACAATCACAAACAATTTGTCATCAGTCATGGAGGTATAAAATTCCCAAAGTTCACTTCATAAATCAGGAATGCATTCAGAGGAGAACGGTTTTGTATCCCACACTAGGAGATCCTAGATTTTAGAGGACCCATAGGGGAAATTGTTATTTACCTGTCTCATTCCTAGAAACTTCTATCAGGAAACTGTATGTATCAAATAAAATAAGAGAAGTCTGACTGAAATGTTTGCACTCACAATTTGGGAATCTCTTAACTAGGTCCAGATTATCTGCAGGCTAGGATTAGAGATTTGTCATAGAGATTGGCTGGTGAATTTGCCCCAATGAATTCATTTCCATTCACTCAATAAACATCTGTCGAGTGCTGACTAGTGAGCCAGATGTATTAAGTGACAAAGAAAAGGACAACTTTTAATAAACCTTAACACTCAGCTGATCTCCACTAGCATATTGGGCACCTACTGACCTGGGGAGTTCCTCTTTCAGTATCCTATCATTTTGCCTTTTCATACTGTTCCAGAAAGAATGAAGGGATGGAGCTAAAGCAAAAACAATACCCAGTTGTGGATGTGACTGGTGATAGAAGCAAGGTCCGATGCTGTAAAGAGCAATATTGCATAGGAATCTGGAATGTTAGGTCCATGAATCAAGGCAAATTGGAAGTGGTCAAACAGGAGATGACAAGAGTGAACGTCAACATTCTAGGAATCAGCAAACTAAAATGGACTGGAATGGGTGAATTTAACTCAGATGACCATTATATCTACTACTGTGGGCAGGAATCCCTTAGAAGAAATGGAGTAGGCATCAAGGTCAACAAAAGAGTCTGAAATGCAGTACTTGGATACAATCTCAAAAATGACAGAATGATTTCTGTTTGTTTCTAAGGAAAACCACTCAATATCACAGCAATCCAAGTCTATGCCCCAAACAGTAACACTGAAGAAGCTGAAGTTTAATGGTTCTGTGAAGACCTATAAGACCTTTTAGAACTAACACCCCCAAAAGATGTCTTTTTCATTATAGGGGACTGGAATGAAAAAGTAGGAAGTCAAGAAATACCTGGGGTAACAGGCAGATTTGGCCTTGGAATATGGAATGAAGCAGGGCAAAGGCTAATAGAGTTTTGCCAAGAGAACTCACTGGTCATAACAAACACCCTCTTCCAACAATGCAAGAGAAGGCTCTACACATGGACATCAGCAGATAGTCAACACTGAAATCAGACTGATTATATTCTTTGCAGCCAAAGACAGAGAAGCTCTATACAGTCAACAGAAACAAGACTGGGAGCCGACTGTGGCTCAGATCATGAACTCCTTATTGCCAAATTCAGACTTAAATTGAACAAAGTAGGGAAAACCACTAGACCATTCAGGTACGACCTAAATCAAATCCCTTATGATTATACAATGGAAGAGAGAAATAGATTTAAGGGTCTAGATCTGATAGATAGAGTGCCTGATGAACTATGGACTGAGGTTCATGACACCGTACAGGAGACAGGGATCAAGACCATCCCCATGGAAAAGAAATGCAAAAAAGCAAAATGGCTGTCTGGGGAGGCCTTACAAATAGCTATGAAAAGAAGTGAAAAGCAAAGGAGAAAAGGAAAGATATAAGCATCTGAATGCAGAGTTCCAAAGAATAGCAAGGAGAAATAAGAAAGCCTTCTTCAGCAATCAATGCAAAGAAATAGAGGAAAACAACAGAATGGGAAAGACTAGAGATCTCTTCAAGAAAATTAGAGATACCAAGGGAACATTTCATGCAAAGATGGGCTCGATAAAGGACAGAAATGGTATGGACCTAACAGAAGCAGAAGATATTAAGAAGAGGTGGCAAGAATACACAGAAGAACTGTACAAAAAAGATCTTCACGACCTGTTGGACTGTGAAGAAGGCTGAGCACTGAAGAATTGATGCTTTTGAACTGTGGTGTTGGAGAAGACTCTTGAGAGTCCCTTGGACTGCAAGATCCAACCAGTCCATTCCGAAGGAGATCAGCCCTGGGATTTCTTTGGAAGGACTGATGCTAAAGCTGAAACTCCAGTACTTTGGCCACCTCATGCGAAGAGTTGACTCATTGGAAAAGACTCTGATGCTGGGAGGGATTGAGGGCAGGAGGAGAAGGGGACGACCGAGGATGAGATGGCTGGATGGTATCACGGACTCGATGGACGTGAGTCTCAGTGAACTCCTGGAGATGGTGATGAACAGGGAGGCCTGGCGTGCTGTGATTCATGGGGTCGCAAAGAGTCGGACACGACTGAGCGACTGAACTAACTGAACTGAACTGAGCGACTGAACTGAACTGAACTGAACACTCAGCTCAGCTTGAGGCACTCAGGAAGTGCTTGAGGGAAAATTAATCTCAGTCCCTCCCTATCTAGAGAGGCTGACATTAAAGTAAAGCCCGTAATCGCCAGAGGCTATGTTAGCACCCCCTGGTGCAGACTCTGCATCCTGACCCAACAGCCCATCCTCTGTAGCCTGCAAAGATTTCAGAGTGAGGAATGGATGTTTGCTTGAAGACTGAAAACAGGGCAGTCATGGGTGGAGCTCCAGCCCACAAAGTAACCTGGTTACAAAATCAGCTTCTAAAGTTGTTAACCACTTCGCAGTCACCATGGCACTGGTGAAACCTGTGGTTCTCTCATCAGGAAAATGCAATCCAGGTAAACACATACTAACAAATGATTTCAGAAGGTTCATATATGAGAAACCTCTTTCTTTGGAAGTCATATCCGCAAGAGTATTTTAAGAATCAGACTGAACTAAATGGCAGAGCCCAATTTATACTGCCACAACTACCTACTAAGCACCCTTCACCAATTCAGACTTGCAAATTTGTATGCACGCCTAAGCCAAGGCTCAGAATCCTAACTGCTAAGCCCCCAAACTCCCATCTGGGTCTCAGCTCCAGGGCACACTGAGTCTGCGATTCGCCATTCTGAGCCCTCTCCTGGTTCTGCTCACCTTTCCCAGCTCTGTGCTCAAGCCAGCATCAGGCAACCAACGAGTTCTTCCATTTCCGAGTCCCTCTTCCCCGCCCCCGCCCTGCCAATTGACCCTCAGGCGACTGAGTTTTAGATACTCAGCTCCCCACCCCCGAGATTTTTATTTTTCTTGCATCAGTGCCACTCCTGGGTTAGGAAGCAGAAAACTGGAAATAAGGCCTCTTGGAAGTTAGGTGTTCTGAACCCTGAGACCACCAACCCGAAAGGGGAAGAGGTGTGGCGCGAGGGCCGTGTATCGAAGGATATACAGTGGTTTCTGAACCCTGGACTGGGACGTGGACCTGTGGCCTGGACCACTCATCACACACCCGGGCTGGTTTCGGCTCTGCCTGGCAGAGTCACCTAGCTGGGGTCCTTGCAGCCCACCGTTGGCCCGCGATGTAGCCTATGCACTCGCAGTGCTTGGGCATCTGAATGGGAAACAGCAGATTGCGCATGTGCAGTAGACTGGCGCCCCTGTAGCCCAGGAGCAGCCCTCTCTATTCTCTTAGGGCCGTCGAAGAGGGCTTGGAGTCGAAAAGTCAGGCAGAAAGTTCTGCTGCTTAATTGTGGAGGGTGTATGAAGGTCGACATGCTGCTTAATTGGGTGTCGTGTGAATAGGAACCCAAGACGCTTGGGACTGAACAAAGTAAACCCACGTGGATGCCCCTGTGCGCCAGTGTTATGAGTACTGGTGGTGTGGGAGTGGGCACACATTTAGAGACAGTAATGAGACTGTGTGGGAAAGAGTATGGCTGGAAGTGTGAAGTGAGGAGGGTGAGAGTGCAGCGCTGGAATCACATGCCGTCGGGATATTTTGGCATGAAACACATGGAAACTGCAGGGAAATCGGGAAATGGATCGGGCAGGTGAGAGATGATGGATGGCTGGTTAGGAAGGGGATGGATCAGTACATGCCTCGAGGTTTAGGAAACATCTATGCCTTAAATCTCCCCGCTGAGTGTCAGAGGGGCATCCAGGCCTTCTTACCTGTATGTCTGGACCACCCATTGAGAGTCCGGGCAAATTTCCATAGTGTGGGTTGCAGTCTTACGGAATCCCCTATGAGGACCAGGAAGCTCTTCTAAAGCCCCACCTAGGAGGGAAACAGTTTCTAGCTTGACTTCCCTCAGACACACGAACACAACTCAATCGCAAAAATGGAAGAGAAGGTGTTCAGAGTGCTGTAAGGCTAAACTGGGATCGGTTGCCTTTCGCTAGAAACGCCAGATACTAAAATAAATATCATTTGAGTCTTTTTATTAAAAAAAAAAAAAACACATTTTCAAGATGGGAATATAGTCCCCATTTCAAAGATAAGTGTGTTGAAGCACTGATAATTTATTTGCTCTGATCTTACTAGCTCATATTGGCACAGCTGGTACTGACTTCAGGTCTGACAAAGTCCTTGCCCCTCCATTTCTTGATTCCCAGTAGCCACATCCCTCTGTGTATCATTCTAGCTGCCTGAATCAGACACCCTAGCTTGGGGACAGAATCGTCCACTCTGCTGTACATTAACCCTCCAAGCATCACTTGGGATACTGTCAGACTGCAGGGCAGCCAGGATTCCTTGTAATGTTGGACGCTGCCCTACAAGATCGTCACACAGTTGGGGATGGAGTAGGACATGTTCAAAACTCGAGGAACTGAACAGGTGAAATTTACCGTGACGTCAATTTGTCCTCAAATTCCTGGTCACTTTTACGTGTTTTCTTTTTTGGGTCCCTACCAACCCTCCCACCCCTGCCATCAGTGATCTCAATGCAAATACGCTTGGGGTGGGCTTGCTGGATGCTCCAGGCTCTGGACGCAAATGGTGACACCATCATTCTGGGGCTTCAGGATCCTTCCCCTCATTGGTTGCCTGGAGCTCCTGGACCACCCCAGACGCAGAGCTGCGGAAATAAGAGCAGCTGCTGGCGCTGGAGGCATCAGAGGCAGGCATTACCAGGTCGTGTCACTTCTGCAGTGCCATCGCCGGCCGCCAAGGCTACTGTCCCTGCTCCCTCCTCTGCTCCAAGCCGCCCAGTTCCTGTTGCCAGGTAAGTCTGGAGACTCCAGCTTAGCTGGATTCTATTCTCTCCCCCTCCCTTCCTTCTCCTTGTTACTTTTTCTTACCTGATCCCCTTTCCGATATCAAGAGCGTCGGTCCACGTTCTCATCACACTCTGTGTCACTCCGCGGTTCTTCCCAAGGATTCCTCCACATAGGTAACACTGAATGGTCTCAGTTCCTGGACTTTATGCTCCACTCTCCCCTTGCTACACCGGGCTCCAGTCTTGCTTTCTCCCGCTGCACACGTGTTTTGGCCAGTTTCTAGATTTTGGAGCTCTCCAGGTGCCACCCACAGAACAGGACGCAGGAATAACTTTGTGCGGACCGAGCGCTCTCGGATCACATCTCATGCCTAGTGGTCCACGGGAAATGGGTTCCAAACATGCGCCATGGGTTCAGAACTTGGTCCAGCCAAAGCGGGTGGCAAATAGGTACAACGACTGAGGGGCGGGTAACTGTTAAACGCAAGTCCCAGTCGCAGGTTCTGGGAGCCTTTTTCCCAGTTTAAGTTCTGGGTCCCAATTTGAGACTCTCCCAGCTTGCTTCTTACAGGGTCCTCTTTGCCACAGTGTGGAGTGGCTGACCGGTAGAATTTGGTTTTTTACTTTTCAGGGATTCCAACTGCAGTGGTAAGTCCTCTCTAACCCCCTTCCCCAATGAGATATGAGGAAAAGCGCAGCACCAACAGGATAGCTCTGGGTGGCTCAAGGGGGAGGGCTGTGGCGACAGGTGCTCCCAGTCTGTCCTCCAGGAGTCCTGGCCAACAGGAAACGATGGTGAAGGGGAGTGAAATGACCAGCCTGAAACCAGGATGCAAGGGTGTTAGAAGCCGAGGTAGGGATAGAGCCCAGGTCTCTGGGTTCACAAAACGAACTGCTGCAGGTGGTGATGTCACTTCCCCCCTTGCAGAGAGGCGTCATGGGGTTCTGGAAGTTTCTGCCCTTCCTGGTCCTCAGCTTCCTGGTCGTGTACCAGGCAGGCATGCTCCAGGCGGCACCATTCAGGTAAGACAGTCCCCCCACGTGCACTCTCACCTCCCATAAATCCTGTGTTCTCAGCTGTGCTGTGCTGAATCCTTAACAACTGGCTCCTGGTGCGGGGGGATGAATGGTGGTAATGTATGAATGTACACTTGTATAGAAAGTTTATCATAAACTTTTTATAACACAAGGATGTGTAGCACACAGTTTGCAAATAGGCATAAGACAGTACTCTTTATTATAAGTTTCATATAACTCATTGAACTTCATAACGTATTTTTGTTGCTTTTACCAAACATTTGTATCATGAGCAAAGATAGTTGCTAATCTAACCATAATTTGAAAAATAGATTTCATCCTAATCTCCTAACTGCTTGGCCAATACATTTGTCTTTAAGTCTGATATGTGATCTAGTCATCTAATTTCTCATCCTCATTCAAATTATATTTATTAAACTGAAACCATTTTCAAATTCAAACTATAATTATCATTTAATTTTTAACAATAGCTGCATTTAACACTGAGCTCATAAAGATCCAGAAAATCTAACCATCAGTTTCCAGCAAACCATTTCTTGGAGGTCACACCAGAGCCTAACTGCTGGAGAAGCAGCATTTTTGGATAGAAAATGGGTTCATTTCCTCCACTGACAGTTGGAGCAGCCACATCCTCAGGGGAAGCTGCAGAAACCGGGAAACCTGGCTGCTTATCCTGAGGGTGGGGGTAGGCAGGGACTCAGAACCAGTATTGGACTTGCTTCTTTTCCCTAGGTCAGCCTTGGAGAAGGACTTTGATCCTGCTGTACTCACAGAGAAGGAAATGTGCCTCCTACTGGCTGCAGTGATGAATGATTATGTGCAGATGAAGACCAGTGAACTGAAGCAGGAGACAGAGGACTTCCGGTAAGGCTCTGCCCTCCACTCTGCTCTTACCCTCTCCCCTGGCTCACTAGGAAGGGGTATCCTGACAGGGAGGAGAGAATACTGCCAGCCAGGCAGCCAGCAAGCTGTCACTGTTCATGCCAGGGGTCCAGCTCTTCTACAGGCCCCACTGAAGACGAAGATCAGGTGAAGGGGCTATGGCTGCCCACATGTAAAAAGATGCCTTTCTGAAAGCAGTGGGGGAAGCTGTGGAATCGCTCACTCTGGAAATTGTCTGGCAGTCCAGTGCTTCCCTGGTGGCTCATTGGTAAAGAGTCTGCCTGCAGTGCAGGAGGTCCAGGTTCAATCCCTGGTTGGGGAAGATCCTCTGGAGAAGGAAATGGAAACCCACTCCAGTATTCTTGCCTAGAGAATCCCGTGGTCAGAGGAGCCTGGTGGGCTACAGTCCATGGGGTTACAAGAGTTGGACATGATTTAGTGACTAAAGCTACCTACCTACCTACTGAGGAAACCTCCCAGTATTGGAGGAGTTTAGCCTCATAAAGTAAACCCAGGGAATGAATCTCATGTATCTCAGGGGATTTAGAAATGTGGCCCCTCCTCATTAACCAGGGCATGCTATTCTTTCACACCTGCAAGGCATCATCATTGCACATTTGCAAGGTGAAGCCAGAGCCCTTACAAAGGATGGGATCAGGTAGAGCAGTGTCTGAGGTAGGTCTGGGGCCTTTAGACGTGTAGAATCTGTGGACATGTGCACGTTCTCACTGGACCAGACACCCTTCCCCATCCCCACCTCCCTGTGTACCCTGAGCTTTGAGTTCACACCAGCAGAGCCATGTGTTGTACTTGCATCCATCCTGAGGAACTGTCTGCAGAGCAGGAAGGACTGAGCAGCATGTGGAATGCCAGAAAAGGTCACCCCTTCCCCCCCGCAGCCCTTCCCCACTCAGCGAACCTGAGTTCTCCTAGTGGAGGGTGTGTGAGCTTGCCTCCTGCCTGCCCCCTCCCACCTCTGCTCCAAGTGCCCCCTCCCTGGTCTAACCTTCTGCATGACTGCCTTTTGGGGCAGCCCTAGCCCATGGTATTGTGTGGCTTGTCTTTTCCCTGCAGCCTGGATGGCTCCAGAGCTAAGGGGTGCAGTAATCTGAGTATCTATGTGCTGGGCATATACAAACAGGACCTCAACAAGGTTTACATATTCTACTTAACTAAAACTGGGGTCAGAATGCCTGGAAAGAAATCAGTCATGGTCAGAGTTTTAGAGAAAGATCACAACACCTTACATTGCAAGTAAAAATGTTAGTTGGTCAGCCATGTCTGACTCTTTGTGATCCCATGGACTATAGCCCACCAGGCTCCTCTGTCCATGGAATTCTCCAGGCAAAGATACTGGAATGAGTAGCCATTCCTTCCTCCAGGGTATCTTCACAACCCAGGGATCAAACCCAGGTCTCCCGAATTGCAGGTAGATTCTTTACCATATGAGTCACCAGGGATTAGATAAAGACCATGACCCCCTCACATTGGCATGCCCCAAAGTACCTACTCCACCCTTTCCTCTCCTTTCCAATTTCTTTCTTCCTATAACTTGATGCATGTGATCTTCTCTGGTTGCTCTTTGGGCTGGTATCAGTGGCTTTTTTTAGAGCAGTGGATGTCTGGAACATCAGATGGGAGGAGGGAGAGCAGGTCAGAAGAGAATCAGGAAGAAATCAGGAGAGAGCGGGCAGCCCCAGGAGTACCTGTGGATTTCATAGTACAGCTTCCCAGTCCTGCTTCTGAACATGCCTGTCACTGGGGGAATAAAAGTATATTTCTAAAAACACCAGAGCTGTGGTGGTTATTGCTGTAGCTACAGCCCATAGTAGATGGATTCAGGGACCTGTCTGGCAAGTAGCCTTAGCCCTGAGTAGCTGGAGTTAGGGCTTGGTGGGTGGTCCCTGTGAGCAACCTCAGGTAGCAAAAACAGGAGCACTGAGGAGCTACATAGCACCTCTGGGACTTGATGCTATAAATTCACTTCCTCTTCCAGGGGGACAGGGGAGTTTTTCTTTTCCTAAGAACACTCAGTCCCTGAGAATGGGATGCATCCTTCAGACAGTCTTTAAGAATGAGCTTGGGTGTGGTACTGTAATCTCTCTAGTCACCTAAGCTTAGTTAAGTTATTTGCATGCATGTTCAGTCATGTCTGACTCTTTGCAAGCCCATGGACTGTAGCCCGCCAGGCTCCTCTGTCCATGAGATTTTCCAGGCAAGAATGCTGGGGTGGTTTACCATTTTCTCCTCCAGGGAATTTTTCCAACCCAGGAATTGAACCCACATCTACTGCGTCTCCTGCATTGGGTTTTTTTTTTTTTTTTTTTTTTTTACCACAGAGCCACATGGGAATCCCAGGGTTTTTACTTGCACAGAAAAGATTGCCTGCTATAGTTCTGTGTTCCACGGCTTGTTGTCCAGAGTGGGTTTGGTTTTTCTGACACTCCTGGAAACAGAATGATTGTGGCATTTTCTCTTATACTTTATGATTTTCTGCTGTGATTTTGTGCTTAGAAGAAATATTTAAGGTTCATTGGTGCCTCTCAGAAAAGTAATTTTGCTGTGGGGTAGTACTTGCCCTCAACCTCTCACTGACAGACTTTCTCTTTTTCTCCATTCTGCAAATCAGCATCACTGCCCAGGAAAGATCCTGTAACAGGGCCACCTGTGTGACCCATAAGATGGCAGGCTCACTAAGCAGATCTGGGAGTGAGATTAAGAGGAACTTCATGTCCACCAATGTGGGCTCCAAAGCCTTTGGCCAGCGCAGCAGGGCCCTTCAGAACTGAGCAGTGAAATGACTCCAGGAAGAAAGGTGAGCATGCTAATACCTCAGATAGCAGGGCAAATGGCTGGGTATTGCAGGAGTACAGCCCACACTCTAACACTTCCTATATCATAAAAAAATCCACAGCAGAGTTGCTGACCCCAGTGTCTAGATATAGAACAGAGTCTGAATATCTGAAACCCCTCTAACTTGGGTTCATTTCTACTTTCCAGTGTCTTATTGTGACACTGAGAGGAAATATAGATTTTATTCATTTAAAATACTGTTCTTTGCAGTTATAATTGTAATTATTCTAGTTTTTTACTTTGAAAGGCAGAGAGCCTTCCCTTTGGAGGAAGCCCTACAATGTCATGTACATCTGAATTCAGAGTATAGACTTGGGTTCAAATACTGTGTTTGCCCTTACTAACTATGTAACCATGGAGCAGACCCAGTTACCCCATGAGCCTCGGTTTCCTCATATAACTTGAAGGCAACAATAGTACCCACCTTTCATCATTAATATAAAAAGTAATTGAGATAGTACATGACTAAAGCCTCATTATTAATAAGTACTAATATTCTGTTCTTTTTTTTCCTCCTAGGTCACCAAGAAGCTGAACTCCATTTCTTTTAATTTGCATGAAAGCAACTTATTGAAAAAAAAACTGAATGGAAGACACACATATATGCATGCCTCGATACTGAAAACATTTCTTTTTGCTTGAAATAAAGGCAAATGCAGAATAAAATCATTGCAATTACCCAATGTGCATCTTTTTATATTTGATTCTGTATTCAATAAATATGACACATCTCATTGACTCAGCTGGTAGCAAATCCAGACTCTGTCAGCCAACCTGTTAGCTGTTCTGAGAAACCTCAGGAGCACATGAGGTCACTGACTTGTGGGTGCCTGGAGGGTGCATAGTAATACCGAGCCTCAGTGGAACTCTTTGTTTAAAGAAATGTTTTTTACCTTGATGAAGTGCATAATGCACTTCATTAAGATAAAAATATTTTTTCAATACAGTTAAAAGGACAGTTGCTGCTATTTATGCTGTTTTTCCCATGACAAACTCAGGGAACTGTGAACACTTTGTTGACCAGGCTGGCTCAAATGAGGCAATGATACCATGCTTGGGCTGGGTCATCAGCATCATGTACCCTTAGTGTCAAGTGAAAACGCTTATTGGAATTAGAACCCTCGGCATCTCAAAGAGACATTCACCTTTATTTTCAGGGAGTGCTCTGGTCCCCAGCTCCAGAGGTTATCTGTTCTCTTCTCCTTGACTCAGATTTCTCCTTACCCATCCCCCATTCCTGCCTTACCTCCCAACAGCCACTCTTCATATCCCCGACAGCCTGCAAAGCCCTTTAGAAGCAGTGGCTCACAATCTGAAAGGGGATCACAGACTGGTAGACCGGGAAAGATCATCAGATACCATCTAATCCAATGTTTTACTTTCTGAGGTGCAGAGAAGAAAAGTGCATTGCTCCGAGGCCTGAAATAAGTTTAACAGAGACATTCCCATGTTTAACAACCACTGAGTCTCTCCTGTAGGCTTAATACTAGCTCCAGGAAGAGCAATGAACAGAACAGACAAAAACCCCTGCATTCATGGGGCTTATATTCTAACCAGGGGAGACTGAGGTGATCCAGCTGCAGAGTCAGAGGCATTCAGTATTAAAAGGAATCTGGGATGTCAGGGGGTCTAAAGGCTTATTAAATGCAGAAATCTTCCAGCGTCAACATTCCCGGTAGCTGTTGGAAATATGAGATACCAGCTATTGACTTACTTCCAAGATGATTGGACAGCCCATTTCACTGGTGGACAGTCAGTTAAGTTTTTTGTTTTTTTTTTTAATGGATTATACTTTAAAAAAAAAAAAAAAAGAGAGATTATTTATTTATTTTTGGCTGTGCCGGGCCTTTGCTGCTGTGCAGCGTTTCTCTAACTGCAGTGAACGGGGGCTACTCTCTAGCTGTGGTGCACAGGCTTCTCATTGCAGTAGTTTCTCTTGTTGCAGAGCACAGGCTGTAGCTGTGCAGGCCTCAGTAGTTACAGAGCATGGGCTCAGCAGTTATGGCTCCCAAGCTCTAGGGCACAGGCTGAATAGTTGTGGCGCATGGGCTTAGTTGCTCAGTGGCATGTGGAATCTTCCCAGACCAGGGATCAAACCTGTATTCTGGGCACTGGCAGGTGGATTCTTTACCACTGAGCCACTAGGGAAGCCCTAAATGGGTTTTGTTAATTAGAACACCATCCCTACTACCTACTGATTCTGGTTATTTCCTCAGAAGCTCATATAATTATGACCCTTGTTCCCATTCATTCTTTACTCATCATAATATTACATAAAGATAGATCAGACCATGCCTCCCTTGGGTACAGAATTCTCCATTGATTCCACATCTCAGAGTAAACACTTGGGGCATTGCAGTGGTTTCTTAATAAACTCTACTTTGTCAGAGGATATGTATCAAAATTTATTTCCAAATTCAATTTGCTTGTGATTTATTTGGGATTTTGTATTACCTTTGTTTAGTCTATAATTGGGGCTACAGCAATGGTACCACACGAATTGATAAACTTTTGAACTTTTTCTGTTTTAAATCAATCCAAATACTGTGAAAATTATCTCTGCCCTAAGCTTGATGTAATTCACCTGTGAAATTTTCTCACAGAGTTCCTTTATAACATAGTACCTAGCAAAGTTTTCAATTTCTGCCAAGGTTACTCAATTCTATTATTATTTTGTTTTAATATATAGAATAATATATATTCTTATTTTATATGTATTTCTGTGAAACTTTAAAATTTTTACATGCATTAGCAAATTGGACTTTTTCATTATAATTTAAAATCTTCATATTTGAGGCTATATCTTCTTTTTCATTCTGGATGTAGTGTATCTGTATTTTCCTTAGTCTAAGAGGTATATGACCTGACTCTGTATCATTTCTCTGATCTCCTCCTAACCCACTGCTTGCTCTACTCCCAGCTTCCTCTAGGTCTTTGCATTTACTATTTTCTCTGCCTGGCATGCTAGTCCCTCAATGTCTTGCTTTCTTTCAGAAGTCTGCTGAAACAGCACCTTCTCAGAAAAGGCTTTCTTGTATACTTATATATGAAATGGCTCTGATCACTCTCTACCAACATTATTCAGCTTATTTTACCAATATAGAGCTTACCATTATTTTATCCACATAGAACCTATCACTGTCTAAAATGTTATATATTTAGTGAGTCTATGTACTTCCACTAGCATGTAACTCTATGAGAGAAGTTGAATGGATATTTATCTATATCCCTGGAGTGCAGAAAAAATTCTGAACACAGTAGCCCTTCGATAAATACCTGTTGAGTTAATAAACTATGAAACTCTATGAACTTCTGACTTTTTTCCCCTCTAAATTCATCTTTAACCATGCATCATATCATGGTTTTGAGAAGTAAGGTTGTCATTTTTAAAATCATCTTTAATTTTTCTTTTGCTATCTACTTTAACTGAAAAGCTATTTAGTAGAGAAATTTCAAATTTAAAATAGCTTTTAAAATTACACTTCAGTTATTTAGTTCTAGACTTACAGAACTGGACATGGAACAACAGACTGGTTCCAAATCCAAATATATGTCAAGGCTGTATATTGTCACCCTGTTTATTTAACTAACATGCAGAGTACATCATGAGAAATGCCAGGCTGGATGAAGCACAAGCTAGAATCAAGATTGCCAGGAGAAATATGAATAACCTCAGATATGCAGATGATACCACCCTTATGGCAGAAAGCAATGAAGAACTAAAGAGTCTCTTGATGAAAGTGAAAGAGGAGAGTGAAAAAGTTGGCTTAAAGTTCAACATTCAGAAAACTAAGATAATGGTATCTGGTTCCATCACTTCATGGCAAATAAATGGGGAAACAATGGAAACAGTGACAGACTTTATTTTCTTGGGCTGCAGATGGTGAGTGCATCCATGAAATTAAAAGACGCTTGCTCCTGGAAGAAAAGTTATGACCAACCTAGACAGCATATTTAAAAACAGAGACACTACTTTGCTTTGTCTGTCTAGTCAAAGCTATGGTTTTTTCAGTAGTCATGTATGGATGTAAGAGTTGGACTATAAAGAAAGCTGAGCACCAAAAAATTGATGCTTTTGAACTGTGGTATTGGAGAAGACTCTTGAGAGTCCCTTGGATAGCAAGGAGACCTAACCAGACCATCCTAAAGAAAAGCAGTCTTGAGTGTTTATTGGAAGGGTGGATGCTGAAGCTGAAACTCCAATACTTTGGCCACCTGATATGAAGAACTGATTCATTAGAAAAGATCCTGATGCTGTGAAAGATTGAAGGTGGGAGGAGAAGGGGACAACAGAGGATGAGATGGTTGGATGGCATCACCGGCTTAACGGACATAAGTTTGAGTAAGCTCCGGGAGCTGGTGATGGACAGGGAAGCCTGGCATGCTGCAGTCCATGTGGTCGCAAATTATCGGACATAACTGAGCTACTGAACTGAACTGAACTGAATATATTAGTATGGACTCCCCTGATAGTTCAGTTGGTATAAAATCCGCCTGCAATGCAAGAGACCTTGGTTCAATTCCTCAGTCGGGAAGATTCACTGGAGAAGGGATAGGCTACCCACTCAAGTATTCTTGGGCTTCCCTTGTGGCTCAGCTGGTAAAGAATCCACCTGCAATGAGGGAGACCTGGGTTTGATCCCTGGGTTGGGAAGATCCCATGGAGAAGAGAAAGACTACCCACTCCAGTATCCTGACCTGGAGAATTCCATGGAATGTATAGTCCATGGGGTCGCAAAGAGTCAGACATGACCGAATGAATTTCACTTTCACTTTCATGTGTCAGTATATAATTATTTGGGAAACTAATGGGACGTTAGTTGAGTATTAATCCTCAAGAGTTGGAATGAAGAAATTTAGTAGCATTCCACTGCATACCAAAATTTGTTGGACAAACAGATGCATTATTTTCAGTTTTGGTTATTATGCATCACACTCTTATGAACATTTGTGTATAAATATTTCTAGGAACAGCTTAAGTCATTTCTCTTGGATAAATAGCTAAAAGTTGTATGGTAAATGTTTGTTATAACTAAACTGACTAAGCCAGTTTACAAATGGCTCTGTCATTTTACACTCCCAGCATAAATTTTAGATCATTTAACTTGCTGCATACAACCTTGACAATGATTGGTATTTTCGGCCTTTATAATTTTAGCCATGCTCATGATACTGTAGCAGATTCTCATTGTAAGTTTTAATTTTTGTCTCCCTAATAACTCCTGATAATTGAATAGCCTTTCATGAACCTACTGGCCATTTGTTTATATTCTTTTGTGAAGCTCTTTTTTCACTATTTTTCCCATTTTTAGTTGGACACCTTATCTTCTTACTAATATAGTTATAAAATATCTTAATATTATTCTAGATATGAATCCTACTTCTTTTAGGGAATTATTTCACTTACCTGCTCACTTTTCTCTTCCTCTTAAATAACTTCTTCTGTGGGAAGCCAGATGCCATGAAATGAGGCTGTTCAAGCAGGCTGTGGAGAAGTTTGCTTAACACAGCTGTGTGTTAAGAAATGCATGTCTCTGTGTGTACCCCATTGTTCATCGCAGCACTGTTTACAATAGCTAGGACATGGAAGCAACCTAGATGTCCACTGGCAGATGAATGGATAAGAAAGCTGTGGTACATATACACATTGGAATATTACTCAGCTATTGAAAAGAACGCACTTGAATCAGTTCTAATGAGGTGGATGAAACTGGAGCCTATTGTATAACAGAGTGAAGTCAGAAAGAAAAACACCAATACAGTATTTTAATGCATATATATGGAATTTAGAAAGATGGTAACAATGACCCTATATGAGAGACAGTAAAAGAGACACAGATAAAGAACAGACTTTTGGACTCTGTGAGAGAAGGCGAGGGTGGGATGATTTGAAAGAATAGCACTGAAACATGTATATTACCATATATGAAATAGATCACCAGTCCAGGTTCAATGCATGAAACAGAGTGCTCAAAGCCAGTGCCCTGGGACAAGCCTGAGGGGTGGGATGGGGAAGGAGGTGGGAGTGGGGTTCAGAATGGGGGACACATGTACACTCATGGATGATTCATGTCAATGTATGTCAAAAACCACTACATTACTGTAAAACAATTAGCCTCCAATTAAAATAAATTAATAAATTTTTTAAAAAAGAAATGCATGTCTCTGACCAATAGCCAGCAAAGAATGGAGGCTTGTCAACAACCAAATGAATGAGTTTGTAAGTGGATTCTCCAGCTCCTTTTGAGCCTGGATTTGACTATAGACATAGCTGAGAGATGGACAACAACCTCAAGAGAGACCCTGAATCAGAACCACCCAGCTGAGCCTCTCGCAGATAATCTACCCTCATAAACTGTGAAGAAAACAGATATTTGTTCTTCTGAACTACTCAACTGAGCATGCACACACATACACACACACACACACAAATTTTGAGAAAATTTGCTACACAGCAATAGATAACTAATATCCATCCAAACTATGATAATGCTAGTGCTTCCCTAGAAAACACATTCAAGGGAAGTTGGCTAGATGAGCAGACCTGAGTTTAAATTGGAAGTCACAGTTCCTGAAAAGGATGCATTGTCAGATTTCTTTCCCCGCTCCCCAAACTCAGATCATATCAGGTGCAATTTCCTAAGTGGCTTGCACTCCAAACAAAATTAAGTCTTTCTGTTCCTCTTTATTGGGCTTCCCTCATGGCTCAGCTGGTAAAGAATCCACCTGCAATGCAGGAGACTTGGGTATTGAGTGTTTTTTTACCAGCAGCCTCTTTCTCTCTCTGAGTTCTCAATGTTGTCCACCCTATAGCTACTCTTCCACAATATACTTTCTGCCCGTAAGGTTCTCCTGGTGAGAAGAAGCCATTAAGATCATATAGCCTAACCTTCACGCTTCAATTACTCTATAATTCCCCCAACTGGTCTTCTAGCTTACTTTTAAAAGTGTGATTCACAATCTACTTATGTGACATTTTATCTTTGGATCATCCTGACTCTTAGAAAATTTCTCCAACAGTGAGCACAGTGAGAATTCACTTTCTCTCCTCTCCTGCTTCACTGGGTTCTCAAGGAATTCATTCTTTGGCAAAATATCCAGGGAGAATTAGCTGAGACTTAAGACCACACATCTGAAGGTACTAATCATATGGGGATTTAAAGTAAATCATATTTTCTTTACTATGAAGTGTCTGGCTGGACTTGGTTTTCTATTAGCCATCTCATTAGCTATATTCATCTTAGATAATCACCTATTTATTTTTGAGAATGTATCTAGGGTAGGGGAGAAGTTTCTTCCATTATTTGGATGCTCAGAAATTTCTACTCTTGGTGAAACATTTCAGGGTATTCCTGTAGCAACAGCTGTACATAAAATGATTGGTAGAACTAAAAGATGACTTGCCCTTTTCCACTGGAGTGCCTGAGCCAAGCACTATAAATCTGCACCTCATCTCTCCCTCTCAGGCTTGCCAGGACAGATAAGATTGTTTCCATAAAGACAGGCATTCTAGAGACTTCCTGAAGAGGTTTGCTAAACTGTGGATCTAGGAAGGTTGTAGGAATGGTTTCTCATCTTCATGAAGATAGTCAACTATCTGCCACGCCCTGTATAAAGCCATTAAGATAGTCCACAAAGCTACACATGCTGTGAAACCTGACTATCGTTCCAGCCTCATTTCTCATGATGCTCCTCGGCCCACTCTGAGTTCTAATTACACTGGTATTCTTTCAATTTGTAAAAATCTGCATATTTTCCTACATGGAAGAATTATTTTCTTTCATGAAAGAAATTATTGAAACTCATGGGAGAATTTATTGTCTCTGTTCCCAGTTAACTCTACCTTTAGGATCTCAGCTAAACGTTGTTTCCTCCTTGAAAGCCTTCCCAGTGACCACTCCCTGAGTCTAGGTTACATTCCTTTCTTATCTGACTTCAAAGATTGGATATACCTTTCTTTCAACTCACTGTTCCAGTTTTAGTTTATACATTCAGAGTTATTGTCTCATTAATATCTGTTTCCCCTTAGACTGAGAGTCCCATTCACACAGGAATCACATCCATTTTGCTCTCTGTTGCAGCACTTAATATAATGTCGGATAAGGTAAGTTTTTCCAGCATTTAGGAAAGAAGCCATTAGAACCCATTGTGATAAATGTTGGAGAAGGCAATGGCACCCCACTCCAGTACTCTTGCCTGGAAAATCCCATGGATGGAGGAGCCTGGTAGGGGGCAGTCCATGGGATCACTAAGAGTCGGACATGACTGAGCGACTTCACTTTCACTTTTCTCTTTCATGCATTGGAGAAGGAAATGGCAACCCACTCCAGTATTCTTGCTTGGAGAACCCCAGAGATGGGGGAGCCTGGTGGGCTGCCGTCTATGGGGTCGCACAGAGTTGGACACGACTGGAGCGACTTAGCAGCAGCAGCAGCAGTGATAAATGTTATCCTTGAAGTAGGCACAGGAGGACTATAATCTAACCTGATCTAGATTTTTAAAAACTTCCTAGAGGATGTGATATCATATCACATCTCTAAAAATTAACAAAATTTTCTCAAGTGAACAAAGCAACTAGGGAAGTAAGAGGTAAACAGAGCCTGAATAAGTTGATTACTCATTGGATATAAGTTAACAGATGATTTCCCCTTTGCAAATGAGAACTATGTCTTTGGTGCCACATGGGCTTTTCTCCAGTTGTGGCACGCAGGGGCTACACTCTAGTTGCAGTGCACAGCCTTGTCATGGCAGCGGCTTCTCTTGTTGTGGAGCATGGGCTCTGGGGCATGCAGGCTCCAGTAGTTGCAGCACATGGGCCCAGTAGCTGCGGCTCCTAGGCTCTAGAGCACAGGCTCAATAGTTGTGGTGCAAGGGTTAGTCGCTCTGCTGCAAGTGGGATTTTCCCGAATCAGTGATCCAACGCTTGCATTGGTGGGTGGATTCTTTTATCACAGCCACCAGGCAAGCCTAAGAATTATGTTTTATTTTATGGACTTGCTGAAGACTTAAATCTAGAAGACACACTTTCAGATAATTCTGACATACTACTCCAAAGAGGTAAGGGAGAGGCCAGCATATAATAGGAGTTTTTTCTTAGACAAAAACAGGCAGAACACTCTCTGACAAAAATCTCAGCAAGATCTTTTTTGATTCACCTCCTAGAATAAAGAAAATAAAAACAAAAATAAACAAATGGGACCTAATGAAAGTTAAAAGTCTTAACAAAGCAAAGGAAACTGTAAATAAGACAAAAATAACTCTCAGAATGGGAGAAAATATTTGCAAATAAAGCAACTGATAAGGGATTAATCTCCTAAGTATACAAACAGCTCATGCAGCTCAGTATAGAAACAAACAACACAATCAAAAAATGGGCAAAAGATCTAAATAGACATTTCTCCAAAGAAGACATATAGATGGCCAAGAGGCACACGAAAAGATGTTCAACATCACTAATTAGAGAAATGCAAATCAAAACTATAACAAGGTATCACCTCACACCAGTCAGAATGGCCATCATCAAAAAACTCTACAAACAAAAATTGCTCGAGAGGGTGTAGAGAAAAGGGAACCCTCCTACACACTAGTGGGAATGTAAATTCGTACAGCCATTATGGAGAACAGTATGGAGGTTCCTTAAAAAACTAAAAATAGGCCTACCATAAGATCCAACAATTCCAATCCTGGACATATATCAGGAGAAAACCATAATTAAAAAAGATATGTACCCCAACATTCATTGCAGCCCTATTTACAATAGCCAGGACACGGCAGCAACCCAAATGTCCATCAACAGAGAAATGGATAAAGATGTGGTACATGTAAACAACACACATATATATAAAAGAATGAAATAATGCCATTTGCAGCAACATGGATGAACCTATAAACTGTCATACTGAGTGAAGTGAGAGAAAGATAATATCATATGCTATCACTTATATGCAGAATCTTAAAAAATGGTACAACTGAACCTATTTACAAAACTATAGACATAGAGTTACAGATGCAGAAAACAAACCTGTGGTTACTAAGGGAGAAAGGCAAGGAGGGATAAACTGGGAGATTGGGATCAACACTGTAAAATAGGTATCTAAAGAGAACCTACTGTATAGTACAGGGAAATCTACTCAGTAATCTGTAAATGAACTATATGGGAATAGAATCTAGAAGAGTGGATATATGTATAACTAACTCACTTTGCTGTACATCTGAAACTAACACAGCATTGTAAATCAAATATACTCCAATAAAAATCAATTTTAAAAAGTAGGAGTTTTTGCAACAAAAACCAGGTACTCAGAAGAATATTGTTAATTAAAGAAAAACAGACATCTCAAGTTAATGAATTCAGTGCATTTCTGTGTATAGCAAGATGCAAGAATCTGGGCTCATTAAAACTATTCCTTTGATATGCACCTTAGCTATCTAGGGCCAGCATTCTGCTTTTCTCCATCCTAAATCCCCTCAGGGCACACAGGGGCAACTGCAATGGCTCCTGACTTGGTGGCCCCAACATTCTTTGCTGATTGATATGGCAGGTGACAGAGGAGCCTGGAGGGCTACAGTCCATGGGGTCACAAAGAGTCAGACATGACCAGGCGACTAACACACACACACACACACACACACACACACACACACACACACACACGCACACACGCACACACACAGCAGGTGACATTCTTTGACCACAATTGAAAGGATCTGTGAGATGCACTCTGAATCTCTTGAAAGAATCCTTAGTGTGGCTAAATACTCTAACTTTTGATCTTCAAGACATTTTTGCAAAATGTATATTAACGGCTTCAGCCTTTTCTCTAGAGCATGATTTCCCAACAGTGAATCCATTTATATCTTTTGCCATCTGGAAAGGGTGATTTTTCAAAATCATTAGGTCCTGTTTTGTTCTTCTCTCATGTTATTGCTCTCCTCTCCCATGTTTTATAAATGACAGGAATAAATCAGGTGGCACCTTCTACACTTTTTATGGAAATCTCCTTAGCTATAAAAGCTAAAGTTCATCACTTATAATTTTTTTTTCTTTTCACATAGCTGATGGAGATAACTAAGTTTCTGTCATTATGTAACAAGGATTTTCCTTCCCCAGGTTCCAATACATGTTCCTCACTTTCTTTGGAGTCCCCACCATGCGCATCCAGAAAGTCCAGATTTCTACTAAAGTCTGTTCAAGGAAATTTGCAGTTTCTCATGTACGCTTTTCAAAACACTTCCAGTCACTGCCTGTTCTCTAGTTTCATTACTGCTCTCACATTTTTAAATATTTCTGGATCCCAGTTTCAGGTAGTAAAATGTGAGCTAGTTATCTATTGCTGCATAACAAATTCACACAAACTTGAGTTCAAAGTATCTACAATTCTCACAACCATTGTCTTAGTTCCAGCTCTTATTTCACGCCTGGATTATTGCAATAACTTCCTCCTGGCTTCTTACTGTGGTCTGGCTTTCTCCCATTCAATCTACCTTCTACATTCCAATGAGACAGATATGATCTTATTGCTCTTCCACTCAAAGAACCTCTGGAACCCCTGCTTTCTACTGTCGTTTTTCATAGCATAAAAGATTTCTCAGACTTCCCTGGTGGTCTGGTGGTTAAGACTTCACACTTCCAATGCAGGGACCACTAGTTCAATCCTTTATTGAAGAACTAAAATCCAACATGCCATGTGGCATGACCAAAAAATTAAAATAAAAAGATTTCTCAAAATATGGTCCCAGTCTGTACTTTCAACTTCATTCATTTTTCCAATACAATTACTACTTTCCATTCTCCAACATACTGTTCATGCCCCTATGTCTTTATCTGTGTTATCTCCTCTGCCTGACTGTTCATCCATCTGTCCTCTCCCCAAATCTGCTAAGCAAAGTTTTCTCTTTCTGTGGTGCTTTCAGTGACATCTTCACCACTTCACTCAGCTAGGCAGAATTATCCTTTTCTTTGTACAACCTCATGTCTCAAGGTATGATTCATGCACCAGCAGCACTAGTATCCCCAGGTGTCTCATGTGTACGTTATATTAAAATATAGGTTCTAATTCAGTAGGTTGGGGTTAGGGCAAGAGATTCTGCAATTCTTACAAACTCTGTAATGACACTAATGCTGTTCAATTGAAGGCCACACTTCAAACAGCAAGGTTGACAACACTTTGATTACAGCTCTGAATACATGATAATATGTTGCGGTCCTTTAATGGACCAGAATCTGGTAGTCCAGAGTTGACGATAAGAAAGTGAAAGAAAGAAGCTAGTATTCCCTGGTTTATGCAGAGAACCAATAAGACCCTAGAATAGGGCTTGCACTGCTCACGAAGGCACAGGGTGTCCTCTTGAGGAGGTCTTGAAAGCCCAGGCAGGAGAGTGAGCTCGGCGGGTTTCCATGCTCCAGAGAATTAGCTGGAGGGAGAAAGAGAGAGAGAGAGAGAAGCACACGGAGACCCAAGTCTCTGGTGGAGCAAGGGTGCTTTAATGATCTTTCTGTGAGTATATTTAGGCTGTTGTACAAGGAATTTCTTTCGACAATGATAAAGATCAGAAAACCAGACATACAGCAACTGTTATCATGGAAACAAGGAATTAACAATGGTCATAATGTCAGAAGACAATCCATATCTCAAGAAAGAGGGTCGTGACTAAGCAATTTTTTCGTAAGGAGAATGTTTACTGAAGGAAATCCACGCATGCGTTTTACCTCATGACCTCAGTCCTGGGAGCAGCATGCTGCTCCACTCATTACCAGGAACTGATAAGGAACAGAGGATTTATGAGAGACAAAAAACAGCACACAGGAATCCTCCTGTTAAACGTTCCCTGACAGTAATATACTTGGTTAACATTTCCGTCACCTCTTTTAAAATCTAAGGATCTTAAAAATAGGGATTATTTATCTATTTTTTTCTTTGCAGTCTCCAGAGTATCTCATATAGATAGCACTCGGTACTTGGAGGATGCTAGTAACTTAATACCTATGTTTTACATAAAATAATGATGAACAGATCCCTTACACAAGCTGTTGAAATTAAGTGTACCTGTTTGAGACTGCACAGTGAGGAGAACTGAGGGGATTGTGTTTTGAACTTGGAAGGAGAGAAGGTAAGGGATTAAAAAGGATCAGGGACAATAAAAGTGGTCTAAGGCTAATAACTTACACTAAGTTTCAGTTAAGAGCCAAGATCATGAAGCATTGTAGAGGGTGAAACAAGGAGGTAGGTATATGTTCCCAGAGAAGGAACATGAGATTCCATAATCCCCCAAGTCACCTCTGGAGCCAGAATGAGAAGCTTCTTTTGGGGGAGATGCTGCATGCTTGCCAGAGCAAACTCCTGAGGATCTCTTCATTTCGAATCTGGACATTGCATCCCTCTACCTGAGTCAGCTGGCACCTTCATCTTGAACTCCCCAGAAACTAGAATTTTGAGAAAATAAACTGTCATATAAGCCATCCAACCTGAGTATTTTGTTATGGTATTCCAAGCTGACTGATAAAGCTTCTAACATTTGTTAATTTATTTAACAATGTTGGACAAATTTGTTTTGAAGCAAAAAATTTCTGTATATGCATTATTTGTGGGTCTGATTTTTCAGTTTCTTACTTCTGATGACTCTTACCTATGATGACTTCTTCCATGGGTATTTTTGTGATTTTTCAACTTTTAGTTTGTATTCATTGGTACTTAATCAATGGATTTTTATTGGTCTGGGTTTAAATCTCCAAGACATAATTTACATTTGTTTCTATTTGATGTCTGGGACCATGACCAGTTCACAATAATTTTATACTGAATTTCCTTTTTTAATTTAGGAAATTTTCTCTTTTTATTCAGTTTGGCAACTCTTTTCTAATTTGCTGAGGTCCCTCATATCTTGGATGGTTGTTTTATTGTTGATGATATATATACATTAAATGACTAACATTAAATAGTGTTAGAAACAAATATTTTATCCCCCAGTAAGTACATAGATCAGGGCTTCCCTGGTGGCTCAGCGGTAAAGAATCTGCCTGCCAAGCAGGAAACATGGGTTCAATCCCTGGGTGAGGAAGATCACCTGGAGAAGGAAATGCTGCTCCAGTATTGTTGTCTGGGAAATTCCATGGACAGAGGAGCTTGGAGGGTTACTGTCCATGGGGTCACGAAAGACTCAGACATGACTTAGTGACTAAACAACAACAACAAGTATATAGGTCACTATTTGATTAACTTGGAAGGGAAAGGCATCTCTAAATACCACATTGACTGTATACTATCAGGTTTAAAGAAGGGGCAGGAATGGACCTACAGGTGGATTTTAGATTTTCCAACAAGGTGCTCCAATGGGCCTCATAACATTAAAACTGAAATTGAAATTGTGAAAGTCTGAAATTTCAGATCATTTGTCTTTCATCATTTTTTTTTTTTTTTTTTGGAGACACAAAAATCTTCCTAGACTAGATCCTTTTCATGATTCATAAAGGGGAATAGATTCTCAAGTATATTCTCTGTATGTGATTTACAAAACATGATACACATCCAAATTCTCTCTAGATTAAACCTACTCAATTTAGTCTAATGGCCCTTATATTGAAGTTATATCTATTCATAGCAGATACTACCTGTGAGCTCGATGTACAGTTCTGGTTAATTTTCATCACTAAAGATTTGGAATTGGTGAGGAAGGCCACTGAATTTTGCTCTATCCTAAAATGACAGTCCCTCATATTAGAAAATTATAAGGATACATAAACTATTTCTCTTATAAGAAAACTGCAAAGGAGTGAGCTAATCATGAGTGATGATCCAAAATGGCTCCACACTGGTCGGTCTACACCCTGTGATCTCTTTTCCCTATTCTATCACTATTTATTGTATCAAGGATACTTGCATGAAAAACAAACTTTGTTGCTTAAACTCACTCATAAGTATTATGATACTCAGGGCTACTAAGCTATAGCCACTCTAGAACACCAAATTAGAAGAAGGATTAGGAGAAGGTGGGTTTGACTGAAACGTGTTTACAGTTTGCCCAAAGGCACTCCCTTTCCCTAAAGTGAAGAATAAACTAGTAGGTATCCTACAGTGTTAGATTATGACCCACTTTTGGGACTGTGCTGAGTCAGGCAGCTTGTATTCTAGCTTCACTAAGCACTCCTCGTTGCCAGATCACCCTACCAGAGTACCAAGTCTTTCTGTACCCTGTTTCCTGCCTCTGTCTCCAGTCCTCTTAAACTCTCTCTGCAGCATGGTCAAAGTATCCTGGTGCTGGAATGGAACATAAAACTGGTGTCATGTTTCTTTGAAGTAACTTACCATCACAATGCAACTTCAACAGGGACTTTTACTATAATAAACAGAGAGGTGCTAACGTTCTTGACCACTTTGAAAATAAGTGGCCAAGAGGTTTAAAAAGAATTCTGGGGTATAAATCACCTCTAACAATATTATAACATATTTTTAAAACAATAGCTGTTCTGCTATATAGCACAGGAACTATTTTTAATATCCTGTGATAAACTGTGAATGAAAAGAATATGAAAGAGAATATGTATGTGTGTGTGTATATATATATACACATACATATCTGAATCACTTTTCTGTACAGTGGAAAATAGCACAACATTGTAACCAACTATACGTCAATAAAATACATTTTAAAAAATTAAAAAATAATGATTGTTCAAATACTGTGATTCTGATATGGATAGAAATGTGTATCTCAGAAACTGAATGAAAAGGCAAGAAGTAGACCCCATTATTTAGGTAGATGGTTAGATAGATATGATAGACAAATAGATAGATGATTGATAGAGTTAATCAGTTAGTAAGGGGTGGCTTTGGGACACAGTTGACTCATTTATTAGATATAATATGCATAGTTTAGTGGTCCACAAAGATAAGTTTAACATTGAAAATAAGAAAAAATGAAAATCAATAATACTAACAATCATATAAAAATGAATCCAGCCTAAGTTATATTCATCTTTACAACAAAGCAGTTACACAATATACTTTTTAATATTTTTTCTCTGAACGAAAGAGACCACAAAGGCAAAGATGCTCAGAGCCCCCCAAAATAAAAAAAGTAGTCTTGACTTGGAGAGCTTTAGCCTTTGTCTGTTTATTATCTCTTTTGTAGTCAGTATCAGTGAAAACAATGTGCCTGCTCTACAAATGCAAATCCAAGACAAGGAATCCTCCCTCGCTTTTAATGAGTGTGCTGTGTGTGTGTGTGCTCAGTCGCTCAGTCATGTTTGACTCTTTGTGACCCTAAGGACTGCAGCCCACCAGGCTCCTCTGTCTGTGGTACTCTCCAGGCAAGAATATTAGAGTGATTTACCATTTCCTCCTCTAGGGGATCTTCCCTAACCAGGGATCAAACCCAAGTCTCCTGCATCTCCTGCATTGGCAGTCAGATTCTTTACTATTGAGCCACCTGGGAAGACTCACTTTTAATGAGATTTTCCCTTAAATCTCTCTCTTATAGAGTCTACGTTGCCACTGTGTTACCAGTTCGGGGAAACATCAAGTTATAACCAAATTTTATATTTAAATATTGCATATTTATTAAATAATTTAATTTCATAAATTGCACAAAATAGAATTGAGAACTTTTATGTTCATTTAGATAATAGTGACTGATCTTTGAAAGAATTCGTAAAGGAAAAGATCAGTATATAACTTCAGTACTGCTACTGCTAAGTCACTTCAGTCGTGTCCGACTCTGTGTGACCCCATAGACGGCAGCCCACCAGGCTCCCCCATCCCTGGGATTCTCCAGGTAAGAACACTGGAGTGGGTTGCCATTTCCTTCTCCAATGCATGAAAGTGAAAAGTAAAAGGGAAGTTGCTCAGTCATGTCTGACTCTTAGAGACCCCATGGACTGCAGCCTACCAGGCTCCTCTGTCCATGGGATTTTCCAGGCAAGAGTACAAGAACCAACAAATCAGTGAAATGAAAACAAAAGGAAAAATATTTGTCTCAAATGTTAGAAAAATGAATTATTATGTATAATATATAAAAGTTTATTCTAATATATATTGTAAGTGCCCCCTTAATAGAAAATGACATAAACAACAAAATGTAGATAGTAGACAAACAGGGGAAAATATTCAGGCTATAGCAAACTTCAAATTAAACAATGAAGTATGTTTTTATATCAATTAACTTGGCAAAGAAGATATAATAATAGCACCATTGTTTACAGTGAAACTGATGAGTACCTTTGTCCAGAGAATATAAAGCAGGAACACAGTGTATGTACTGAGAATCATAAAAGTGTTCACACCTTTGACCTAGTGATATGATAGACTGTAATTTAAACTGAGGAGATAATTCAAAAGGAGGGCAAATCCCTGTGTATGAGGCTCTTCATTGTAGCCTTCTCCAAAACAGCAGAAAATGAAAATACCTAAATGTTCAACAATAGGAACAGTGAAAACAGTGAAGTAAATTGTAGTACATTAACTAGAGAGAGCATTTTGCAGCTCTCACAATAATAATTATGGTGAATATGAGATACAGCAAGAACACTGTTGTTTGAAATGCTGTTTCATAAAATAAAATATTCAGTTATATAGATGTTTTGATGCTTTGTAAAATATATCATAATGTAGATCATGATCATAATGGAGGAGAGAAAAATAGATTGTGTTTGCTCCTGCTCCTTCTCTTCAAAACATAAAGTTAAGTTTCTTTTTAAAAAAGAACTTTACCAAGTGTACGTCAAGGGCGTCAACACACCCCTTTACCTCCTTGGTTCCCTCTCTTTTTCAGAGCTCTTTCTTACTAATTTACTGAGTGGATTCATGCCGCTTCAAGGTACTATATGTCATTTAGAAAGAAAGGCAACAGGTAAATTTATTCATTAATTATGCAGCCTTTATTTTGTGTTGAGCACTCAGATACAATAGTGAGTAAGACCTCTCCTCTCTGTTCACTGAACTCACAGTTTGCACATAGGATGGATATGGAGATATTTATAATATAGTATAGAAGTTCCCAAAGTGATAGGGAAATATTAAGCATGATGAGAACCAGAATCCTTAGGAGTCACATATTTGATCTCTTCAAAAGGGATTTTACTTTAAAGGGGGCTCAGGGAATTTGCTTCTTTACTTATTCCACTTCCTTCCATGTTACATATTTCCCTCTTTATGGCTCCTGTCTCAGAGACATAAAAATTCTCAAGTCTCTTTTCCATGGCAAAAATTAAGTTTTGACTCCATAATCCCCTCTTATCATATGTCCTGTAACTCGCCTTCCTTTTTACTCATAATTCCATAATTGCTGTTTCTAACTCCGTACTGACTAGTCACTGCTTAGCCCACTATTCAACCTGATTGTGTCCATTAAAGCCACAAGAAAAGAAGACTGCACAGGAAGATGTAGGGCTTGTTCAAGCCACTTGGAAGAGACAGAAACTGCAAAGGGAATATATACCATGGACAGAGGGGCCTGGTGGGGCTATAGTCCAGAGAGGGGTGAAGTTGAACACAACTGAGCAACTGAGCACACACACAGCACACTCATTAAAAGGGAGGGTGGACTCCTTGTCTCAGAGTTGCATTTCTACAGTGAGCACATTGTTTTCACTGATGCTGCATGCTGTGAGGTAACTTTACGATGGTGGTGACCACGAAAGAGATTATAAACAGAGAAAGGCTAAAGCTCTTAAGGGCAAGACTTCTTTTTGATGTGGGGGGGCTCTGAGCATTTTTTGCCTTTGTGGTCTCCTTCTTTCATGGAAAAAAATATTAAAAACTATATTGTGTAACTGCTTTGTTGTTAAAAAAAAAAAAGACAACAGATAAATTTGTTTATTAATTATGGAGGCTTTATTTTGTATTTAGCACTGGGATACAATCATAACTAGATCTCTCTCCTCTGCCAGTGAGCTCACAGTTGACACACAGGTGGAAAGGAGATATTTGTAGTACACCACAGGAGGCACAAAGTGGTCAGGAAAAAAAGAAACTAAGTAGAAACCAGAATCCTAAGGAGTTGATATTTTATCTCTTTAAGGGATTTTTACATTTAGGAGGGGCTTAGGGAATTTATCCCATGGACAGAGGAGCCTGGTAGGCTACAGTCCATGGGGTTGCAAAGAGTCAGACACGACTGAGCGACTTCACTTAGGGAATTTATTTTAATTATCCCACTTTCCTCCACATCTTAGATTTGTTTTTGTCTCCTCCCTGAGAGACATACATGTGTGCAATTTCTCCTCCATGGCAAAAATTTGTTTTGACTGCACACCCCCTTCTTATCATCTGTTCTATAACTCTCCTTTCATTTTACTCACAATTCCATACTTCTTATTTCTAATTCCATACTGACCAGTCACTGCTTTACCCATGGCCATTTGAGTTATTTGTGACAAAACCACAAGAAAAGATAGATTACAAAGGAAAATATATGGCTCATGCAATCAGGTGGAGTAGACAGAGCTGCCAGGGGATGATGGACTCAGTGTGTCCCAGACCAGAGAGCAAGCCAGTGTGTCTAGAGCATGGTGAGCATGGTGGGGAATGGCAGGAGTTGAACTTAAAAACATAGGCAGGGATCCCACCATGTGGGGTCTGTAGATCTCAATAGAATTTATAGTTTATCTATGTGCAATGGAAAGCCATGGGATGGGGGTCAGGGGAGCGGGGCTTCAGTAGGAAAGGAACACAATGTAACTGATGTTTTGAAAAGACCACCCTGGTTGCAGTGTGGGGAATGAGTTGATAGGTCCAAGGATAGAAGCAGGCTATTGCTATAATCCATAGGAAAGATATTGATGGTTTAAGATAATAATACAGATGGCTAGAAATAAGAGGATATGGGATATATTTTAGAAGTAAAGCAATTTGCTGATGACTTGCAAAGCTTAGGACTAAGAAAAGACAGTAATCAAAAAAGATGGAATCAAATTCCTAGATGTTTCACTTGAGCATCTATCTGCATGAATGTTTATGCAATTTACTGAAATGTGCAGTACTGAGTTGAAACAGGTATGATATGGGGTCTTCCGAGGTTCTCCTAAAAACTGAAACTCACAAGACTACCATCAGTCATACCTGGCACAGGTCTTTTTAAGCATGTGCTGTGCTTAATCGCTCAGTCATGTCCAACTCTTTGTAACCCACCAGGCTCCTCTGTCCATGGGGATTCTCCAGGCAAGAATACTAGAGTTGGTTGCCATGCCCTCCCCCAGGGGATCTTTCCAACCTAGGGATTGAATCCAGGTATCCCACATGGCAGGCGGATTCTCTACCATCTGAGCCACACAGGGAAGCCCTTTGAGAAGCATTCAGGATAGAATTACTAGTTATTCAGCAGGGCAAGTCACAAAGTTCCTCTCCTCTTACAGTCCTCAAAAAGTCCAACAGCAGCCCATTCAATTGCCCAAAAACTACCTTCTTGCCAGGTAACAGCTCAGATGCAAGGATTCCAGATCTATATCAGCCAGGGGCAGGGGCTTACTTAGCTCAATAGCCTCTTTGCCTAAAGGAGCCAGTATCTCTGTAACCACTCTAAGGACATAGCTTCTAGTTTCCCTGGAAGGCTCATGGCAATTACAAGAATCACTACACATGGGGGAAGCCCTAGAACATGGTTTCCCACCAGGTATTTACAGTCATTTATACTTCCTCCCACTCCAGGTTTAGGTTACCAAACAAGGGTCATTTTTACTATGAGATGTTGCTTAGCAACATAGTTGACATTTTTATCCTTTGCAAGTCATTGGAATCGAGCTACATTTTGAATATCAGGTTCTTATGCAGAATGAAAAAGAGTTTTGCTAGCTATTTACCCACAGAATTAAAAATCAAAATTTCTCTTTCTGTCGTGTGGAGTAATAAGTGGAGGTGTGAAATGAGCAATTTAACTTAATATACAAGTCTGCAGCTCAACTGGGTAACTACATTACCATAATATCAGCATATTTAAAGCCCTGGCAGCAAAGAGGCTCACGGAGAGAAAGAGAGGAAGGGGAAGGGGCAAGTGGGGTATGGGGCTGGGGTAGAGCCCTAGGACTCTTTACAATTTAGAGGTGTAGAAAGCCAGGATAGGAAATGAAGAAAAACTGGCAAGTGAGATGGGAGGAAAATGTGGTAAAAAAGGAGTCATTAGAAGACAAGGAGTTCAAACAAAAGGAGAAAGATCAGCCAGGTCAAGAAATGCTAGATATACTAAGTAAGAAGAGACCAGAAATTTAATCCCCAGATTTGGCAACAAGGAGACCATGAGGGACCTTTTCAAGTACTATTTCCCTGGCCTGATAGAGTGGATTGAGACTGAAAAGGGAGGAAGTGGGAAAAGCGACTGAGGACACGTGTTCTATGAAGTAGAAGGAGTAAAGTGAGAAGTCAAAGAGGGTTTAGCAATGTGGGTAGCAGGCACAGTTGTGTGCTGACTGGCATGATTCCATGTAAAGGGGAAAATAAGGCAAGAATGAAAAATAAGGGTAGGAGAGGATGGATCCAGACCCTCGAGTGATTGGCTTTGGGAAGAAGTTGGTGCATATCCTGTAATACAGCAGAAATCCTGAAAACAGCTCGTGTATTTCAGAGCATTCACCCAGTTCCTGAGTCAGAATCCGGGTGACATCTGTCTTTTTTTAATTATTTAACCCACAGCCAATAAGTACGATGGAATTCCAAAACAAGGCAAAGTTTTATGAGGTCAGGAACTATGTTTTATTTTACTCTGTACTTGCAGCACTAGGATGGTGCTGGCATGACGAGAAACACAAAGGAACAAGGCTCTGATGGTAAGTGGCACCCGGGAAGGATGAGAGATACTAGGGGACAGGCCACACGCTTTCCCTCTGTGACCTGAGGAAAACACATCCTCGGGTTGCTCCTGCTACCCAGAAAATACTCCCCTGCAACCTCCTTCTTCCGTATTGAGATAATGTTCCGGCCCTGGCCTCAAAACGAACTTCTTACCCTAATCAGGAAAAATAATGGAAGTCTTCTCTGATAAAGAAGGATGGCCTTCTCCAACCTCGATCAATAAGTTTAGAAACTTTGTTCCTCAAGCCTCACAACCCTCGAGCTGGGTCAGTGTACACATTCCACCTATGACCGAGGAAAGGGTCACATCAACAAAGTCTGATTTCTGTGTTGGTACAGCCCCAAGCCAGCAAGACATAAACTCATTTATAACTTTAATATTGAAGATATAAATTTAATAAGTTCCTATGGTGGTCTGCTCTGGTGGCTCAGATGGTAAAGAATCCACCTGCAATGCAGGAGACCCCAGCTCAACCCCTGCGTCGGGAAGATCCTCTGGAGAAGGGAATGGCAACCCACTCCAGTATTCTTACCTGGAGAACTCCATGGACAGAGGAACCTGACATTCTACAGTCCACGGGGTCACAAAGAGTCAGACATGACTGAGCAACTAACACTAACTCTATGGAGGGAAAAGGCATTGTAATTTCTAAATATCTCTGTGGAAGTAAGTTTTCATTTGAAATTATTGGGTTGGGTTGGGCTGGCCCAAAAGTTTGTTTGAGTTTTCCATACCATCTTACAGAAAAACCCAAACAAACAACCTAACTTTTTGGCCCATGCAGTAGTTCAACTCAAATAGACGTTAGGAAAAGAAGGAGGAAGCCTTGTGCTAGAAAAGATAGCCCAAAGTTCAATGACCCAGGAGACTGAAGCTCTTTGGGGTTCCTGCAGGCCAGGTTCTTTGTGAGGGCTAATGAGAAAAGCCCTGTGAAGGGGCTCTACAAATTATAAAGAGCTATGCAAATCAAAAGGAACACTTTGGCTAATAGCTAAGTACAGATAGTTAATGGACAGAGAGAGAAAACAAGAGACTGACATCCAGGAAAGATGAGTTATATCTATGTCACAGTAAGAAAAACACCAAATGGAAGCCAGACTCAAGAATGGGAAGTGCCTTGGAGGAGGAAACAGCAACCCACTCCAGTA
Source organism: Cephalophus harveyi (assembly GCA_006410635.1). Lineage (NCBI taxonomy): Eukaryota > Metazoa > Chordata > Mammalia > Artiodactyla > Bovidae > Cephalophus > Cephalophus harveyi. The sequence continues at coordinate 135,324 of SJYT01080531.1, read as the reverse complement.
TTCTTGCTTGGAAAATCCCACGGACAGAAGAGCCTGGCGGGCTACAGTCCATGGGGTTACAAAGAGCTGGACACGACTTAGCAACCAAACAACAACAAAAAAGTGATGATGCATATCTATATTCATTTACACAGGGGAATAAAAGTCCAGGACATATTACTGAGAAAAAGAAGTTGTTAAGTATCTCCATGTGTATGTGAATCCATTTATTTAAAATTATGTGTGTGTATATATGTGTAAAAAGAGAATGAAAAAATCTTTGCTAAGGTAGTAATTATTATCTCTAGCTGGTGGAATTTCAGATGATTTTTACTTTTTCCTTTGTACTTTTCTGGATTTTTTTTTTCAAATTTACAGTGTTTCTGCTATAATAAAAATCATTCATGTTAATAAAAATAAGAACAAAGATAACTATAAATATTATAGAGCAAAAAAAAAAAAAAAAGAATGTGAGGTAGGTGAAGGAAGGAACAGGACTACCTGGAGAGCCAGAAGCAGGGCACAGACTAGGCAGGAAGCAGAAAGAGATACCTTCTGAGTATTAAGGCCACAATAACTCTTGAGCTGGTCTACTTTCAACGCCCCCTTTAACAAGTGAGAAGACAGAGGTCCTGGGAGCAAGAGTGACTTGCATAGGATCACATAGCCCACTAGTGGCAAAAGCCAAGCCACAGAAGGACATTTTCCTAACACAAGCCTGTACCTGGGCAAGTGAACAGACACCCAAAGCATGTCTCCTCAGCTGTATTCAGCTAGATTCTTCTCTGTCTTGATGCTCCAGACTTGCCAGCACTCTCTTATCTGAAATCACAGGATTTCCAATTCTAATAATACCTGCTCCATAATAAAGGATGCTGCAATTTCTGGGAGAGAGAATATGCAGAAGAGAGAAAACACTAGTATTACCAAAACTCTAGACACAACATGGAGTTAGGCATTGGCAGCAAGGATTGCAGCCTCGCATGCAACCCCAGTTAAGTCTATAGTGCAGCCCTCCATCCAACCTGTGAAGCCAAAATACTACCAATTCCCCCGTGGCCATTTCAGGAGGTATCCAGGGGTTCGAGAGCTCTTCCTAACGTTGTCTTGACATGAACTGCAAGTCAGTGATGCTCCTCTGCTGCCCATGCACTGTCCTGGGGAGGATGAGGTCCCAGAGTGTAGGGACCTCCACTACACCGGAGGTCTAGCCATCCTGGGCCAGACTGACCCACCCCTCTGCTGGGACAAGTGTTGCCCTGCAGGGTGGAACAAAATCTGTAGGCCAGGCTGGTGTGTAAGGGATGTACCATGAACCTCCATGAGCTCTGACTTCTGACTGTCATAGCCAGGGTCACTGGGTTCCTGTGCAAGCTTAACCTCATGGCTGCCTTGGGATCCAGTCCTGACCTAATTGCTAGTCCCAGCCTAGAAGTAGCTTGCTTTTTTCTCACTAGTCCTATCTGGCCTGAGGAGTCCATGCCCATGATTGCTCCTGATCCCAAACCAGTCTGCCACCAACTGTATACTGACCAGGCCTCTGTGGCTGTTGACAATACTCTCCAGTGGACTGCTTTGCTCCTACCTCTATCAATCTCCAATTTGTTTTTTCTCCTCATGTCTGATTCTTCTTCTTATAGGCACAGGCAGATCAGAAGAGGAAAGTTGAGCTCAAGGCAATACCACTTGTTCCTATCCTGGTAAGTGAGCTCACACACGAACCCATCAGCATCTTCTCTGGGACTATCCTCAAGGCATTCTGGGCATGGAAGTTAAGTAAGCAAAGCAATACAGAACTTCACAGAGGAACTTCCAAGCCATGTTGCAAAGATTCTAGTCTTTTAACTCATCACACAGAGCATATCAGTTATCATTTACAGGTAAGCCCTGCTTAGGGCAGGGCTCCAAACTGTAATAAATTCATTTCTAAAGTCTGCTCCAATATAGGAGGAAGGAAGGAAAGAAACAAGACAGAAAGGGAAGAAGGAAGGTGGAGGGAGGGAAGAAACTAATACAGCCTCTACAAGGGAATGACTTAGTCACTTGGGCTGAGTTGGATTTCCCTTTGGAATTATTAAGGCTGGACAGAAAGTGTGACTGACAGTGGAACATTTTGTATAAGAGTGCTTATTGGTTGATACTATAGCTTTTCAGGGGTCTGGTCATCATTTTAGGAGCTTGAGGAAGGTTCTTTCTTGAAAAGAGAACAAGAGAGCTGGGAAGTATTGCCTCACATGACTAAGACTATAAGAAGCCAAGGCTCCATGCAATCATTAATCCAACATTACTGACAGTGAAGGAGGGATGTATGAGCTCTGGTCGGGGTGACTACTAAAGACAAAAGCAAGAGTAGCAGAAGATTCATGGGCCATCAGCTCCCTAGAGGACAAATGAGACTAGATTTAACCCCATCTAGGGAGAGGTGGAGCTTGACCAGGGATTTCACAACATTCTGACCAGATTTTATTGTAGCTTCTTGGGGAAGAGGGTACAGTATAGAAAACATGGAAAATCTATATTTCACATACTTCTATCTCACCACCATCATTTAGATAATATCTTCTAAAGATCTTCACCTAAAGACATATCTCTGCTGTTTCTTCTCTCCCCACTAGATGCTTTGCACAGCATTTTTACGAATTCCAGTCCTCAAGTCAATAATAGGAAATAAGTAGATTAGGTGATGGTATTTATTTTGCAGGTGAGGAAACAGAGACATGGCCAAGACCACATGACTGGTAAGAGAAAGAAGAGTGGTAAGTAGAAAAGTGAATTGGCCTGGGAACTCAAGAGATAAAAGTTTTGCCCTTCTATTTGTCACTAAATCAGACAGGTGACCTTTCCTTCTTCACCTGATGCTTCACCTGAGAAGCTCCGCTCTGTAGGTATCCTTCTAGTTGCCCACTATGAAATGATAAAATCATTTTTTCCAGTGTAAGAGAGAATGTAAGATCAAGATGCCTGCTTCCACCTAGCACAAGTGCCTGCCTGGGAAACAGGACTCTGAGGAGTCATCCACCAAAGGACATTTTCCATGCCCCTAACTTTTCAAGAGGGATGCTATACAGGGTTATCTTGTTTATTTATCCATTATTCACGTGCTCATTCAAGAAATATTTATTTTCAACACAAACAAGGTGAATCCCACATTTCTAATACAGGTTGTGTTCAACCCAGCGGCAGAGATGAATGTGTGCTCATGGCAGGACACTCACTGGAGCTGCAGTTCAGATACCACAGAGATTGCACTGACAAGATCCTCTCGTCAGAATGCTCAAGTGCATGTTCATTTGGCCACTGGAGACCACATCGGTTGCAAGAAGGCAATCTCTGGTAAGAGAGAGAATTGAGTAGTGGCCATTCCCCTGGTTGATGTGCAAAGACATTGGATGGACTGGGGCTGTCCTGATTGTGGCCAGAAAGCAAGGGGAAAAAAAAAAAGCCATTAGCAATGAAAATTGTGTGTGAGCACCTAGGAGTAGACTGGGCCCCAAGGATTTGGGCAACAGGAAGAAAACTGTTGCTTCTGGGAACTGTGTACTTCTGGAAACAGGAAAATTCCAAACTAGCAGTATATGCACAGTGGGGGAAATGAAGAAAAGTGGCGAGTATAACTCAGAGCTGTTACAGGAGCATCTTAAGACTGAATTTCACAGCAGAACTCTCTCTTGCACTTGGGAACACGATGTCAGTGGCTTCCCAGTGCCTGGACCTATGTTACAAGCAAGGCAGCCCCTTTTCCCAAGAGGAAGGTGCATACAGCCCCCCTAGGAAACATGATTCATGCTTAACCTTCAGGTTGAGAAAAACAGCCATGGTGACTCACTTTTAAGTCATGTTTCCTAATGAGAATGCATCAGAATCATGTTGTCACAGAAACAAGGTGAAAACCGCCAGCTAAAAGAGAAAGCCCACTTAGCAAGGCATCCAGAGCCTCTCACAATTAATTTCAATCTACCTTTTAGCCTCGTCTGCAGCCTCTGGCCCGTTTTCTCCCTAATGTCCATTCTGTTCAGGAGCTCTGTGATTTGGGTGAAAGTGATTCCCCCTCCCCTAGCTATAAGGGTGGGTCTGATGATTCTAAATTATTACAAATTCTTATAGATCTTTCCATCAAGAGGTGGGGACTTGCTTTGAGTAATATAATGTGACAGAAATTGTGTAGCACAGGTCTCAAGTTTGGATGTCAAGGGTCCTTGAGCCTCTGTTCTCACACTCAGGAGGTGCTCTGTGCATGAAAACATACCCCAGCTGCCTGGGTGGAGAGAACACACAGAAGAGAACCAAGGCAGCCCAGACAATCAGTAGACGTAGGACCGACACCTTCAAGGACTCTCTGACCCTGAGCTGACTTGCCAAGTGACCGTAAATGTATGAATGGCCTGACCAACACCACATGGAAGAGAGTGTGCCATTTCATCTGAGCCCTGCCCAAATCCTGACCCACAGACTCAAAAACTAATAAACTGTTGTGGCTTGGAGACTAAATTTTGGAGAGAATGAATTTTCATGCTCTCTTACCCAATTCTGCCTACATGACCATCCTGACACTAAAATCTATGCCCAGAAAACAGGGTCACACTAGTCTGAATCAGACTATATGTACTGCTAGAAAGCCAAGATTTTATGTACTCCAAATCAGGCAATTTTTCTTGCTCCCCTCGCCTCACTCCATGTAGATGATGCTGCAGTCAAGCCTTGTGTGGAATTTTTTTCAACTCTTTATTTTGAAATAATTTAGATTTTCAGATGAAATGCAAAGATAGATAGTATAGAATACCCTTATACTCTCATTCAGCTTTTCATGGTGTTACCATAACCATGGCCCATATATTAGAATCAAGAAACTAATATCAGAACAGTGAAATTAACTAAATTATAGAATTTATCCAGATTTCATTGGTTTTTCCACTAATATTCTTCTATTCCAGGATACCATGTTGCACTTAGCTGTCATGTCTCATTCTCTTTTGATTCTTTAATTGCTTCTCAATTTCCCTATCTCTTTCATCACCTTGACACATTTAAATACACTAGTCAGGTATCTCCTTCACTGCCCCCCAATTTAGGTTATCTGATATTTTCCCGTGATTAGGTAGAGTTTACAGATCTCATCGGAGAAGGCAATGGCACCCCACTCCAGTACTCTTGCCTGGAAAATCCCATGGACGGAGGAGCCTGGTGGGCTGCAGTCCATGGGGTCGCTAAGAGTTGGACATGACTGAGCGACTTCACTTTCACTTTTCACTTTCATGTATTGGAGAAGGAAATGGCAACCCACTCCAGTGTTCTTGCCTGGAGAATCCCAGGGACGAGGGAGCCTCGTGGGCTGCCGTCTATGGGGTCGCACAGAGTTGGACACGACTGAAGCGACTTAGCAGTAGCAGTACAGATCTCATAGAACAATATCCCCAAAGAGAGATGTATTTCTCATTGCATCATGTCAGGGAGTCTATAATGTCAACATGTATTACTGGTGATATTAATCTTGATCACTAGGTAAAGGGAGCATCTGTCAGGTATCTCCTGTTCTTATAGTTACTATTTTTCCCTTTCCATATTTTGTCTATTAGATGAGAGTCACCAAGTTCAGTCTGCACTTACGGCCACTCAACACTTCATTATTTTCTGGCACTACATAATATTCCAAACTAATCTTGTATTTCCTCCAAAAATTTCCTGCTTTATTTTATTGGAGAATGTTATATAGAAACCAAGATCTATGATCAGCTTAAATATTAAAGAACATAGCTATTATCATAACTTTGTGACACTTTTAAAGTTGGAAGAGTTATTTTTTAAATTCTATTATTAATTGGATAATATCATTTTCTATCTGAAAGTAGCTCCACTCTCTCAGTAGTTATACTCAGTTTGAAAGAGTGGGTAGGGAATATATAAAAGCTCCAGTTTCATGTAAAATAAACAAATGACCAAAAGAATAAAACACCAAAACCAATGAGAAATGCTAATAAACTATGTGTCCTAGATTCAAATCAACTAATATATAGAGAGAAACCACTCTGTGTTGTTTACAATGCTGTGGGCTGAGAATAGAGAAGCAAGCATAAAAGTCCCGGCTCTGCTTTCAAGTGACTTCAGTCTGGTGTGACAAGCACCATAGAAGGGAAGTGTGTGGAGTTACAGAGCATACAGTGAGGGATTTAACCAGTTTGGTGTTTTTAAAGCATTCTAGAGAGTGTGGCACTAACACTGAGGCTTGAAGGAAGAGCAGGAACTGCTGAAGAGAAGAAGCCAAGATCTGGGTGCTGGACGTGCTACATCTTGTGATCAGCTTAAACCTCAAAGAACTCATGTATTATCATAGTTTTGTGATTAATTCCATAATCCCTTTATCTACTCTCAATCTTTCCACTGAACAGGATTCTATGCTCACTTCAATATCCCTTCATTCTTTAATTCATTCACTCATTCAATATTTATTGAGAAGAGAGGAAGGAAAAGCATTCTGGAATTGAGAACAGCCTGTGGGAAGGCTAGGCTTGAAAAGGGCATGGTGTGTGTTTAAGCAGCTGAAAGAAATGCATTTTACCAAGAGAGAAAAGAGTAGGAGAAAAAGAGGCAAGAAATAAGGCTGGAGATGGAAAAACACCAGTTCCCTTAGCTCCTTCAAAGTCAGTTTGAGAGTTTGGGACATTATTCCAAGTGCAGTGGAGAGTCATGGAAGGCTGTTAAGCCAATGAGTGATCACAGGTCACCTGGCTGCAGTGGGGAATATAGGTAGGAAGGGAGTAAAGCATTAACCTCTGTAAGGCTTAGTAGGGTTAGTTTTTTTCTGCTTTACAGAATTGGAGTGAGGAATAAACAAGGGAACATATACAAATTTCTGGAATGGTATTTGTCACATGACAGGCAATCAGAAAATTTTTATACCTTCTCTAGTCCAGCAATGTTGTTTCTCATCTACTCTTGTTTTTCTCTTTTTATTCCTATAATGGTATTTTGGGGGGGGGGGGTTAACCATTAAAACTTTTTGCAGCAATTAAACTTGATTACTGAGCCAAACACAGAGAACAAATATGACTAGGACCTGAGTTCTTCCCTAAGACATAATCACAATGAACTGTAACATTCTGTGATATGATCTACACTGATGACATGAGCCAAAGGTCAAAGGGAAGAATGATATCTTTCACCTCTCTAACACCAGGCAATATGTGTGGCACAGAGGACTTCAACACAGATTTCTTGACCAAATGAATGCATTCTCTGGGAGCTTAGAAGATGAAGCAAGAGGCTTGGGTGCACTGAAAATTCAATCTCTTAGGATTTACTATAAGCTCATTGAGGACTATGGCTTTCTTTCTTTTTTAAAAAAATTTAATTTATTTATTTATTTTACTTTACAATATTGTATTGGTTTTGCCATAGATTGACTTGAATCTGCCATGAGTGTACATGTGTTCCCCATTCTGAACCCCCCTCCCACGTCCCTCCCCATCCTATCCCTCTGGGTCATCCCAGTGCACCAGCCCCGAGCACCCTGTATCATGCATTAAACCTGGACTGGAGAATCGTTTCACATATGATATTTTACATGTTTCAATGTATGGCTTTCTTTCTATATATTCTACTGATTAATATTTGGAATTATCATTAATATGCTTTATTTTGATTAAAGTTTTTCTGAATGATTAGTCACATTTTCAAATCAAAACTTTCCTATCATGAAACACCATGTAATAACATGAAAATATCAAATCTATACTGCAATGTTGGCTTGATAACATTGAATTCCTAATTATCTTTGTTATTTTCATCTGAGTCACAGAAAATGAGACAAATTTCATTCTCTGTTGTTGACTTTCCTACCACCTACCTGCACGCTGGCCACCTAACCTAACCCCTAGCTGATGTGTGTTTAGATAATCAAATTATTTTTATTATAGTGTGAGCAATACATCAGTAACTTTTATGAGAATCGTGTAATGTCAGTAAAGTAAATGGCTGTGGGGTTAAAACTAACACTGCTCCCTCTAATTAATATATGTAGTTCTCCCAGTTTCTATGCTAATGTATTTTATTTTTGAAGCAAGCTGAAAAATGAGGTGAGTAATCATAATGGCTTTGAGAACACTTAGCATTATTGTAGGAAAGTTAAAAGCTAAAGCTGTTTCATTCCTGTGTTTACAGTTCTTCAGAGTCTTCTGGTAGAACTGACCTTGGTCAAATTGCTTACTTTTTCTTAAAGAATTTTAACTATTTAAGATGAAAGACATGACTGCCTACTCTTAATGCATTAAAGTCTGAGTCAGTGGCTCCATGAGCGACAGCTGTCATGCACTGGTATGATCACTGAGGGAGAACAAATGTGCTTCGAACACCTACACATGCCCCTTGGGAAAGAAACTGTTTTAAAGAGAAAACTTGAAAAGTAATTCTGATACTGTTAGGGAAACATTTTTGTTTTTATGAATTTGAAAGTACTTTTGTTATAAATCCCAAACTCAAACTAAGAGATTTAAAAGTATGTGGATCTGTAAAAAAGGTTTAAAAGAGAATGTGGAAAAGGAAACAGAAGTTCTTGTTTCCCAATTCAATTTCACAACCCCATATCCCAGAATTTGTCAGTTAACAGTTTCTTCTTTTTTAATTAATTTATTTTAATTGGAGAATAATTACAGTATGTAAAGAACAGACTTTTGGTCTCCGTGGGAGATGGTGAGGGTGGGATTATTCGAGGAAATAGCACTGAAACATGTATATTAACATATGTAAAATAGATGAATAGTGTAATTTCAATGCATGAAGCAGGGCACTCCAAGCCAGCGCTCTAGGACAACCCAGAGGGATTGGGTGGGGAGGGAGGTGGGAGGGGGGTTCAGGATGGGGAAACGGTTTCTTCTTAATTTCTCCTTCCAGAATGTTTCTCCTCATAAAACTCTATATGTGAAGTATCTATTATGTATTTTAACACAAATAGGATCATCCTATACCCAATTTTGTAATTTTCATTTTTCATTTTAAATTAGGTCAATACATTTAGATCTTCATCTTCCTTTTAGTGCCTGAATAGCATTACATATACAGATGAGCTATAATTTACTTTACCTACTAATGAGTATTTATATTGTTGCCTTTCTTTCTTCTGGCTATTAGAAACAGCACTGTGATGAACACCTTTCAATATACATTTTTTTTTGACTTAAGCAAATACATTCATTTTATAAATTCCAAGCAGGAATCCTAATACTGTTTTGAAAAACATTCTTCAGTTGAATCAGGTGCCCAAATGTTCCATTCTAACAACTCACAGATTAAGAAAGGGTGATGTGTTGTTGATATAACATGTTCTATTGAATTAGGCAATTTTCTATTATTCTACTGCTATGTAACAGACTACTCCAAAACTTTATGGCTTAAAACAAAAACACTTATTTATTTAGTTCAGGAATCTGTGACTTGTTCAGGGCTGGGCTAGGAAGGCTATGTCTGCTCCACACAGCATCAGGCGGGCATGGCTTGGCTAAGGGATGAGACCCAGTTAAGATGACTCACTCAATTGGTTGGAGCTGGTTTTCAGTCTGAAGGTCAGCTTGGCCTGAGGGATGGGAATACTCGTTTTCTCTTCATAAGGATGGACCTAGGTGAAAGCTGTTGCTTTTTACAACCTGGTCTCAGAAGTCTCATAGTGTCCCACCTGCTGTACTATATTCATTAAACTAGTCACACAAGGTCTTCCAGGGCTTAAGAGGACATCTGATGGAAATACGGTAAGGTTTTTTAAAAACCAAGTGGATTGGGAAGTATTATTACAGCCACAGTCAAAAACATCTTCTTCAACTCTAGATAAACAAATAGTTCAAAATATTATACGTTTACTTTTGGAACAAGGACATCTAAGTTTTACTATTTTTCCTTTTCCTTTGATTAGGAAAAACTATTCTACCAGAACCATCAGATTATTTCCTTTATAGATATGTAATATTTATGATAGTCCCAACTATGACTAAAAACTCTGGTAAATCAATTTTTCTTTAATTGATGAGAAGCTATTTTGCTTTTCCATTCCCCTCTACTTAGCATAGCACCTAGTCATAGTAATAATCATTATTATTAAGATATTATCACTTGATTGATAAGGAAATCTATGTGTGAAAAGGTAAAGCACCTTTTCTAAAATCATAGAAGTGGTACAACTAGGGATGAATCTAGATCATTGTACTAACCCTAGGTTCTTACTGCTAATTAAACTTTCTAAAGCATTGGTCAAAAGTTTTGTTACATTAGGCTTATTGGTAGGAAAATCTTTAGTCATGGTTGTCATTATGTCTAAAAGAGTGTTTGAACTAATAGAATAAAACAGGATACAAAGAGACAATGTGAAAAGAACTAATATATTGTGTTGCTTCTTCTCCATTCTTCTCCTAGTTCAATTTCATGGTTCTATAATGTAACATACACTGATTAAATGTCATATTAAGATAAGAAGTTAGTAGATAGAAGGAACCACAGAAATCGTGCTAGTGAATAAAAGAAACCACAGAAAGCTTCTTGCAGGAAGCTGATCTTGCCCAGTGAAACGAAGGAAAGATCTTTTGTGAAGACTCTGACAGAGTTAGTTCCCAAAACTGGTTGTGCATCAAAGTCACCTGAGCAGCTTAGTACTCAGTACTCAGACCTGACTGAAGAAGACTCAGATTCAATTGGAAGAAAGTAGGCCCTGGGAATACGATGTATCACATCAGATAAATCTGATGTAATAAGCCTTCAGACCTCTTTTGGAAAACAAGCTTAGGCAACTCTTCATGGGTTTTCTGTTTTGTTTTTTTCTTTAACATTTTTTTTAAATTTTGATGTCTTTCTTGTCATCAGATTTTTCTCTGGCTTCCTTTTTTAACATATACAAGGTAATACCTGTTCTTTAATAGAAGCCAAGATTCTGATTCATTCTTTAGCAATTATCATATTAGGTTATTATAATATCTTTTATGCTAAATAAGATGAAACTCTATTTTTGATGTTTTTGTTGGAAATTAAAATGGATAAGCCTCCTAGAGTATATGACTTTTTTCTTCCTGGCTTCCTTTTTTCAGAATACAGTACCTACAAGGTGATGGCTATTCAACAGAAACCAATATCTTACTTTTTTTCTTCTTGGTAATCATTATATTAACTTATTGTAGTGTCTTTAGTGCCAAATTAGATAAAACACTATTTCCGTATTTTAATTAACATTTCCAGTTACCAGTGAGATGAAGCACATTTTCATATGTTTATTTGACATTCAGGTTTTCTCCTCTATAGATTGTCTGTTTTTAACCTTTGCACATTATGGGTAGTTTTCTTTTCCTTATTGATTACATATGACTTGGATATTACCAGAAATTCTTTGTCTTTTTAAGCACTGCAGATACATCTCCCAGAGAACATCAGTCCAAACTGGGAGGCACTTTGTAGACTATAGTTGCAGGTGAGTGCAAGGGGACCTCATTGATTCAGAGAGTGCTGGGGTGACCTCAGTGCCAGGCTCAAGCCTCACTTGTAGGACAGAGCCCTCATACTGAGCATGAACAACAGGGGCACAGGAAAGGAAAGGGGAAGAGACAGCCTACCTCACAAAGCACTTTTTTTTTTTTTCACAATTCAAATAAATGACAGAAGAGGAAGCTCCAGAATCCTGAAGCCAGAAAACCTACACTGACCGTCTTGCCTTCTAGTATAGGCAAACTCAACCTGCTAAAATATAAGCAATAAGAAAGAAAAGTATTCTCCACTTATTGGAAAATTATGAACAGAATAACATTCTTTCAAGCAGTGAAAACATGCCAGAGTGACATGCCTACAGAATAAAGAAAAACTATATCTACTATTGGAAACAAGCTTAAAGAAATTGAGAAGATAAGAGAGGTTTAAAATAACAACTTAAATTAGAATCAAAATAACTCAGAAATAATATTATTAGAGAAAAGAAAAGGAAAAGATTTGAAAGTGGAACTTACAAAAACAAGGAATGTATTAGAAATTTTAAAATATATATCTTTAGAAATGAAGGTTAAACTAAAAATAATACATTGGTGAATAAATGGAAAGGAGGGACATTTTTATTTAAAAAGGACTTAAGGGAATTCCCTGGCCATCCAGTGGTTAGGACTCTGCACTTTCACTGCTAAGGGCCAGGTTCAATTCCCTGGCTGGGGAACTAAGCTGCATGGCACAGCCAGAAAAAAAAAAAAAAAAGATTTAAGAGCAAGTAACACATTGGCAAACTGTGTATGTATATGTGTATGTGTTTAAATATCCAAAGAAGAAAATCAAAGCTATTGAACAAATACTAAAAAAAACCATTGAAGAAAATCTTCTGAAATAAAAGTTAACTCAAAATTACATACTGAAAAGATACAATGCATATTCTGGAAAATCAACCCAGAATGATTGATATCAAGGCACACTGTAGTAGAATAATTAGCATTCAAAGAAAAAGAGAAATGCATTAAAAATAGATATTCAATAACAAAGAATTCTAAAGCCTCTTTCAGTTAGAAAATTTTAAATTATGCTATCACACAACCCTTGCCAGCCCAGATTCAATGCATGATACTGGATGCTTGGGGCTGGTACACTGGGACGACCCAGGGGAATGGTACGGGGAGGGAGGAGGGAGGGGGGTTCAGGATGGGGAACACGTGTATAACTGTGGCAGATACATGTTGATATATGGCAAAACCAATACAATATTGTAAAGTAATTAACCTCCAATTAAAATAAATAAATTTATTTAAAACAAAATAAAATTAAATTAAAAAAAATAAAGTACAAATACAAAAATAATCAGAAAAAAATTTTTAAAGAACATTAGTGAAAACAACATTTCAGAATCCATGGGCTATAGCCATTGCAGTTATCTGAGTCAAATTATAGCATGAAGTATCTATATCAATTCAAAGAAAAGTGTGAATTTAATAAATCATATTAGAAGTTATAGCCAATTCAATTATACAAAATGAAGCAACTAGAGGATTAAGAATTGTAAAGAAAGACATAAACCTACCTCTGTTTGCAGATTACAAAATTAAGTCTCTGGAAACCCAGAATAGCCAAAGGACAATGCTTTAATATAATCACAAATTAATGGTAAAGTCAGTGTAGAAAACAAATAATCTCTATAGTAGTTTAAACAAAATGTAGTTAAGAGACGTGATGGATGAGAAAAATCCAAATAAAATAGGGAGGAAAAAGAGATACAGAAAAGAAGAGAAAAATAAGAAAAAGAAATAGCCACAGCCCAGTAAGCAACCAAAGAATTTCAAATGAATGGAAAATTTTCTTTCTTCTTGAGTTGAAAAACCTCACATTAAATCTATGGCAGTTTTCCCAACCTGTCTGACTTCAGACTATACTACAAAGCTACAGTCAACAAGACAGTATGGTACTGGCACAAACACAGAAATACAGATCAGTGGAACAAAACAGAAAGCCCAGAGATAAATCCACACACCTATGGACATGTTATCTTTGACAAAGGAGGCAAGAATATACAATGGAGAAAAGACAATCTGTTTAACAAGTGGTACTGGGAAAACTGGTCAACCACTTGTAAAAGAATGAAACTAGAACACTTTCTAACACCATACACAAAAATAAGCTCAAAATGGATTAAAGATCTAAACGTAAGACCTGAGACTATAAAACTCCTGGAGGAAAACAGAGGCAAAACACTCTCTGACATAAATCACAGCAGGATCCTCTATGGCCCACCTCCCAGAGTAATGGAAATAAAAGCAAAAATAAACAAATGGGACCTAATTAAACTCAAAAGTTTTTGCACAATGAATGAAGGAAACTATAAACAAGGTGAAAAGACAGCCTTCATAAAGGGAAAAAATAATAGCAAATGAAACAACTGACAAAGAATTAATCTCAAAAATATTTACAAGCATCTCCTGTAGCTCAATTCCAGAAAAAAAAACAACCCAATCCAGAAATGGGCCAAAGAACTAAACAGACATTTCTCCAAGGAAGACATACTGATGGCTAACAAACACATGAAAAGATGCTCAACATCACTCATTATCAGAGAAACACAAATCAAAACCACAATGAGATACCATCTCACGCTGGTCAGAATGGCTGCTATCCAAAAGTCTACAAACAATAAATGCTGGAGAGGGTGTGGAGAAAAGGGAACCCTCTTACACTGTTGGTGGGAATGCAAACTAGTACAGCCACTATGGAGAACAGTGTGGAGATTCCTTAAAAAGCTGGAAATAGAACTCCCATATGACCCAGCAATCCCACTGCTGGGCATACACACCCAGCAGAGAGACATATGTACCCCAATGGTCATCACAGCACTGTTTACAATAGCCAGGACATGGAAGCAACCTAGAAGTCCACTGGCAGACAAATGGATAAGAAAGCTGTGGTACATATACACAATGGAATATTACTCAGTTATTAAAAATAATGCATTTGAATCAGTTCTAATGAGGTGGATGAAACTGGAGTCTATTATACACAGTGAAGTAAGTCAGAAAGAAAAACACTAATACAGAATATTAAGGCATATATATGGAATTTAGAAAGATGATAACAATGACCCTATATGCAAGACAGAAAAAGAGACACAGATGTAAAGAACCGACTTTTGGACTCTGTGAGAGAAGGCAAGGGTGGGATGATTTGAGAAAATAGCATTGAAACATGTATATTATCATATGTGAATAGATCGCCAGTCCAGATTTGATGCATGAGACAGGGTGCTCAGGGCTGGTGCACTGGGATGACCCTGAGGGATGGGATGGGGAGGGAGGTGGGAGGGAGGTTTAGGATGGGAAACACATGTACACACATGGCTGATTCATGTCAATGTATCGCAAAAACTACTACAATATTGCAAAGTAATTAGCCTCCAATTTAAATAAATAAATTTTTTTAATCTATGGCAGTTTTCCCTAAATTAATTTATAAATTTCCAATTAAAATATCAGCATATGATTTACAAGCTAGACAAGTTTACTATAAAGCTAACTTGGTAGAATCAAGAAATGCCAGAAACCAGAAAACCCAACAAAAGAATAGTAAGTGAGGGCTGGCCCTATCAGATATAAAAATACATTTAAAAGCCTCTAAAATAGTAAGTTCAAACTACCACACAATTGCAGTCATCTTACACACTAGCAAAGTAATGCTCAAATTTCTCCAAGCCAGGTTTCAACAAAACATGAACTTCCAGATGTTCAAGCTGGATTTAGAAAAGGCAGAGGAACCAGAGATCAAATTGCCAACATCTGCTGGATCACTGAAAAAGCAAGGGAGTTACAGAAAAACATCTACTTCTGCTTTATTGACTATGCCAAAGCCTTTGACTGTGTGGATCACAACAAACTGTGGAAAACTCTTCAAGAGATGGGAATACCAGACCACCTTACCTGCCTCCTGAGAAATCTGTATGCAGGTCAAGAAGCAACAGTTAGAACTGGACATGGAACAACAGACTGGTTCCAAATTGGGAAAGGAGTACGTCAAAGCTGTATATTGTCACCCTACTTATTTAACTTCTCTGCAGAGTACATCATGCGAAATGCCAGGTGGGATGAAGCACAAGTTGGAATCAATATTGCCAGGGGAAATATCAATAACCTCACATACGTAGATGACACTACCCTTATGGCAGAAAGTGAAGAAGAACTGAAGAGCCTCTTGATGAAAGTAAAAGAGGAGAGTGAAAAAGTTGGCTAAAACTAAACATTCAGAAAACTAAGATCATGGCAGCCCCATGGCTTTGTTGCAAATACATGGGGAAACAATGGAAACAGTGACAGACTTTATTTTCTTGGGCTCCAAAATCACTACAGATGGGTGACTGCAGCCGTAAAATTAAAAGACACTTGCTCCTTCGAAGAAAAGCTATGACAAACCTAGACAGCATACTAAAAAGCAGAGACATTACTTTCCCAACAAAGGTCCATCTAGTCAAAGCTATGATTTTTCCAGTAGTCACATATGGATGTGACAGTTGGACCATAAAGGAAAAGCTGAGTGCCGAAGAATTGATGGTTTTGAACTGTGGTGCTGGAGACGACTCTTGAGAGTCCCTTGAACTACAAGATCAAACCAGTCAATCCTAAAGGAAATCAGTCTTGAATATCCATTGGAAGGACTGATGCTGAAGCTGAAATTCTGACACTTTGGCCACTTGATGCACAGAACTGATTCTTTGGAAAAGACCCTGATGCTAGGAAAGATTGATGGCAGGAGGAGAAGGGGACGACAGAGAATGAGATGGTTGGATGGCATCACAGACTCAATGGATATGAGTTTAAGCAAGCCCCAAGAGTTGGTGAAGGACGAGGAAGCCTGGCGTGCTGCATGCAGTCCATGGGGTCGCAAAGAGTTGGACATGACTGAGCAACTGAACTGAACTGAGCTGAAAATAGTAAGTATAGTATTGGTGCACAGATAATCAGTCTAATAATATTAACAGAAAATACAAAATACAAAAATAGATGCAATAGTATATGGTAATTTGTTTGACAAAAGCAATAATTCATTAGTAGAGAAAAGATTTTTTTTTTAATGTGGTATTGAGGTAATTGGATAGCTTAATAGAAAAAGATAAAGTTGGATTCATTTCTCATGCCATAAGCTCCAAACGGATCAAATGTCTAAATAGAAATTACACCATATAAATATTAATATTAGAGGAAAGTTGAAGTAACTTCCTCTACAGCTGCAAGGAGAAAAATCTTTCATTACTATGACTAAAAATTCAGAGAAAAATGAGAAAAGACTGAGATATCTGATATTGTATAAGGTAAGGTAAGGTAAGGTGAAGTCGCTCAGTCGTGTCCGACTCTTTGCGACCCCGTGGACTGCAACCTATTAGGCTTCTCCGTCCATGGGATTCTCCAGGCAAGAATACTGGAGTGGATTGCCATTTCCTTCTCCAGGGGATCTTCCCAACCCAGTGATCGAACCTGGGTCTCCCGCAATGGAGGCAGACGCTTTAACCTCTGAGCCACCAGGGAAGCCCGATATTGTATAAACAAAACTTTTATATGAGGGAAAAAAATCATGAATGCAAGCTTTTTAAAAAGTAGAAAGCTAGGGGAAAGTTTATAACTTACATCACAGATAAAGGGTTGATACCCTTAATAAAGAGTGTCAAAAAATAAAGAACTCCAAAATTGCAACTTGCTGCTGAACAACCATCAACAGGAGAATGTTGGATCCCACCAAAAAAGATACCCCATGTCCAAGGGCAAAGGAGAAGCCCCAACGAGAGAGTAGGAGGGGCAAAATCACATTTAGAATCAAACCCCCTACCTGCGAGAGATGCTCAGAGGGCTCAAACAAAACCTTGTGTGCACCAGGACCCAGAGACCCCACCAAGACTGAGCCAGACCTGTCTTTGAGTGTTTGAGTGTCTCCTGAGGAGGCACGGGTCAGCAGAGACCTGCCACAGGGACATGGGCTCTGGCTGCAGCAGACCTGGGTCACGCAGCAGACCTGGGTCACGCAGCATGTGGCATAAGCCCTCTTGGAGGAGGTTGCCATTAGCCCCACTATAGAGCTACCAAGACAACAATCCACAAACTGTAAGACAGTTATACCAAAGAAATTCTTGCACTGTTAAGAACATTCTTGGGCCCACAACAGATTTGCCAATCTGGGGATCTGGCAAAGGGACTGAGAATCCCCAGGGAATTTGACTTTGGAGGTAGATGGGATTTGATTACAGAACTTCCACAGGACTGGGGAAACAGACCCTTAGAGGGCACAAACAAAACCTCATGCGCAGCAGGAGTCAGAGAAAGGAGCAGTATCCATACAAGAGACTGACCCAGACTTGCCTGTGAGTCTCCAGGAGTCTCCAGCAGAGGCATGGGTCAACAGTGGCCTGCTGTGGAGTCAGGGGCGCTGAATACAACAGTCTGTGCATAAGTCCCTTTGAAGGAGATCTCCATTACCATCATTACTCCTACCATAGTTTGGCCTCAGGACAAACAACAGAGAGGGAACACAGACCCACCCATGAAGAGAAAATTGGATTAAAGCTTTACTGAGCATGGCCCTGCCCATCAGAACAAGATCCAGATTACCCCACTGTCAGTCTCTCCCATCAGGAAGCTTCCACAAACCTCTTTTCCTTATCCATCAGAGGGCAGACAGAAAGAAAACCAAAATCACAGAAAACTAACAAACTGATCACATGGATCACTGCTAAGTAGCTTCAGTTGTGTCCGACTCTGTGCGACCCCAGAGATGGCAGCCCACCAGGCTCCCCCGTCCCTGGGATTCTCCAGGCAAGAACAGTGGAGTGGGTTGCCATTTCCTTCTCCAATGCATGAAAGTGAAAAGTGAAAGTGAAGTTGCTCAGTCGTGTCCAACTCTTAGCGACCCCATGGACTGCAGCCTCCCAGGCTCTTCTGTCCATGGGAATTTCCAGGCAAGAGTACTGGAGTGGGGTGCCATTGCCTTCTCCGGGATTAATTCTAACTGTCTTAGTATTCTAAGGTCAGGACATTACGGTGAGCAAGAAGAACAAGACACTAAAGTAATTACCATTATGATTCCATTTTATAAGAATTCTGATATGGTGACAGGTATCAAAATAGTGCTGATGGGGAAAGGAGAGTATCCATGAAGAAAAGAATGTTTCAGAACATTTGAAATGCCTCTCTTGATGTGGTGGTAGTTACTTCAGTGTTCACATGCGTGAAATCTCATCAAGCTTATATCAAGATTAGTGTTCTTGACTGAATGTATGTTATGCTTTAGGGGGAAAATATCTTAGTATTGAGGTACCTCATTCTTAACCTGGACCTCAGACAATGTTCCCAATTCTAATTCCTTCTCTATCCACTATAATAGTGAGGAGAGGCGCCTGTGGGTTACTAAACACCTTCAAGAAACACCTGAGGAAAGGCAGGTTATGACTTAAACAAGCATCCCCTATGTCGTCAGACAGATGTACACTGAATCCTCCACAGCACTCAGTGCTCTGCCATGGACAACAGTCAACAATGTCTATTACCCCCCAGAGGCTACAAGTTCATCACTACAACACACTGTTGCATTCATCTCCCTTAGCACCACCCCATCCTGCCCTTCCACAGGGTCAATGAAATTAAAAGACGCTTACTCCTTGGAAGGAAAGTTATGACCAACCTAGATAGCATTGGATCACAGCCTTGTCTAACTCAATGAAACTATGAGCCAGGCCGTGTAGGGCCACCCAAGATGGACAGGTCATGGTGGAGAGTTCTGACAAAACATGGTCCACTGGAGAAGGGAATGGCAAACCACTTTAGTACTCTTGCCTTGAGATCCCCATAAACAGTATGAAAAGGCAAAAAGATACAATACTGAAAGATGAACTCCCCAGGTCAGAAGGTACCCAATATGCTACTGGTGAAGAGTGGAGAAACAACTCCAAAAAGAATGAAGAGATGGAGCCAAAGCAAAAATAATGCCCAGCTGTGGATATACTGGTGATGGAAGTAAAATCTGATGCTGCAAAGAACAATATTGCATAGGAACCTGGAATATTAGGTCCATGTATCAAGGTTAATTGGAAGCGGTCAAACAGAGGAGATGGCAAGAGTGAACTTAAATATTTTAGAATCAGTGAGCTAAAATAAACCACAATGGGTGAATTTAATTCAGATGACAATTATATCTACTACTGTAGGCAAGAATCCCTTAGAAGGAATGGAGAAGCCCTCATAGTCAACAAAAGAGGCTGAAATGCAGTGTTGTGCTGTGCTTAGTTGCTCAGTCATGTCCAACTCTGCGACCCCCATGGACTGTAGCCCTCCAGGCTCCTCAGTTCATTGGTATTCTTTAGCCAAGAATTAGTGGAAGGGGTTTGAACCCAGGTCTCCAGTATTGCAGGTGGCTTCTTTACCATCTCAGCCACCAGGGAAGTCCCTGAAATGCAGTACTTGGATGCAATCTCAAAAATGACAGAATGACCTCAGTTCATTTCAAAGACAAACCATTCAATATCATGTAATCCAACTCTATGCCCCAACCACTAATGCCAAAGAAGCTGAAGTTGAAGGGTTTTTTGATTACCTACAAGACCTTCTAGAACTAACATCAAAAAAGATGTCCTTTTCATCATAGGGGACCAGAATGCCAAAGTAGGAAGTCAAGAGATACCTGGAGTAACAGGTAAGTTTGGACTTGGAGTGCAAAATGAAGCAGGGCAAAGGCTAACAGGGTTTGCCAAGAGAGCTCACTAGTCATAGCAAACACCCTCTTCCAACAACACAAGAGATGACTCTACCCATAGACATCACCAGCTGGTCAATACCAAAATCAAATTGATTATATTCTTTGCAGCTAAAGATGGAGTAGCTCTGTACAGTCAGCAAAAACAAGACCGGGAGCTGACTGTAGCTCAGATCATGAACTTCTTATTGTAAAATTCAGACTTAAATTGAAGAAAGTAGGGAAAACCCTGACCATTCAGGAACGACCTAAATCAAATCCCTTATGATTACACAGTAGAAGTGACAAATAGAGTCAAACGATTAGATTTGATAGACTAAGTGCCTGATGAACTATAGATGGAGGTTCATGACACTGTACAGGAGATAGGGATCAAGACCATCCCCAAGAAAAAGAAATGCAAAAAAGCAAAACAGTTATCTGAGGAGGGCTTACAAATAGCTGAGAAAAGAAGAAAAGCTAAAGGCAAAGGAGAAAAGGAAAGATATACCCATCTGAATGCAGAGTTCCAAAGAATAGCAAGGAGAGATAAGAAAGCCCTCCTCAGTGATCAGTGCAAAGAAATAGAGGAAAACAATAAAATTGGTAAGACTAGAGATCTCTTCAAGCAAATGAGAGATACCAAGGGAACACTTCATGCAAAGATAGGCTCAATAAAGGACAGATATGGTATGGACCTAATAGAAGCAAAAGATATTAAGAAGAGGTGGCAAGAATACACAGAAGAACTACACAAAAAAGATTTTCATGACCCAGATAACGACGATGGTGTGATCACTCACCTAGAGCCAGACATCCTGGAATGCAAAGTCAAGTGGACCTTAGAAAGCATCACTGCAAACAAAGCAAGTGGAGGTGAAGGAATTCCAGTTGAGCTACTGAAAATCCTAAAAGATGATGCTGTGAAAGTGCTGCACTCAATATGCCAGCAAATTTGGAAACTCAGCAGTGGGCACAGGACTAAAAAAGGTCAGTTTTCATTCCACTCCCAAAGAAAGACAATGCCAAAGAACGTTCAAACTACCACACAATTGCACTCATCTCACACGCTAGCCAAATAATGCCCAAAATTCTCCAAGCTAGGCTTTAACAGTACATAAACCGAGAACTTCCAGATGTTCAAGCTGGATTTAGAAGAGGCAGAGGAACCTGAGATCAAATTGCCAACATCTGCTGGATCATCGAAAAAGCGAGAGAGTTTCAGAAAAACATCTACTTCTGCTTTACTGATCACACCAAAGCCTTTGACTGTGTGGATCACAATAAACTGCGGAGAATTTTTAAAAAGATGGGAATACCAGACCACCTGACCTGCCTCAAACAGTTAGAACCAGACATGAAATGACAGACTGGTTCAAAATTGGGAAAGAAATATGCCAAGGCTGTATATTGTTACCCTGCTTATTTAATTTATATGCAGAGTTTATCATGCAAAATACCAGACTGGATGAAGCACAAGCTGGAATTAAGATTGCCTGGAGAAATATCATGATCAGATATGCAGATGACACCATCATTATGGCAGAAAGTGAAGAGGAACTAAAGAGCCTCTTGATGAAAGTAAAGGAGGAGAGTGAAAAAGCTGGCTTAAAACTCAGCATTCAAAAAACTGAGTACATGGCATCTGGTCCCATCACTTCATGGCAAATACATAGGGAAACAGTGGAAACAGTGTCAGACTTTATTTTGGGGGGCTCCAAAATCACTGCAGATGGTGACTGCAGCCATGAAATTAAGACACTTGATCCTTGGAAGAAAAGCTATGACTAACCTAGACAGCACACTAAAAAGCAGAGACATTACTTTGCGAACAAAGGTCTGTCTAGTCAAAGCTATGGTATTTCCAGTAGTCATATATGGATGTGAGAGAAGGACCATAAAGAAAGCTGAGTGCTGAAGAATTGATGTTTTTGTATAGTGGTGTTGGAAAAGACTCTAGAGTCCCTTGGACTGCAAGGAGATCAAATCGGCTAATCCTAAAGGCAATCAGTCTTGAATATACATTGGAAGGACTGACGCTGAAGCTGAAGCTCTAATACTTTGGCCACCTGATGCAAAGCACTGACTCATTCAAAAAGACCCTGATGCTGGAAAAGACTGAATGCAGGAGGAGAAGGGGATGACAGAGGATGAGATGGTTGGATAGCATCACTGACTCAATGGTCACGAGTTTGAGTAAGCCCAGGAGTTGTTGATAGACAGGGAAGGCTGGCATGCTGCAGCCCATGGGGTCACAAAGAGTTGGAAACGACTGAGTGACTGAATTGAAAAATAAAGAATTTTGATCCACTTCCCAGAGTAATTAAAAATAAATAAATAAATAAGCAATCATGACCTACTGAACCTTTAAAGCTTTTACACAGCAAAGGGAACTCTAAAAACAGTAAGATAACCCTCAGAATGGGAGAAAACATTTGCAAAGGAAGAAACTGACAAAGGATTAATCTTCAAAATATACAAACTGTTCATGCAGCGCAATATCAAAAAATCCCAAATAATACAATCAAACAATGGACAGAAGATCTAAATAGACATTTCTCCAAAGAAGATATACAGATGGCCAAAAAGTACATGAAAAGATGCTTAACATCATTAATTATTAGGGTAATACAAATCAAAACTACAAAAAGGTATCACCTCACACCAGTCAGAATTGCCATATTCAAAAAAATCTACAAACAACAGATGCAGGAGAGAATATGGAGAAAAGAGAATCTTCCTACACTGTTGGTGGGAATGTAAACTGGTATATCTACTATGGAGAAGAGTGTGAAAGATCCTCAAAAAATTAAAAATAGACCTACCATATGACCCAGCAATCCCACTCCTGGGCATATACCCAGAGAAAACCATAATTCAACAAGATACATTTACCCACAATGTTCACTGAAGCACTATTTACGATAGCCAGGACTTAGAAGCAGCATAAATGTCCATTAACAAAGGAATGGATAGATATATGGTACATATACACAATGGAATATTAATCAGCTATAAAAAAGAAGAAAATAATGACATTTGCAGCAACATGGATGGACAAAGAGATTGTTATACTGAGTGAACTAAGTTACAGAAACACAAATATCATATGATATCACTAACGTGGAATCTAAAACATAAGGTACAAACGAACTTATTACAAAACAGAAGTAGAGTCATGGAGGTAGAAAAGAAAGCTGCACTTGCCAGGGGATGGTCCGGGAAGGGATAAACAGAGAGACTGGGATTGACATATACACACTACTATATATAAAATGGGGCTTCCCAGGTGGTGCTGGTGGTAAAGAACCCACCAGCCAAGGAGGAGATGCAGGAAACTCAGGTTCGATCCCCTGGGTCGGGAAGATCCCCTGGAGGAGGGTATGGCAACCCACTCCAGTATTCTTGCCTGGAGAACTCCATGGACACAGAAGCCTGGCAGGCTATGATCCGTAGGGTCGCAAAGAGTCAGACACGACTGAAATGACTTAGCATGCACGCACGCATATATAAAATAGATAACTAATAAGAACCATCTGTATCGCACAGGGGACTCTACTCAATATTCTGCAATGGCCCATGTGGGATAAGAATCTTAAAAAAACGAGTGGATATATGTATATGTATAACTGATTAAGCTAACATAACACGGTAAATCAACTATTGTTCAGTGGTTAAATCATGTCTGACTCTTTGCAACCGCATGAACTGCAGCACTGCAAACTTCCCTGTCTTTCACTATCTCCCTGAGTTTGTGCAAACTCATGTCCATTGAGTCAGTGATACCATCCAGTCATCTCATACTCTGTCGTCTCCTTTTCCTCTTGCCCTCAATCTTTCCCAGCATCAGGTGGCCAAAGTATTGGAGCTTCAGCTTCATTATCAATCCTTCCAATGAATATTCTGGGTTTATTTCCTATAGGGTTGACTGTTTTGATCTCCTTGCAGTACAAGAGACTCTCAAGAGTCTTCTCCAGCACCACAGTTTGAAAGCATCAATTCTTCAGCTCTCAGCCTTCCTTATGGTCCAACTCTCACATCTGTTAGTGACTACTAGAAAAACCATAGCTTTGACCATATGGACAATTGTTGGCAAAGTAAGGTCTCTGTTTTTTTAAAACACTGTGTAGGTTTGTCATTGTTTTTCTTCCAAAGATCAAGTGTCTTTTAATTTCATGGCTGCAGTCACCATCCACAGTGATTTTGGAGCCCAAGAAAATAAAATCTGTCACTGTTTCTACTTTTTCCCCATCTGTTTGTCATGAAATGATGGGACCAGATGCCATGATCCTAGTTTTCTGAATGTTGAGTTTTAAGCCACCCTATTCATTCTCTTCTTTCACCTTCATCAAGAGGCTCTTTAGTTCCTCTTCACTTTCTGTCAACTATACTCCAGTAAAATTTTTTCAAATAAACAAAAATAAAGAAGAAATCAGAGGCTCAGTGAAGAATCCTCCCTGCAATGCAAGGGGCAGGGTTCAATCCCTGATCCAAGAAGGTCCCATGAGTGCACAGCAACTAGATCCATGTGCCACAACTATTGAGCCTGTGCTTTAGAACCTGCCATTATTGAGCCCGCCTGCCCTTGAGACCATGCTCTGCAACAACAGAAGCCACCGCAACGAGAAGCCAGCATGTAGCACTAAAAAAGTAGCACTCACTGCAACTAGAGAAAAACCTTCACAGCAACAAAGACCCAGCACAGCCAAAAATAAATATATAAAATTCTTAAAAAGAAGAAAACCAACAATCCTTGAGAATGAGCTGAAGTAGACAACTCTCAGAGAAAGAAATACAAATGGATCTTAACAGATGAAAGGTTCTTAGCCTGACTCGCACACAAAAAAGTACAAATTAAAAATCTACTGAGAGAATACTGTTCACCTATCATATGAGTAAAATTTCAAAGTTTTATAGTATACTCTGTTGTCTAGGTTAAGCAGAACAGGCACTCTCATTCATTGTTAGGAAAGTTTCCTAGCCAACAAAGAATGAACTATAATACACATGACAAAATTGATGAATCTGAAAAAAATATACTGAGTACAAGAAGCAAGACACAAAAGAGTACATCTTATATGATTCCATTTATGTAAATACTAAAACTGGTAAAACAAAACTATAGAGAAAAAAATTAGATCAAGGATTGACAGTTCTGGGAATTAACTGCAAGAGAACACATTTAGAGCTAAGAAAGTAATCTATACCTTGACTGAAATGGTGGTTGTATTTGTCAAAACTTGTCAAATTATAAAATGAATGCATTTAATTTTATATAAATTATACATCAATAAAGTTGATGTTTTTAGAAAAAAACTATTAGAAGAGTTACACAGAATAAAGAA
This sequence comes from Cephalophus harveyi, assembly GCA_006410635.1. Lineage (NCBI taxonomy): Eukaryota > Metazoa > Chordata > Mammalia > Artiodactyla > Bovidae > Cephalophus > Cephalophus harveyi. The sequence goes on along the minus strand of SJYT01080531.1, from coordinate 109,819 downwards.
AGGAAGCGAAGGGAAAGGGAAGGGAGAGGAGGGAGGGAGAAAACAAACAAACAAACTTCGTTCATACAAAACAGAACAAGAAAAAAGGAACAAAGATCAGATGGACAAAAACAAAGAGAAGACAGAAGATAAACTACCTCAGAAATTATACTATGTAAATGGACTAAATACTCCAGTTAAAGACAAAGATTGCAGGACCACCTAAAAACACAAGAACTAATTATATGCTGTTTATAAATGTGAAATTAAAAGAATGGGGGAAGATACACCTTGAAAACACTAACAATAATGCATTTATGTGGCAATATTAAAATCAGATAAGCAAACTTTGAGTTTCTCTGGTGGCTCAGATGGTAAAGAATCCACTTGCAATTCAGGAAATCCAGCTTCATTCCCTGGGTTGGAAAGGTCCCCTGGAGAAGGGAATGGCTACCACTCCAGTATTTGTGCCTGGAGAATTCCAAGGACAGAGGAGTCCATGGGATCACAAAGAGTCGGACACAGCTTAGTGACTAACATTTTTCAGTTTTTTCAAGCAAACGTTAAGGTAAGAAGTACTACTAATAATAAAAGATATTAAGATAGGTCAATTTTAATGCCTATTTTAAGATAGGTCAATTCAACAGAAAAAACCCTAAATTTTAAATCTACTAATAGCATGATTCAAAATATATATGCACTCCTATGTTCACAGCAGCACTATTCACAATAGCCAAGACATGGAAACAACCTAAATGTCCATCAACACATGAATGGATACAGATGTGGTGCATACACATGATGCAATACTGCTCAGTCATAAGAAAGAATGAAATAATGCCATTTACAGAAACATGGATGGACCTACCAATCATACTAGTCAGAAAGAGAAAGACAAATACCATATGATATCGGTTATGTGTGAAATGTAAAATATGGCACAAATGAACCTACCTATGAATCAGAAACAGACTTACGGACACAGAGAACAAACCTGTGGGAGGGGGTTGGAGGAGGGATGGAGTAGGAAGTTGGAGTTAGCAGATGCAAACTATCACATATAGAATGGGTAAACAACAAAATCCTACTCTACAGTACAGGGAACTACATTCAATATCCTGTGACAAGCCATAATGGATAAGAATATAAAAAGAATGTGTATGTGTATATATATGAGAGCTTCCCTGGTGGCTCAGAGGTTAAAGCATCTGCCTCCAATGCGGGAGACCTGGGTTCGATCCCTGGGTCGGGAAGATCCCCTGGAGAAGGAAATGGCAATCCACTCCAGTATTCTTGCCTGGAGAATCCCATGGACGGAGGAGCCTGGTAGGCTACAGTCCATGGGGTCGCAGAGAGTCGGACACGACTGAGCGACTTCACCTTCACCTTCATGTGTATATATATATATGTATACGTTTTGCTGTACAGCAGAAATTAACACAACCGTGTAAATCAACTATACTTCAATTTTTAAGAAATTAAATAAATTAAAAGCACTCTAAATTGAAAAGAAAAATAATTAGAAAATTATACAAATATTTTGAAATTAAACAATACATTTCTCTATGACCTATGCATTAAAAAAAACATAATGAAAAATGGAAAATAAAAATATGGCATAGCAAAATTTGTGGACTAGAATTGAAAATAATTATGGACAAAAATTAAAGCTATATATATATACACACACATATGTCCATGCCATGCAGCATGTGGGTCTTAGTTCCCTGACTAGAGATAGAACCCATGCCCCTTGCAGTGGAAGCAGAGGCCTAACCACTGGGCCACCAGGGAAGTCCTAAACATACATATTTAAAAAAATGAAAGAATGAGAATCAGTTTCCTTAGCTTCCATCTCAAGAAGCTAGATAAAGGAGAAAAAGAACATAAATTAAGCCCCCCAAAGAAGAAAGGACCAAAAAATAAAGATAAGAACAGAAAGTAACGAAATAGAAAGCAGATAGAAAATAAAGAAAATCAAAAGAGCCAAAAGTTGATTCTTTGAGATATAATGCACAAGTCCCTAGCAAGATCGAACAAGATAAAAAGAGGATATCTAACATCAGGAATAAAAAGGAGAACATCACTAGAGATCTTACATATATTAAAAGATAAGAGAATGTTGTGAATAATTTTATGCCGGTAATTTTGATAATTTAGATAAAATAAATTCCTTGAAAAAGACAAGTAATCAAAAATTTACATGAGTAAATAGAAAATCTAAATAGTTCTATGTCTGATTAAAAAAAAAAAAAAAAAAAACACTAAAACTTGAACATAGGGCTTCCCTGGTGGTCCAGTGGTTAGAAATCTGCCTTGCAATGTAGGGGACACAGGTTTCCTCCCTGGTGTGAGAAGATACCACATGCCGAGAAGCAACTAAGCCCATGAGCCACAACTACTGAGCCCACATGCTGCAACTACTGAAGCCTGCCAAGTACCCTAGAGCCTGTGCTAGGCAACAAGAGAAGCCACCGCAATGAGAAGCCTGTACACCACACGAAGAGTATTTCATGATTGCAGCACCTAGAGAAACCCTGCATACAGCAACAAAGACACACCACAGCCAAAAAATAAAGTAACTAAATCTTTAAAAACATTCAGTTCAGTTCAGTTCAGTCGCTCAGTCGTGTCCAACTCTTTGCGACCCCATGAATCGCAGCACGCCAGGCCTCCCTGTTCATTACTATCTCTCGGAGTTCACTCAGACTCACATCCATCGAGTCCGTGATGCCATCCAGCCATCTCATCCTCTGTCGTCCCCTTCTCCTCCTGCCCACAATCACTCCCAGCATCAGAGTCTTTTCCAATGAGTCAACTCTTCGCCTGAGGTGGCCAAAGTACTGGAGTTTCAGCTTTAGCATCACTCCTTCCAAAGAAATCCCAGGGTTGATCTCCTTCAGAATGGACTGGTTGGATCTCCTTGCAGTCCAAGGGACTCTCAAGAGTCTTCTCCAACACCACAGTTCAAAAGCATCAATTCTTCGGCGATCAGCCTTCTTCACAGTCCAACTCTCACATCCATACATGACCACAGGAAAAACCATAGCCTTGACTAGACGGACCTTAGTCGGCAAAGTAATGTCTCTGCTTTTGAAAATGCTATCTAGGTTGGACATAACTTTTCTTCCAAGGAGTAAGCGTCTTCTAATTTCATGGCTGCAGTCACCATCAGCAGTGATTTTGGAGCCCAAAAAAATAAAGTCTGGCACTGTTTCCACTGTTTCCCCATCTATTTCCCATGAAGTGATGGGACCAGATGCCATGATCTTCGTTTTCTGAATGTTGAGCTTTAAGCCAACTTTTTCTTCCACACAGTCAAAGGCTTTGGCATAGTCAATAAAGCAGAAATAGATGTTTTTCTGGAACTCTCTTGCTTTTTCCATGATCCAGCGGATGTTGGCAATTTGATCTCTGGTTCCTCTGCCTTTTCTAAAGCCAGCTTGAACATCAGGGAGTTCATGGTTCACGTATTGCTGAAGCCTGGCTTGGAGGATTTTGAGCATTACTTTACTAGCATGTGAGATGAGTGCAATTGTGCGGTAGTTGGAGCATTCTTTTGCATTGCCTTTAAAAACTTGAATATATACTTTAAACCCCTCCTAGTCCAAGAAGGAAGAAATATGGTCAATCTGACAAAAATTATATCAGAGGGAAAAAAATGAACATTTCCCAACTTATTTAATGAACCTGGTATAATTTCACCAAAATATATAAGGATATCACAGGAAAGTAAAATACAGACAACTATATCTCATGAATGTAGACACAGTAATTCTAAGCAAACAAATAAAAAGTCAAAGTCAAAACCATCAATATGGAAAAAATAGTAATCATGATCAGATGGTTTTATTGAAGGAACATAAAGTTGGCTTTATATTCAAAATTCAATGTAATTCAGTGCATCAGCAAAATAAATGAAAAACACATTATGATGAGTATACAATAACAGAAACTAAGACTCCTTCCAGAAAGGACTGATTCTAGGGCTGGGACAGGGAAAATAAGCAACATAAACCTGGAGTATATTGTCATGCCAGATAGTAAGGAAATACTCAAAAAACAGAGGCATGCCAAAAGGACACAGGAGCCCACCTGAAAGAGCTCACAATGGCCAAAGCTGGGACAATTTGAGCAACAATGTAAGTGATACAATATTATACAGTAAATGACTTCATACTGATATAAATGATTCAATAAATATATGAGACAAATATTTTTTAGAGAAGAATTCCAAACTATATATCTAAATACTAATGTCAGAAAAAGCAATCTCATGCATGTAATCCATCCACCCCCGCTGGGCCACTAAACTGGGTCTTGGGCCTGAAATACTTCCCTAGTAATGGTAAAGGGCCCACATAGCTGTGCCAGGCTTATTGGCTTGTGTGAGAATATTTCTCCCAGTCTCAGGCTCAATGAGTGGTTTGTTTTTTGTGGGTTTTTTTTTCTGCTTAAGCATGTGTATCGATAGCCAACACCTCTAGTTTTCAGTATTTCAGACTCCATAGGAGAGGTGGGGGAATCCTTCTGTGGCAGGAGAGGGGTCACTTGCCCCAAGTTGGCTAGGGGCACTGACTAGCTGTGAGGGATCAAGGCATAGTATTGGAGCTGATCTTGTTTGGTCTCTTCTCTGTGTGAGTAGAGTGTCCTATCCAGTGCTTGACTGTGTTGTACTTTCCTCAGTGACTCTGTTGCACAGTTGCAGTGGGCAGAAGTGTTTGGACTTTTATTCCTGGAGGTTGGCATTGTGATGATCTTTGCTATTCTTCTTAGTTGGGGTCCTGCCCTGAGATTTGTCACTGCTACACAGCATTCTGCTCAACAACCACCCACTCTAGGAGACCGAGCTTCATATCCCTACTTTTGTGTGGGATGGACTTCCAAAGAAAGGGAAAGGCAACAACAGTAACTTTACAAGGAAGAGACCTGGAAGATACTACTTGGATGAAGTGATCAAGATTAACATACTAGTGACAGCTCATGTTGACAGAATTAATATAGCGCACGCTGATATAATTTGATGAGAAGGGCACTTCACTTCTATGATAGTCTTCCTCAAATCCTAAAGCTCTGATAGAAACCTGAGGAAAGCATTAGACAAATCCAAATTGAGGGGCATTCTACCAAATGTTGACTAGACCTCTTCAAAATTCTCAAAGTCTCTAAAAAAAGACAAAAAAAAAACAAAAGAAAAAAAAAAAAAAAAAGAATAAGAAATGATCCACAACATTGGAAATCAACTATACTCCAATAAAAATTTGTTAAAAAATAATATATGGACTTAAAAGCCAATCAAAACTGAAGCAAATAATTTGCAATTTAATTTAAAAAATTTAAAAAGAAAGAAACTGTCATAGTCCAGAGGAGACAGAAAATTTAATGTAGCATCATGGATTGTATCTTGGAACAGAAAAAGGACACTACCAAAAAAACCTGGTGAAATTGGAAAAATATCTAGAATTTAGTTAGTAGTAACATACCAATCTAATATCTTAGTTATAATTAATGTAACCTGGATCCACCGGGGCTGGACCCCGGCATAACCTGGTTATGTAAGATGAAAAACTAGGCAAAAAGGGGAGAAAAGTACACAGGAACTCTATACTATCTTTGTAACTTTGCAATGAATCTAAAATTATTCCAAAATAAAAAGTTTATTTTCAAAGTTAATTTTATTTTTAAAAAGTTTATTTTTAAAAGTTTATTTACAGAAGAACTGGAATGAGCTTATTTTGCATACTGCTTTAGAGCAAAAAGAAACTTTTCAATGTCAAAAAGAGTGTAACATGCATATTTTCTACAGAAGTTTTCTAATTTACAATGCTTCCCTTATAAGTCAAAAGAAGTGGCAAGTTCAGTTTCACCACAACCTAAAAGAAAATCATGAACGTTTAATCAAGGATTGGATCATGTCTCACACCTTGAATGACTATAACTATTTTTTTAAATGACCTATGTTTTTGATTAACTTCACTGAAATGTCTTCAATGGATGAATTCAAAATCACAGAAGAAAATCAGATTGGCCGATCTTCTCTCTCTACAACACACAATAATAATATGGCCCCACGTCTAGTGGGCTCAAAATGTCAGCCTTTACCCTGATTTAACCTGTCTCTTCTTCATGACCATGAGACATGTCACCTCTTCCTGAGGTGTCTAAAGACCTCTGAAGACCTTGGAGTCCAGCTGAAGACTTTGGAGCCCACATTGGTAGGCACAAAGTTGCTCTCCCCTCCCCACCCTAACTGTTCAGAGACTGGCCAGCAGGCAGCCAGGGTCACGCAAAGGCAGTTTTGCGGGTTCTCTTCTGGGCAGTGACATTGATTTACAGGATGAAAAAGAGAAAGGACTGTGAATTTTTGAGATTAGCAGAATTCAGGGGAGAACAGTCTATCTCAAGGGAGCTTCATAAAAAGAATTTAAGGTTCTGCGTTGCACCACTTAACCAATTAAGTCTTTCTAAACATAATCATCAAGACAGATCACAGGAGCCATTAGAGGAAATTATCATGCCAATCTTTGCGGGGAGCCCTCCCCAAAGAATGTCATAGAAAACCCAGAACCCATTGAGATCCCTCATTCCCGACTGTGGGGCACACACTTCATGGATTCTTCCCTCCTCTTTCTGTCCCTCACAGTCAGTCTCTTTGGTGCTAGGAAGGGGGCGCCTGGCAAAATCCAGAAGGACCTCAGTGAATGTGGGGGTTACTCCCAGGCCCACTCTGAGGTACACAGGGAGTCTCTCAGAGGTCACACCCCAAGCTGCTGCTGCTGCTGCTAAGTCGCTTCAGTCGTGTCCGACTCTGTGCGACCCCATAGACAGGAGCCCAACAGGCTCCCCTGTCCCTGGGATTCTCCAGGCAAGAACACTGGAGTGGGTTGCCATTTCCTTCTCCATCACACCCCAAGGACAAGCATCAAATAAACCTCTATAGGAAAATCTAAAAATCCCAGTCTTACTTGGAAAAGGCCCAAAAAACAGGCTTTACAACATTCTCTTTCAAAATGTTTATTTGCACTTTAGCAGAGCTGTTCTTTCTACTTGAGCTGGACCAAGGGAACATCTGCCAAATCCTGGGTCATGTCATCCTGGGTTACTCCTACTTCTAAACATTCCTTTAAGGTCTGAGACCTGGATAGATCAACGACCACCACAGACCAGGCCTTTTAGACCCACCCCCACCCCTCAGAAAATAAATGCATTCTCCAGCTCCAGGCCTCTTTCCTCTGCAGCTGAAGTTTAATGGGGATGGCTGTTGTTCATCTCTCAGGTGTGTCCAACTCTTTGCGACCCCATGGACTGCAGCACGCCAGCCTTTCCTGTCCTTCACCATCTCCCTGAGTTTCTTCAAACTTATGTCCGTTGAGTCCAGCCATCTCATCCTCTGTCATTCCCTCCTCCTTCTGCCTTCAATCTTTCCCAGCACCATGGTCTTTTCCAATAAGTCAGCTCTTCATATCAGATGGCCAAAGTATTGGAGCTTCAGCTTCAGAATCAGTCCTTCCAATGAGTTGACAGGGTTTATTTCTTTTAGGATTGACTGGTTCGACCTCCTTGCAGTACAAGAGACTCTCCAGAGTCTTCTCCAACACCACAGTATGAAAGCATCAGTTCTTCGGTGCTCAGCTCTTTTGATAGCCCAATTCTCACATCCACACATGACTAGTGGAAAAACCATAGCTTTGACTAGACGGACCTTTGTTGGCAAAGTAATGTCTCTGCTTTTTAGTATGCTGTCTAGGTTGNACCACAGTATGAAAGCATCAGTTCTTCGGTGCTCAGCTCTTTTGATAGCCCAATTCTCACATCCACACATGACTAGTGGAAAAACCATAGCTTTGACTAGACGGACCTTTGTTGGCAAAGTAATGTCTCTGCTTTTTAGTATGCTGTCTAGGTTGGTCATAGCTTTTCTTCCAAGGAGCAAATGTCTTTTAATTTCAGAGCTGCAATCACCATCTGCAGTGATTTTGGAGCCCAGGAAAATAAAGTCTGTCACTGTTTCCATTGTTTCCCCATGTATTTGCCATGAAGTGATGGAACTGTATGCCATGATCTTCATTTTTTGAATGTTGAGTTTAAACTAGCCTTTTTACACTCTTCTTTCACCTTCATCAAGAGTCTCTTTAGTTCCTCTTCGATTTCTGCCATAAGGGTGGGGTCATCTGCATATCTGAGGTTGTTGATATTTCTCCCTGCAATCTTAATTACACCTTGAGCATCATCTGGTATGGCATTTCACATGAAGAAGTACTCTGCATATAAGTTAAATAAGCAGAGTGACAATACACAGCCCTTGATGTTCTCCTTTTCCTATTTGGAACCAGTTTGTTGCCCCATGTCCTGTTCTAACTGTATTTCTTGGCCTGCATACAGGTTTCTCAGGAGGCAGGTAAGGTGGTCTGGTATTCCTATCTCTTTAAGAATTTTCTACAGTTTGCTTTTATCCACACAGTAAAAGGCTTTTATGTAGTTAATGAAGCAGAAATAGATGTTTTATTGGAATTTTCTTGCTTTTTATATGGTCCAATGGAAGTTGGCAATTTGATCTCTGGTTCCTCTGCCTTTTTTAAATATGGCTTGTACATCTGTAAGTTCTCAGTTCACATACTGCTGAAGCCTAGCATGAAGGATTTTGAGTATTACTTTGCCAGCATGTTAAATGACTGTAACTGTGCGGTAGTTTGAGCATTCTTTGGCTTTGCCCTTCTTTGGGATTGGAATGAAAACTGACTTTTTCCAGTCCTGTGGCCACTGTTGAGTTTTCCAAATTTGCTGGCATATTGAATGCAGCACTTTCACAGCATTATCTTTTAGAATTTTCAATAGTTCAGCTGGAACTCCATCACCTCTACTAGGTTTGTTCATAGTAATACTTCCTAAGGTGCACTTGACTTTGCACTCCAGGATGTCTGACTCTAGGTGAGTGATCATACCATCATGGTTATCCAGGTCATTAACTTTTTTTGTATAGTTTTTCTGTGTATTCCTTGGTGACTCAGATGGTAAAGAGTCTGCCTGCAATGCAGGAAAACAGAGTTCGATCCCTGGGTTGGGAAGATCCCTTGGAGAAGGATATGGCAACTCAGTATTCTTGCCTGGGAAATCCCATGGATGGAGGGGCCTGGCAGACTACAGTCTATGGAGTCTCAAAGAGTCAGACATGACTGAGTGGCTTCACTTTTTTTCTGTATATTCCTGCCACCTCTTCTAAAGATCTTTTGTTTCTATTAAGCCCATACCATTTCTATTATTTACTGTGTCCATCTTTGCCTGAAATGTTCCCTTGGTATCTCTCATTTTCTTGAAGAGATCTCTAGTCTTTCTCAATCTATTGTTTTCTCCTATTTCTTTTCATTGTTCACTTAAGAAGGCTTTCTTATCTTTCCTTGCTATTCTCTGGAACTTTGCATTCAGATGGATATATCTTTCCTTTTCTCCTTTGCCTTTCGTGTCTCTTCTTTTTGCAGCTGTTTGTAAGGCCTCCTCAGACAACCATTTTGCTTTTTTACATTTCTTTTTCTTGGGATGGTTTTGATCACTGCCTCCTGTACAATGTCATGAACCTCCATCCATAGTTTTTCAGGCACTGTATCAGATTTAACCCCTTGAACTTATTAGTCACTTCTACTATATAATCATAAGGGATTCAATTAAGGTCATCCCCGAATGGCTTAGTGGTTTTCCTACTTTCTTCAATTTAAGTCTGAATTTTGTAATTAGGAGTTCATGATCTGAGCTATACTCAGCTCCCAGTCTTGTTTCTGCTGACTGTATAGAGCTTCTTCATCTTTGGCTGCAAAGAATATAATCAATCTGATTTTGGTATTGACCACCTGGTGATGTCCATGAGTAGAGTCGTCTCTTGTGTTGTGGGAAGTGGGTATTTGCTATGACCAATGCATTCTCTTGGAAAACTCTGTTAGCCTTTGCCCTGCTTCATTTTGCACTCAAGGCCAAACTTACCTGTTACTCCAGGTATCTCTTGACTACCTACTTTGGCATTCCAGTCCTCTATGATGAAAAGCACATCTTTTTCCAGGGTTAGTTCTAGAAGGTCTTGTAAGTCTTCATAGAACCATTCACTTCAGCTTCTTCAGCATTAGTGGTTGAGACACAGACTTGGATTACTGTGATGTTTACCTGTTACTCCAGGTATCTCTTGACTACCTACTTTGGCATTCCAGTCCTCTATGATGAAAAGCACATCTTTTTCCAGGGTTAGTTCTAGAAGGTCTTGTAAGTCTTCATAGAACCATTCACTTCAGCTTCTTCAGCATTAGTGGTTGAGACACAGACTTGGATTACTGTGATGTTGAATGGTTTGCCTTGGAAACAAACAGAGATCATTCTGTCGTTTTTGAGATTACACCCAAGTACTGCATTTCAGACTCTTTTGTTGATTATGAGGGCTACTCTATTTCTTCTAAGGTATTCTTGCCCACACAGTAGTAGATATAATGATCATCTGAATTAAATTTGCCCATCCCCACCCATTTTAGTTCACTGATTCCTAAAATGTCGATGTTCACTCTTACCATCTCCTCTTTGACCACTTCCAATTTACCTTGACTCATGGACCTAACTTTCCAGATTCCATGCAATACTGTTCTTTATAGCATCAGACTTTACTTTCACCACCAGACATATACAAGGTTGGGCATCATTTCCACTTTGACTATACCCTTTGTCAAATGACAAAATTAAAACAATTTAAAAATGATTTTAATGGGGCTTCCCTGATAGCTCAGTTGCTAAAGAATTCGCCTGCAATGCAGGAGACCCCTGTTCGATTCCTGGTTTGGGAAGATCTGCTGGAGAAGGGATAGGCTACCCACTCGAAGATTCTTGGGCTTCCCTTGTGGCTAAGTGGGTAAAGAATCTGCCTGCTATGTGGGAGACCTGGGTTCAATCCCTGGGTTGAGAAGGTCCCCTGGAGAACGGAAATGTTACCCACTCCAGTATTCTGGTCTGGAGAATTACATGGACTGTATAGTCCATGGGGTCACAAAGAGTCGGACATGACTGAGTGACTTTTACTCAGTTTCATTCAAGGCAAAGCCATTCATGGATTGAAAGCATACAATCTTCACAAGTAGTGGAACACTCTTTCCATGGGGATTTGAGTAAGAATGAATTTTATGGAGTAATAGAAGAGGCAACTCAGAAATGGTTTAGTTGGCTAAGAGGTCCTATTCTCCAGTGTCGATAAAAAGATGCACAACCTGAGAGTTGAGAGTTGAGGTTTATTTGGGGCAAAATGAGGACTGTAGCCTAGAAGAGAGCACCTCAGATAGCTCTGAGAAACTGCTCCAAAGAGGTAGTGGGGGCAGGTCAATATATAGGATTTTGGTGAAGGCGGAGTTCAATGCAATCAACATTTACTTTACAAAAGGTTTTCTGCTAGTCAGGTGGAACTGCTGTCATCATGAAGGGATTTAGTGCTTTTCTAGATATGAAGAGATGCAAGGACTAGGATCTTGATGTCAGTTTCTAAATTATCTAACTATCCAAAGACCTGTTCCACCAGTTTCCCTGGAGCACAGAGTGCCTCACTCTCCACCTTGAACTCCCTCAGGGCATACTGAAGGTCAACAGCTACAGCAGCACAGAGTTCAATCTCTGCAGAGGCAGATGGCAAATGCCCTTGGCAAGAGCCAATTTGTAGTTGACACTAGAATAAAGTATACTGTACTCCAAGGCCAAATCTGCCTGTTACTCCAGGTGTTTCTTGACTTCCTACTTTTGCATTCCAGTACCCTAAAATAAAAAGGACGTCTTTTGGGGGCGTTAATTCTAGAAAGGTCTTGTAGGTCTTCAGAGAACCGTTCAACTTCAGCTTCTTCAGCATTACTGGTCGGGGCATAGACTTGGATTACTGTGATACTGAATGGTTTGCCTTGGAAATGAACAGAGATCATTCTGTTGTTTTTGAGACTGCATCCAAGTACTGAATTTCGGAATCTCTTGTTGACAATGATGGCTACTTCATGTCAATTTCACTCTTGCCATCTCCTGTTTGATCACTTCCAATTTGCCTTGATTCATGGATCTAACATTCCAGGTTCCTATGCAATATTTCTCTTTACAGCATCAGATCTTGCTTCCATCACCAGTCACATCCACAACTGGATGTTGTTTTTGCTTTGGCTTTGTCTCTTCATTCTTTCTGGAGTTATTTCTCCACTGATCTCCAATAGCATATTGGGCACATACCAACCTGGGGAGTTCATCTTTCAGTGTCCTGTCTTTTTGCCTTTTCATACTGTTCATGGGGTTCTCAAGGCAGGAACACTGAAGTGGTTTGCCATTCCCTTCTCCAGTGGACCACATTTTTTCAGAACTCTCCACCATGACCCGTCCTTCTTGAGTGGCCCTACACAGCATGGCTCATAGTTTCATTGAGTTAGACAAGGTTGTGGTCCATGTGATTAAATTGGTTAGTTTTCTGTGATTGTGATTTTCAGTCTGTCTGCTCTCTGATGGAGAAGGATAAGAGGCTTATGGAAGCTTCCTGATGGGATAGACTGACTGAGGGGGATACTGGGTCTTGTTCTGATGGGCAGGGCCATGCTCCCTAAATCTTTAATCCTACTTTCTGTTGATTGGTCGAGCTGTGTTCCCTCCCTGCTCTTTACCTGGGACCAAACTACATAGAGGTAATGAAGATAATGGTGGCCTCCTGCAAAAGATCCCATGCATGTACTGCTACAGTCCCTGCCCCCAACCCTGCAGCAGGCTCCCGCAAACCCACACCTTTGCCAGAGACTACCAGACAACCACAGGCAAATCTCCTGTGGGGTCACTGTTCCTTTATCCTGGGTCCTGGTGCACAAGGTTCTGTTGTAGGAAGTCAAGAAAGTAGGAAGTGAAGAAACACCTGGAGTAACAGGCAAATTTGGCCTTGGAGTACAGAATGAAGCAGAGCAAAGGCTAATAGAGTTCTGCCAAGAGAATGCAGTGGTCATAGCAAACACCCTCTTCCAACTACATAAAAGAAGACTCTAGATATGGACATCACCAGATGGTCAACATCAAAATCAGATTAATTATATTCTTTACAGCCAAAGACGGAGAAGCTCTATACAGTCAGCAAAACAAGACCAGGAGCTGACTGTGGCTCAGATTATGAACTCCTTATTGCTAAAGTCAGACTTAAAGTGAAGAAAGTAGGGAAAACCACTAGACCATTCAGATATGACCTAAATCAAATCCTTTATGATTATACAGTGGAAGTGAGAAATAGATTTAAGGTACTAGATCTGATAGAGTGCCTGATGAACTAAGGACAGAGGTTCGTGATACCATACAGGAGAAAGGGAGCAAGACCATCCCCAAGAAAAAGAAATGCAAAAAAGCAAAATGGCTGTCTGAGGAGGCATTACAAATAGCTGTGAAAAGAAGCCAAAAGCAAAGGAGAAGAGGAAAGATATACCCATTTGAGTGCAGAGTTCCAAAAGAGAGCAAGGAGAGATAAGAAAGCCTTCCTCAGTGATCAGTGCAAAGAAATAGAGGAAAACAATAGAATGGGAAAGACTAGAGATCTCTTCAAGAAAATTAGAGATACCAAGGGAACATTTCATGCATAACTTATATGCAGAGTACATCATGCAAAATGCTGGGCTGGATGAAGCACAAGTTGGAATCAAGATTGCTGGGAGAAATATCAATAACCTCAGATATGCAGATGACACCACCCTTATGGGAGAAGAACTAAAGAGCCTCTTGATGAAAGTGAAAGAGGAAAGTGAAAAAGTTGGTTTAAAGCTCCACATTCAGAAAACTAAGATTATGGCATCCAGTCCCATCAGTTCATGGCAAATAGATGGAGAAACAATGGAAACAGTGGCTGACTTTATTTTGGGGGGCTCAAAAATCACTGCAGATGGTGACTGAAGCCATGAAATTAAAAGACGCTTACTCCTTGGAAGAAAAGTTATGACCAACCTAGACAGCATATTAAAAAGCAAAGACATTACTTTGCCAACAAAGGTCTGTCTAGTCAAGGCTATGGCTTTTCCAGTAGTCATGTATGGATGTGAGAGTTGGACTGTAAAGAAAGCTGAGCGCCAAAGAATTGATGGTTTTGAACTGTGGTGTTGGAGAAGACTCTTGAGAGTCCCTTGGACTGCAAAGAGATCCAACCAGTCCATCCTAAAGGAAATCAGTCCTGATTGTTCATCAGAAGGACTGATGTTGAAGCAAAATATTTAACAGAATTCTAGCAATCAGAATCCAACAACACATTAAAAAGATCATATACCATGACCAAGTGGGCTTTATCCCAGGGATGCAAGGATTCTTCAATATCCACAAATCAATCAATGAAACTCCAGTATTTGGCCACTGATGCAAAGAGCTGATTCATGTGAAAAGACCCTGATGCTGGGAAAGATTGAAGGTGGGAGGAGAAGGGGACAACAGTGGATGAGGTGGTTGGATGGCATCACCAACTCAATGGACATGAGTTTGGGTAAACTCCAGGAGTTGGTGATGGACAGGGAGGCCTGGCATCCTGCAGTCCATGGAGTCGCAAAGAGTTGGACATGACTGAGCAACTGAACTGAACTGAATGGAAGGTATACTAGTAAAGATGAGCTGCAGGATTGTGATTGGGTTTAGGTATCCTTGACAAGTTTTTCCTGTTAAGTGTAGGCTGAGTTAGGCTTGATTTGTGATGTGGCTGGAGCCACTGGGCAGCCTTTAGTTTGTGGATGCTGATATGTACATTTACTTTATCTTTTAAAATTTTCTTCCTGTATTTTTTGTTCTTGATATCACAATTTACCTCTTTTTATACTGATTAATAAATTTTTATAGATATTGTTATTTTTAATACTTTTGTCCTTTAGTTTTTATACTTGAGGTTAAGTAATTAAGACATCATGTTTTAGTATTAGAGTTCTGAATTTAACTGATACCTTTATCAGTGTGATGTATATTTTCATATGCATTCATGCTACTAATTAGCCCTATCAGCTGCTCTCCCACCTGCTCCCCATCCCCAAATTGCCTGACTGCCACAGTAGTCAGGATGGCTGAGAAAGAAGTGAGTCATTCTGGCAGCATCCCACAAAGCTGGGGAAGCCAAACACATAATTAAACACTCTCACTTTCCCCCAAGGGAGAAATCATAGCCCAAGAAGTTATCTCTGTGCTGAACTGTGCTGCCTTGGGAGAAGAATGATATAAGTGAAAATGTTACACTAATCTTCAGTGCATGCAAGCTCAGATTTTTTTTTTCCCCAAATGGTATGCACAAACTCATCCAATGGATTCTTGGATGTCCACAACAGCCTTCTCACCCATGGGTGATTGTCTAAATCAGTGTTCTTTGGAGGAAAGATGGTAGAAAACTGTTATTCTGCCAGGATGATGGCATCATTCTACCAAAACTAAGTCATAAATAAATAGAAAATGTGAACAAATCTGTAACAAAGAAGACTGATCAATCAGCAAATATCTCCCAACTAAAAAAAAGCCCTGATCCTGATGACTTCATGGTGACTTCTACCAAATATTTAAAGAACTAATATCATTTCTTATCAAACATTTCCACCACATTGAAGAGGAAGGAACACTTCCTACTCATTTTATGAATCCAGCATTACCCTGAGAGCAAAATCAGGAAAAGACACTAAAACAAAAACAAAAACCTACAGACCAATATTCTTTATGAACATTCATGCAAAAATCCTCGGTAAAATTTCTGGAAACTGAATTCAGCATATTAAAGGGATTACACACAATAACAAAATGGATTTATTACCAGAATGCAATAATAGTTCAACATACAAAAACTGATCAATGTAATACACCACATTAACAGAGCAAAGGGTAGAAACTCCTCATGATCTTCAACTAATGTAGAAAAAGCATTACACAAAATTCAATGTACTTTCATGATGAAAACAGTAAATTAGAAATAGACAGAAAATACCTCAACATAATATAAGCCATATATGAAAAACCAACAGCAAACATACCTGTAGGATCAGGGCATCACTTTGGCTGTTCTCTCTCTCTCTGTACATCTCCTGCTGGACCAGTCTTTGACTCACCTAGTTACCTTATTCACAGAGTCCAATTAGAAATGCCTACACACTTGCCCGTGACCCAGCTAAATGACTATTCTAATAGCTCAGTTGGTAAAGAATCCTCCTGCAATGCAGGAGACCCTGGTTCAATTTCTGGGTTGGGAAGATCCCCTGGAGAAGGGAAAGGCTACCCACTCCAGCATTCTGGCCCGGAGAATTCCATAGACTCTACAGTCCATGGGGTTGCAAAGAGTCGGACACTACTGAGCGACTTTCACAACAACAAGCTTCAGATCAGAACTATCTCCACTATGATAGTATACCAAAGGGGTATGCCCCTTTGCTGCTTTTCCTGGTAACCCTGACATCAATTTCCCCTATAACTGAAAACCTCCCTCTTCGCTAGGGAGCAAAGACTACTGCCACATCCTGCCTGCCTTCTGGGCACACACAGTGGGGTGTCACTCCAGGACTTGCTTCAGATGTGCAAGATTACCCCTATCCATTAAACCACAGATGTCTCTGTCGCTGACTCCAGGCTCTTTCTTCAGTCTTGAGGCTGGGCAAGTATAAGGCTTGCAGGCCTTTGGGGGTACAGCCAATAATACTCAATGATGAAAGACTGAAAGCTTTTCCTCTAAGTCAAGAACTAGGCAAGGATGCCTGCTTTCACCACATTTATTCAACAATGTACTAGAAATTCTAATCAGTGCAATTAGGCAAGAAAAAGAAAAGATATTCAAATTGGAAATGAGAAAGTAAAATAGATGATATGATTGTATATATAGAACACTCTAAAGATTAAAAGAAAAACTGTTGGAGCTAGTAAATAAGTTCAACAGAGTAGCAGGCTATAAAGTCTGCACACAAAAATTAGTTGCATTTCTATACACTAACAATCTGAAAAGGTAATTGTAATTTAAAAAGTTCCATCTATAAAAGAATCAACAAGAATAAAATATTTACAAATTAACTGAGGACGTGAAAGCCTTTACAACAGATATACAAAACACTGCTGAAGGAAACTGGGAAAGATATAAAGAAATAGAAGCACATTCCATGTTCATGCATTAGAAGACTTAATATTGTTAAGATGTCAAGGCCAGCCAACTGTTACCAAGGCTGTTGCCCCAGAATCATACCCCTGCCCTTCTCTCAAATGGAAACCAGTTGCTCTTATCTAAGCTGCAAAGAGAAAAATAAAACCAGTAGGAACAAACTAGGCCCAAGATGGTGGAAGATGTGACCTCCAGTAGGCCCAAGCCTTATTATACACTTATTGTAATACATTAGCATGCTAAATGACACACCCACCAGTGTCCAGACAGTTGACAATTGCCATGACAAAAATCTGAAAAGCCAATACAAGGGCTGAAAGAAGTATTACATTCTGGGTCCACCACACCCCTGTTCACGGATAAGTCATGAATATTCTTCCCACTCTTCCTGAATCCCTCCCTTTTACCTTGACCCTCCTATGATTATGGAGCATCAAGGTATATATATATGGTGTTTCCACTGGAACAGGGTTGAGAACTTGATTCTCACTCTTTCATTCTTTGACCACTGAATAAAGCTTGTGCTGTTACAATCTCTATATTAGTTTTGTTATAAACTGTGGGAATCTTAGGAGAAAAAGAACCTCCCCACCTGAAGCAAGGGGTCTTAGTCCAAGCTTAGTGATCAATTCAGTAACATAACCAATCTACAGATTCAATGCAATCTCTACCAAAATTCTAAGTATATTTTTTGCAGAAATGAAAAATCCATTCTAAAATTCACATGGCACCCCTTAAAGGACCCTGAATAGCCAAAATATTCTTGGAAAAGAAGAACAAAACTGGAGAAGTCACATTTCCTGATTTGAAAACTCACCACAAAGCTACAGTAATTAAAACAAAAAAAGTGGTATCATTATAAAGACAGACATATAGACCAACTGAAAAGAAAACTCAGAAATAATCCCTCACATTTATGATCAGATATTTTTTGACAAAGGTGCAAAGATATTCAATGGGTAAAGGGCTGTCTTTTTATCAACAGCACTGGGGAAACTGAAAATCCACATGTAAAAGAATAAAGTTGGACCCTTACCTGACACCATATACAAAAATTTATTTTGAAAAATCAAAGATCAAATTTTAAGACCTAAAACTATAGCTCAGGTGGTAAACAATCCACCTGCAATGCAGGAGACCCTGATTCAATTCCTGGGTCAGGAAGATACCCTGGAGAAAGGATAGGCTACCCACTCCAGTATTCTTAGGCTTCCCTGGTGGCTCAGACAGTTAAGAATTTGCCTGTAATGTGGGAGACCTGGGTTCGATCCCTGGGTTGGGAAGATCCCTTGGAGGAGGGCATGGCAATCCACTCCAGTATCCTTGCCTGGAGAATCCCCATGGACAGAGGGGCCTGGCGGGCTACAGTCCACATGGTCGTAAAGAGTCGAACACGACTAAGCAACTAAGCACACAAAAAACTATAAAACTCTTAGAAGAAAACATAGGGCAAAATCTTCATGGCAATGATTTCTGGGATATGAAATCAAAAGCCCAAACAATAAAGGAAAAAATAAACAAATTGGACTGGATGAAAGTTTTTTAATTTTGCACATCAAAAGACAACACTAACAAAGTAAAAATGCAACCCACCAAATGGAAGAAAGTATTTGCAAATTATGTATCTGATAAATGATTAACATCCAGAATATAAAGAGATTACCTAAAACTGAACAACACAAAAATAACCTGATTTAAAAATGTACAAGGGCCTTGATAAACATTTCTTCAAAGATAAACAAGTGGCCAATAAGCACATGAAAAGATGTTCAACATTGTTAACTGTAGGGAAAGGCAAATCAAAAATACAGTAAGATATCACATCACACCCATTAGGATAGCTACTATATAAAAATTTTTTTTAAATAACAGTGTTGGTGAGCATTTGGAGAAACTGGAAATCTTATGCACTATTGGCAGGAACATAAAATGATACAACCACTGGAAAACAGTAAGGTGTTTCTTCAAAAATTAAAATAGAACTACTATATGATCCAGCAATTCTACGGCTGTGTATATATCCAAGACAATATCTTATAGAAATTTTTGTACACCTATGTTCATTATTCACAGTAGCTAAAACAATGGAAATAAGCCAAGTGTTCAATAGATGAATGAGTGAGCAAAATGTAGTATAAACATACAATGGGAGAAGGAAATGGCAACCCACTCCAGTATTCTTGCCTGGAAAATCCCAGGCAAAAATTGGGACAGGAGCCTTGAAGGTTACAGTCTAGGGGTCACAAGAGTCGGACACGACTGAGCGACTAAACACACAGGTGGATTCAATACCCTCTGTGACTTGCTTAGAGAAGCTTCAGAGTAGCCTACAAACTAAAACTATTTTCTTCACTGATGTCTCTGTACATATAACCTCTACCAGTTATTTTCTTCCTCTGTCCCTTACAAGAATTCTCCTACTCCCTACTGCCTACAAAGCAACAAAGTTGATAAAGTAGTAGTCATGTATGGATGTGAGAGTTGGACCATAAAGTATGGTAAATGCCAAATAATTGATGCCTTCAAATTGTGGCTCTGGAGAAAACTCTTGAGAGTTGCTTGGACATCAACGAGATAAAACCAGTCAAACCTAAAGGAAATCAACCCTGAATATTCATTGGAAAGACTGATGCTGAAGCTATACTTCAATACTTTGGCCACGTGATGCAAAGAGCCATCTGATTAGAAAAGACCCTGATGCTGGGAAGGATTGAAAGCAAGAGGAAAAGGGTATGAGAGAGGATGGTTGGATGGCATCAACGACTCAATGGACATGAATTTGAGCAAACTCCAGGAGATGGGGAAGGACAGGAAAGCCTGGCATGCTGCATTCCATGGGGTCGCAAAGGGTTAGACAGGACTGAACAACAGTTTATTGTTTTTGTCACTGAGTAGTATTATTCCATTGTATGTATGGTCCACAATTTGTTCATTCATTTTACCAGTTGACGAGTATTTAAATTTTTCCACTTGAGGCTATTATGAATAAAACTGCTCTGAACAACCCATATAAGCTCAACATTCAGAAAACTAAGATCATGGCATCTGGTCCCATCACTTCATGGCAAATAGATGGGGAAACAGTCAATACAGTGGCTGACTTTATTTTGGGGGGCTTCAAAATCACTGCAGATGATGACTGCAGCCAAAAAATTAAAAGACGCTTACTCTTTGGCAGGAAACTTATGATCAACCTAGACAGCATATTAAAAAGCAGAGACATTACTTTGTGAACAAAGGTCCATCTAGTCAAGGCTATGGTTTTACCAGCAGTCATGTATGGATGTGAGAGTTGGACGATAAAGAAAGCTGAGTGCCGAAGAATTGATGCTTTTGAACTGTGGTGTTGGAGAAGACTCTTGAGAGTCTCTTGGACTGCAAGAAGATCCAACTAGTCCATCCTAAAGGAGATCAGTCCTGGGTGTTCATTGGAAGGACTGATGCTGAAGCTGAAACTCCAATAATTTGGCCACCTGATGCAAAGAGCTGACTCACTAAAAAAGGCCCTGATGCTGGGAAAGATTGAGGGCAGGAGGAGAAGGGGACAACAGAGGATGAGATAGTTGGATGGCATCACTGAGTCCATGGATATGGATTTGGGTGGACTCTGGGAGTTGGTGATGGACAGGGAGCCTGGTGTGCTGTGATTCATGGGGTCACAGAGTCAGACACGACTGAGCAACTGAACTGAACTGAAAGTCTTGACAATCAACAATTCTCTTATTAAATTCTAAAGTAAAAGCTTTTCCACTGATTACTACCTTGCTTATAAATATCAGTTTCCAAATGCCATGGGACTATATTCTTGGTACTGGGTACAGTATTTCTTCCATAGACTCTTATATGTACAAAAAGTGTTCACGCTAGTTTGAAGATTCCACTACAGATTCCCAGAGAGGATTTATTTTCCTTCTATTTTGTCCTAACTTCAGACACAGTAACTAGAGTTCTCAAAGGAATTTCTATTGCCATGCTAAAATTTGAAATGGCAAAATTTTAATTTTTTTATTGCTCAATGACTTAGCATTAGGGCTTTCTAGGTGGTGCAGTGGTAAAAAATCCACCTGCCATCACAGGAGATGCAAGAAACATGGGTTCAATCCCTGGGTTTAGAAGATCCCCTGGCGAAGGAAATGGCAACCCACTCCAGTATTCTTGCCTGGGAAAATCATGAACAAAGGAGCCTGACGGGCTACAGTCCATGGGGTCACAAAGAGTTGGACACAACTCATCAACTGAGCACATACAACTTAGCATAAGATATTTTCAAAGGAGAAATAAGCTAGGTGTTACTTTTTAAAAGGAAAGAAGACAGTGAAAAAGTAAATATTGCTTAGTTCCAATTCTTTAGGGCATGGTTTCCAGTGGCTTTCAAAATGCCTTAATTGTATGTTATTTGAATGTCCAAATTTGATACCCCTTGTAGCTCAGTTGGTTAAAAAATCTGCCTGCAATGCAGGAGACCTGGGTTTGATTCCTGGGTCAGGAAGATCCCCTGGAGAAGGAAATGGCAACCCACTCCAGTATTCTTGCCTGGAAAATCCCAGGCAAAAATTGGGACAGGAGCCTTGAAGGTTACAGTCTAGGGGTCACAAGAGTCGGACACGACTGAGCGACTAAACACACAGGTGGATTCAACACCCTCTGTGACTTGCTTAGAGAAGCTTCAGAGTAGCCTACAAACTAAAACTATTTTCTTCACTGATGTCTCTGTACATATAACCTCTACCAGTTATTTTCTTCCTCTGTCCCTTACAAGAATTCTCCTACTCCCTACTGCCTACAAAGCAACAAAGTTGATAAAGTAGTAGTCATGTATGGATGTGAGAGTTGGACCATAAAGTATGGTAAATGCCAAATAATTGATGCCTTCAAATTGTGGCTCTGGAGAAAACTCTTGAGAGTTGCTTGGACATCAACGAGATAAAACCAGTCAAACCTAAAGGAAATCAACCCTGAATATTCATTGGAAAGACTGATGCTGAAGCTATACTTCAATACTTTGGCCACGTGATGCAAAGAGCCATCTGATTAGAAAAGACCCTGATGCTGGGAAGGATTGAAAGCAAGAGGAAAAGGGTATGAGAGAGGATGGTTGGATGGCATCAACGACTCAATGGACATGAATTTGAGCAAACTCCAGGAGATGGGGAAGGACAGGAAAGCCTGGCATGCTGCATTCCATGGGGTCGCAAAGGGTTAGACAGGACTGAACAACAGTTTATTGTTTTTGTCACTGAGTAGTATTATTCCATTGTATGTATGGTCCACAATTTGTTCATTCATTTTACCAGTTGACGAGTATTTAAATTTTTCCACTTGAGGCTATTATGAATAAAACTGCTCTGAACAACCCATAAAAAAAAATAAATAAATAAACATACAATGGAATATTATTCAGCCTTTAAAAAGGAAGGAAATTCTGATATATGCTATAGCATGGATAAAGCTGAACCTTGAGGACATTATGTCAAGTGAAATAAGCCAGTCTCTCCAAATCAAATATGATTTCCTTTATATGCAATACTTAGAATAGTCAAAAACAGAGACAGAAAGTAGAACAGTAGTTGCCAGAGTCTGGTAAGAATGCATTTACAGTTTAATGGGCAAAGAGTTTCAATTTTATAAGATGAAAAGAGTAATGTTTGTGCAAAATTATGAATATATTTGGGTTTCCCTGATGGCTCACTCAGTAAAGAATCTGCCTACAATGCAGGAGACATGGGTTCAATCACTGGGTCAGGAAGATCCCCTAAAGAAGGGATGGCTACCCATCTCAGTATTCTTGCCTGGAGAATTCCACAGACAGGGGAGCCTGGCAGGCTACAGTCCATGAGGTCACAAAGAGTCAGACATGACTGAGTGGCTAACACTTTCATTTTTAAAAAAATAAATATATATAATACCACTGAACTATATACTTAAAAACCTAAGATGGTACATTTAAATGTAATATAGTTAAGATGATAAATTTTGTTACGTGTACTTTATCACACTAAAAAACAGAAATGCTTTGTTGTCACCATCTCATACAATCCCCAATCAAGAGTAAATCCTGAGCACATCTGCATTTTCTGTTTGATCTCTGCTTAGTTGAGAAAGCAAACTACTGGGACATTGACTTGCCTAATTTTATTTGGTGAACAAAATCAATTTCCAGATAGAGATGTCCTAGAAGCCAGGAATAGGGTGAGGCAAATGAGGCACTTGCCTCCATGCAAAACTAAAAGGGGAGCCAAAAATCTCAGGGCCCAAGGCAACTATTTTAAAGATAAAAACTGATGTGGAAAAAATTCATGATAAAACATCTAAATTTTGACTAAAGATGAGATTTGACAGGACAAGGAATAGGGTGAGGTGAGCAAGGCAGGTTCATGTAAGTGCCAGGTCCCATCATGACTTCATTGAAAATGCTGACACTTTGTTCATCACAGATTTTTACAACAATTTTTGTTTTTTAAAATACTTCATTAACCAATATATATGTTGCTTTCTCAGTTTTTGTCACTGTGTTAAATTTGGCACTAGAGGAGAATGTGTCACTTGCTCAACCTGATCCAGTTCTGCTTACCAGCTTTTGCAAGTACCACTTCTTCGTCCAAGTTCAAACAGTTCATGTGATCCAGATCCATTTGTTTTTGGAGGTGTTTGTCAGTTTTGATCCAGTACATCTGGCTTGCCTTGTGACTCCAGCTCTTCAGTGGGTTCAAAAAATTATGATTTGGGAGGGTAGGGAGGGAGGCTCAAAAAGGTGGTGATGCGTGTGTGTGTATATGTGTATATATGTATATATCTATCTGATTCATGTTGTTGTACAGCAGAAGCTAACACTGTAAAGCAATTATACTCCAATTAAAAACTAAATTTTAAAAATTATGATTTAGAAATTAACCAGCTTTTTCTCATTGTTGGAGTGACACTCTTGTTGCTTTCTAAATCCTAAACAGGAACAGAACTTTCTTTTAAATTACCATTTTAACCATTTTTAATTGTACAGTTCAGTGGCATGTAGTTTATTCACAATGTTAAGTTACCATCACCACTATCCATTTCCAAAATTTGTCATCCAAAATGGAAACTCTGTGTCCATTAGATAATAACTCCCCTTTCCTTCCTCTCTCCAGCTCTTGATAATCTCTGTTATATTTTCTGTCTCTATAAATTTGCCTATTCTGGATACATACAGCATAATGATAGAATCATACAGTATTTGTCATTTTGTGTATGACATTTCATTTAGCACAATGTCTTCAAAATTTGTCAATATTGTAGCTTGTGACAGAATTTCACTCTTTGAAAAACTGAATCTATTCCACTGTGTGCACATACACATTTCATTTATTTGTTCATCTGTTGATGGATACTTGACTTGTTTCCACTTTTTGGCTTTTGTGACTAATGCTGCTATGAACACTGGTGAACAAAATATCTGCTTAAACCCCTGCTTTCAATTATTAGGGGTATGCAACAAGAAGTATCATTTTTTAAATGTAAAATTGTTTGGTTTTAAATGTCATATAAACATATTACTAAAATTCAGAAAGGAGAAAATTTTTTTACCCAATTATTGTATTTTTTCCCTGAGTTTCATTCCCATTTATTATTGTCTCCTTTAACAATAATATACTATTTTGGGTTCCCTGGGGAAGCTGAGTTGGATATTTGTATGCAGAAAGTATACAAGGGTGTCCTTCTAGATCAACAGCTGTCAGGGAGTATAAAAAGGGTTTTGGGCAGAGAGGAAAGTTGAAAATGATAAGGAAGGCTTCCACTTTTCCCTGACCCCCTGAAAGCTGGGTCAGAACGTCAGACTTGTATTCCAGTTGAGCTGTTTCAAATCCTGAAAGATGATGCTGTGAAAGTGCTGCACTCAATCTGCCAGCAAATTTGGAAAACTCAGCAGTGGCCAAAGGACTGGAAAAGGTCAGTTTTCATTCCAATTCCAAAGAAAGGCAATGCAAAAGAATGCTCCAATTACCGCACAATTGCACTCATCTCACATGCTAGTAAAGTAATGCTCAAAATCCTCCAAGCCAGGCTTCAGCAATACGTGAACCGTGAACTCCCTGATGTTCAAGCTGGCTTTAGAAAAGGCAGAGGAACCAGAGATCAAATTGCCAACATCCGCTGGATCATGGAAAAAGCAAGAGAGTTCCAGAAAAACATCTACTTCTGCTTTATCGACTATGCCAAAGCCTTTGACTGTGTGGATCACAATAAACTGTGGAAAATTCTGAAAGAGATGGGAATACCAGACCACCTAACCTGCCTCTTGAGAAATCTGTATGCAGGTCAGGAAGCAACAGTTAGAACTGGACATGGAACAACAGACTGGTTCCAAATAGGAAAAGGAGTACATCAAGGCTGTATATGGTCACCCTGCTTATTTAACTTCTATGCAGAGTACATCATGAGAAACGCTGGATTGGAGGAAACACAAGCTGGAATCAAGATTGCCGGGAGAAATATCAATCACCTCAGATATGCAGATGACACCACCCTTATGGCAGAAAGTGAAGAGGAGCTGAAGAGCCTCTTGATGAAAGTGAAAGAGGAGAGCGAAAAAGTTGGCCTAAAGCTCAACATTCAGAAAACGAAGATCATGGCATCCAGTCCCATCACTTCATGGGAAATAGATGGGGAAACAGTGGAAACAGTGGCTGACTTTATTTCTGGGGGGCTCCAAAATCACTGCAGATGGTGACTGCAGCCATGAAATTAAAAGATGCTTACTCCTCGAAAGAAAAGTTATGACCAACCTAGACAGCATATTTGGAGAAGGAAATGGCAACCCACTCCAGTGTTCTTGCCTGGAGAATCCCAGGGACGGGGGAGCCTGGTGGGCTACCGTCTATGGGGTCACACAGAGTCGGACACGACTGAAGCGACTTAGCAGCAGCAGCAGCAGCAGACAGCATATTAAAAAGCAAAGACATTACTTTGCCAACAAAGGTCCATCTAGTCAAGGCTATGGCTTTTCCAGTAGTCATGTATGGATGTGAGAGCTGGACTGTAAAGAAAGCTGAGCACTGAAGAACTGATGCTTTTGTACTATGGTGTTGAGAAGACTCTTGAGAGTCCCTTGGACTGCAAGGAGATCCAACCAGTCCATCCTAAAGGAGATCAGTCCTGGGTGTTCACTGGAAGGACTGATGTTGAAGCTGAAACTCCAATACTTTGGCCACCTCATGTGAAGAGCTGACTCACTGGAAAAGACCTTGAGCCTGGGAAACATTGAGGGCAGGAGGAGAAGGGGATGACGGAGGATGAGATGGTTGGATGGCATCACCAACTCAATGGACATGAGTTTGGGTAAACTCTGGGAGTTGGTGATGGACAGGGAGGCCTGGTGTGCTGCAGTCCATGGGGTCGCAAAGAGTCGGACATGACTGAGTGACTGAACTGACTGAAGGACATAACTTCGAAACAGCCAGAAGAAAGAGATGCGTGGGGCAAGGTATATGGGAAAGGGTATGAAGCTTCCATGCTTCTCCAGTCATGCCACTCTCCCTGTATCCCTACAGGATATCATGGAAGCTCTCTGAATCCCATCTTTTTTGGATTTTTATGGAGGGCTTGTTACACAGGCATGATTGATTAAATCATTGGCCACTGGTGATTAAATTCAAATTTAGCCCCACTTTCCTGCCAAAAGGTCAGGGAGTGGGACTGAAAGTTCCAACCTCTAATCCTGTGGCTGGTTCCTGGCAACCAGCTGGCATCTTTGGGAGCACACCAAAGTTACATTAATATAACAAAAGACATCTTTATCATTCTCTTTGCTTAGGAAATTTCCTAGGGTTTTACTAGTTCTGTGCTGGAAAAAGGACAAAGGACAAATGCCAAATATATATTTCTCATTATAAATCACAATTATCATGCTGCTAAAATGCCTTTTTTTCGAAGTGTTCATTTCTCCTGGGAAAATATTTACTGAAAACCTGTATTTAGGAACTTAGGTTTAAATACAGCTTTTGGATTGATCCATGTGCAAGCAAGACACTTGTTTTTTTTAAGCCTGGCCCTTCCTCTATATTGGCAGGATTTGAAGATCTCTAATTAACTAAACTGTTTCAAATTGTACAGAGATCATAATTTTTGAAGTAGAGAGCCAAAACCTTTCTATGAAAGGACCTACTGTGAGAGAAAATAGAAAATGAAGTGGTTGCCACCTTGAGGTATATAGGATATTATCAGAGAGAATGATGACACCTGTATTTGGGGAGCTGACAAATTCAGGTAGCAATGTACCCAAATGCAAATTTTACTTAGTAATCTGGCAATAATGCAATGTGATGGTTAATCTCCTGTGTCAATTTGACTGGGCCAAGGAATGCCCAGATAGTTGGTAAGACCTTATTTCTAAGTGTATTCTTAAAGACTTTAAAGAATGAATTTTGTTTTATCAACTTTTCTTTCCCTTTCTACTTGGAACACAATGTCCCATAGAAGACCAATAACTTGAGAAATGTGTCAGTAAAACTTGCTGTGAACATCATAGAGATAATAAGTCCTTGGTTATAAACTGGTTCTATGACACAGATAGCAATTTCTGATTGCAACACTTACCACATTTCCTGTTATACAGGCTTATAGAACTGTTTCTTTACATCATAAAACTTAACTGCTTATAATGATATATCTATTTGTGATTATTTGATTGATGTACTCATCCCCCCTACAACAGACTAAATCCCAGGAAAGTGACTGTTTTTGCTCACCATTACATCTCCAGCATCTAATCTAGGAGGTGCTCAATAATTCTGTGATGAATGACTGAAGAAACATGTGTCAAGTCCAGAGCATATGTCTGGTTCTACTGGTGCTGTCTTGTGTGATCTTGAACAGAGAATTACATTTCCACTTAGTCTCAGATACCACGCTTGGAAGAGGGTCTTCAACAAGATGGTCACTAAGTGTTTGTCCACCCACTTAAGACTTATAATCTCTTTAAATACAAGGAATGAAACAGAAGATGTCAAGATTAGAAGATGGTCCAGTAGAGTGCTGGAGGAAAAGCAGTGGCTGAGGGTGATTGGCTGAGCATCCCCAAGAAACCACATGAATGATTTCTGGATGAAGTGTAACCTCTCTACAGCCTTTGGGAAGGCAAAGAAGTTTCTCACTGAAAATCTCTTTTTTTCTTTCTGTATCCCTTTCTTAAATTTCCACACCTACCACCATCAACATGACCATGCTAAAAACTCCAACAAATCAGAATCATCATGCCTTCCATTCTGTCCTGCCTCTAAGAAAATGTTGGAAAAAACATATTCACATTATAAGTACAGTTTTAAGAACTTTGTAACACTTTATCCTTCTGCCATCAGGGTTTGCATTTTCTAATTCAACTTGTTTTAGAGAATGTTCAACTCATAAATTAATTGGCAAATATTTCAGGCAAAGGAGGGGGGTACCTTTTTTAGTGGTAAAGGAGAGTTTCATGAAGCTTCTTAAATCTCACCCAGGGGCTCCAGTGCTCTGCCAGTCACCTTGGTGTTGGCTCCTAGGAACACATGAAAAGTCAAATGAACAAACCAACTTCCTATGTATCACTCTGTAATCAAATCATTTGGGTACCCTACATTTCAGGGTCAGAAATAAGGTAAGGCATGTAAGGCATTCACCTTATGAGCAAAATTCTAGTGGGTGTCAAAAAGCTCAGTAATTAAGGTATTTAAATGTAATACTTGAAAATCAAAATTAATGCAAAATTCCATGATGAACAAAATATCAAATTTTTAATGACCCAACATCAGTATTGTTGATTTATCTTCTTTTGCCTCAGACTCTAGGCACTTCCTTGGTAAGACTAGGCACCTCCTAGACTCTCACTCCCTTCCATTCTGATGAAACAGTAACTGAGTGCACTAATGAAATTGTGCCTTTTTCATCATTGTGCGCTAGGGGAGGGAGGCTGTTGGGAGGGCACCCAGGGCCCAGGCCAGGGGAGCAGTCATCCAAGAATTGGCAGGAAATCCTCAGAATGAATCCTGGAGGGAGACTCCCAAAGTCCAAGGGGGAGAGAGGCTTCTGCTGGAACACAGCAATCTGGTTGAAACCTTTACCTGTCTGTTCACAAAAATGCCAGAGCCATGTGCAGGGTTTTCACATTCTGCCCAGCATACTGAAGACAGGATCTCTGCCATGAAACAATGAAATTCTCCATTTCCTGTTCTACCAGAACCTCTCCAACCTGAAAAAAATCCACAAACACAATATTGGTTGTTTTCTATCACTCTAGGAGCAAATGTTGGAAGGGCAGACAAAAAGAGTGATTTCTCATTGCTGAGAGCTGAGAGAACTCAATAAATGATGAAAATGATGAAAAGATCTGTGTTCTGAGAGACTTTCGGTGAGTTCTGAAGGCCTTCCACACACAGTGTCCCCAAGGGGCAGTGGGGGTGGGGATGAAGCCTCTCATCAGTGCTGTTAGTGGGTCAGGCTGCCGGCAAGGCTTCAGCTCTCTGCTTAGGTAGGCAGGGGGGAATACCAAACAGAATTGCTTCTTACTTTACGTGAGAATTGGAGAAGAAAATGGAAATCCACTCCAGTACTCTTGACCGGAGAATCCCATGGATGGAGGAGGCTGGTGGGCTACAGTCCATGGGGTCGCAAAGAGTTGGACACAACTGAGCGACTTCCCTTTCCCTTACGTGAGAATATTTTTGGAATGGAAATCAATCCTTTTTGAAAATAAATGATGGAAGGGGGCCACTCCTGAATCAAGTACCATACTGTGTAACATCTGTGGCCTGCCAGACAACACCAGCGGGATGATGTTGGGGAAGGCTGACAGGGCTGACCTCAGACATCCAGTAGGTGTTATCATTCCACTCCTGGTGCCTCCGAATCACTGTGCTCCGCCAGCAATGCCAATATCCATCCTGGGCCACCTCCACTGACCTTTGGTTAGACACTGAGGACTAAGTTTAGCAATACTATTTTTTTTCCATTTTCCTAGAAGACCAGAGAGTGAAAAGACAGGTAGCCTCAGTTAATCACATAAATATCTCACAATCATCACAACTGTTAAAGCGTCAAAAACAAAAATGCCTCAAACCATAAGAAGGAAAAATCAGACAAGCAAAGGAGGTAAAATAATATGATTATTTTCTTTTTACATTGATGGGTCAGTTCTTTAATGGAGAATCTAAAGATTATCCCGCTGAGCTAAAGACCACAGTGCTGATAATCACCATCCCACTCTTCCAGTCTGAAATAAGCAGACCTGGTTGCTAAAAGGATACCCACAGAAACTGCCGACCGCCAGGGACGCAGGATGCGCCCGTCCCTGTGAGGGAGGCGGTGCCGTCATGTGTTCCACGCTCAAGCGTCAACACTGCGGAAAAGGCCTCCAGGATCTGTGCCCAGGGCTTCCCTCATAGCTCAGTCGATAAAGAATCTGCCTGCAATGCTGGAGACCCAGGTTCGATTCCTGGGTCGGGAAGATCCCCTGGAGAAGGAAATGGCAATCCTCTCCAGTATTCTTGCCTGGAAAATCCCAGGCAGAGGAGCCTGGCGGGCTACAGTCCATAGGATCGCAAGAGTCAGAGAAGACTTGGTGACTAAACCACCACCACCATCAGTGCCCAACCAGCTGTGGCTTACCTAGAACTGCGCCCAGACCCAGAGAACCACACGCCCTCTGCACAGCCGACTCTGAGCTCGGAAACGTGGGGAGAAACTGGGCCCGAGGGCCCTGGGCTCAGCCAACAAATGTCATGGAGGTGGGGCGGGACTTCCAGTTCTGCGGGCCAACGGGATACTGCGGGACTTAACAGCTTCAGCCCAGGGCCAGGTGGGAACCTCACAGACTGAGGCTTGCGCGGAGGTCCTTGGCAGCACTCTTTCTGCTATTCTTTGCGCTGGGGGTTCGCCAGGATGGCAGTCGGGGCTACCATTTATCAGCAACACCTACTTGCAACATCTACTTGCTGGCCGTCTTGGCCGAGCTCCCCTATGTCTACGCGAAAAAGCAGAGCCAGGTGTATCACGAGGTGCAGCCTGACCAGCTTCGGACAGAGAGGGCCGGGGCCTTCCTCCTGGGTGGGCTGACGCTTATGGGCGCGAGCTGTCGGGACTCCGCTACGTGTGCCAGCGGCGTGGAGAGAGTCCAGCTTCCTGGGTCGGGGTAGGGGGCGAGGTCCTGACTCTGCGAGGCCGCTGTGAGAAGCCCAGCCAGCCGCGAGCCCCACCCACCTAATGCCTGCGGGATCATGCCTGCGGCTGGATTTTCCTTGCAGCTGAGGGCGCCTAGGTGCTGCCCCCGCGCCTGCGCACTAAGGGCCCAGGCCCGCCGGTTGCCCCGTCCGGCTTGACTGGAGCTTTCCTCCGACTCCACGCCAGGCTTCTCGAGCGTAATGCTCGGCATTCCCTGTGAAGGTTACCTTCCGCCAACTATTTCTGGAGAAACCAGGCGTCCTAGAAAGAACTGAGTTAACAGTTAATAAGATGTCGTTGGATGTTTGCATTTGAGAACGGTTGGTCTAGGCGTTTGCTGTGAGGAGGAGAGAGCGCAAGTGAAGGCCTCGGGAAATGACTGTGAAAGAGCGAATGAATTAATGAGTGAAGATCAGTGAGGAGTACCACTGCCAAGCTGTCTGCCAGGAGACCCGAGAGTCCCCGCAGCAAACTCGGAACCTTCCTTCCTTGCAGTGCGGAAGCCGAGGGGCAGGTCCTCTGGTCCTTTCCATTAAACTGAAGGGGAAACAGCGGTACAGACCTGCTGAGTGACTTGCACGCCGCCACACAGCTGCGAACAAGCAGGGGAAAGGCCAGAATGCTAGCTTGCCTTTGGAAAAGTGTCCAGACCTCGAGAAAGTAGAAGTTTCCAGAACATGCCCTGATGCAGCTCACTTGTTTTCTTTTGAATCCATTCCGTTAAAAGAAATTACCAGCTAGACTCTACCAGGTGCTGGGGATGAAGAGGTGAAGAAGGCAGTCACAGGCCGATTTTAGGTGCAGTCTAGTGAGAGAGCTGGACTGGAAGAAACAAGCTGGAATCAAGATTGCCGGGAGAAATATCAATAACCTCAGATACGCAGATGACAGCACCCTTATGGCAGAAAGTGCAGAGGAGCTAAAAAGCCTCTTGAAAGTGAAAGAGGAGAGCGAAAAAGTTGGCTTGAAGCTCAACATTCAGAAAACGAAGATCATGGCACCTGGTCCCATCACTTCATGGGAAATAGATGGGGAAACAGTGGAAACAGTGTCAGACTTAATTTTGGGGGGCTCCAGAATCACTGCAGAAGGTGACTGCAGCCATGAAATTAAAAGACGTTTACTCCTTGGAAGAAAAGTTATGACCAACCTGTCGATGGACGTGAGTCTGAGTGAACTCCGGGAGATGATGAACAGGGAGGCCTGGCGTGCTGCGATTCATGGGGTCGCAAAGAGTTGGACACGACTGAGCGACTGAACTGAACTAGTGAGAGAAAAAGAAAAATTAATCTGATGATCGACCACAAATTTTATGTGTTTTGAAGGAAAAGTACCGCAGGGCTATTTGGTAATTATGGTGTTTTAGGTTTGGGCTTGAATCCGTATTTAAACAGGTTTTTACAAGAATTATTCTAGGTTTCTCCAGTTCACTAATGGTTTATATCACAATAGGGAAGCTGGACTTAAATATATATAATTCTTATATTTTGTTTTCCATCCTCCAGTTCTTGAGTGTATTTCCATGGTTTTGATTTTTCATATTTGATCTCTGGTGTGTTGGTATGAAGCATCATCAGTATTACAGAGAAATCAGAAGATGTGAAAGCACAGGAACAGAGGTTGAGTCCTGTTTCATCAGACAGAACTTGACCTTTACTTGTCTGAATCTTAATTTTTCCTGATATGCATAATGGTAAAGTAACTGAACATAGTTAAGTGCTACTCAAATGTTCTTGGTTATTAATTACAGAGCAATTTATTAGGACTACAAAGTACACAGTGTTTTACAACCAGTTATGTGAAATGGTGTCATGCAGAATAGAAAATTGTTTTTCATACGTAGATATTTGAACTAGAAGGAACTCTGTATTTACTATGAACATTCTTTTGGGAAAGTGGGTATTTTGTCTCATAATAGATTACAAATTATAAATGTGTTGGAAACTTGTCTTCTGGCATAGGCAGATCTGGTACAATGGATAGAATTTGATATAAGTAACCAGTTTTATTGCTGGTACAACTGTGTGGGGAAACCATAGCACTTTACAAAGAAGGCTCTTTTACTATAGATCAAATAGGGTTAAACTGATATTATGTGCAAGAGGAACAGAGCGAAAGGAGTAAAACTTAAAAGGGTTGTATGAATTGAAGACGTTGTTTGCCTAAATTTGCCTTAGGTAGTTTTCAACTGAAGTTCACAGTTTAACCCTTTAAGCTACTTGCTCTTTCTCTTAGTTGTGAAACAGCCCATTGTCTTAGATATTTTTCAACTTTGACAAAGTCTTAAAGTTGGTATGAATTGTCAAAATACCGTAACTTTTTAGGAAGTGGAAGGAGACTTATCTCCTGTACTTACTAGAAGGTTGCAGAAAGTTGTTTGAATAGCTTATTTATAAATAGAATCTTATTTTTCCACTATCTTACCTTATGATTTGGAGACGTGTGCTCAAAAAAAAAAAAAAAACTTTAAAAATGCTTATGAGAAATGACAGTCACAGTCACTTCAAGTGACACCTAAATTTATGAAGTCTGTGAATTCAGTTTTCTCTTATATGTCTTGAAAGGATGGCAACCAGTCCTCAAGTTTTATGCATTCATTTTAAAGGCAATCTTAAATAGAAATGTACCCCATTGAGGAGACTCACTCTGAACGTATGGTGACTTTAATCTTTTAGTTCTGAATCTTCCTACTCTGCCATCTTCTCAGATTCCCTGCCCCTTTGATCATAATCTAGTAGTTAACCTCTTACCATAACTTACAAAGCCCTCTAAATCCTACCCAGTGATTCTCACCCTTATTTATAAAAACTACGTTATTTTTTTTTTTTGAGATACTGATGGTTACACACCATTTCTGAAGGTTTAATATTGACCTCATTTCTTTCCACTTTATCTTCTACTCTTGTCTCTGATCTTACTCCCTATTTCTTAAGCATGCTTTACAGTTGTGTGTGATTAATATTTAACACCTGGTAGTTCTGTGGTGTGGGAGATGGGGGGAGAAAGGTCTGATTTGTTGCACTTACAAAATTCCAGTGTGTAAATCCTCCCAACATGTCTACTTTCAAGCTACCAATGAGATATCACTGAACACAAAGTTGGAAAGAGATGCAAACCATGACTTGCATGAGCTGGTTTGAGCAGGCTCTATCATCCTGCTGATATTAGGTTGGTACAAAAGTAATTGTGGTTTTATATTATTGAACTCTACAATTTGATACTGGAATACATTCTTAAATGTGGTTATGTTATTCATCATTTTAATGTTCATTTCTCACTTTATTTTTTTTTGCTAATGACTTATTACTTGCCGTTTATATTTATTTTAGACTAGGGAAATGATGTTAGACAGAAAGTAATTTCAAGCAATTTTCTTATTTGAGTTCAAAATGGGTTGGTTGTAAAGCAGCAGAGAAAACTCACAACATCAACAATGCATTTGGTTCAGGAACTGCTCATGAATGTACAAAGCAGCGATCATTCAAGAAATTTTGCAAAAGAGATGAGAGTCTTGAAGATGAGAAGTGCAGTGGACGGCCATCAGAAGTTGACAACAACCAAGTGAGAGAATCATCAAAGCTGATCTTCTTACAACTACATGAGAAGTTGCCGAAGACTTCATCATTGACCATTCTATGGTCATTTGGCATTTGAAGCAAATTGGAAAGGTGAAAAAGTTTGGTAAGTGGGTACCTTATGAGCTGACTGAAAATTAAAAAAAAAAATCATTGTTTTAAAGTGTCGTCTTTTCTTATACTGTGCAACAACAAACCATTTCTTGGATTGTGATGTGTGATGCAAAGTGGATTTTATATGACAACTGGCAATGTTAAGCCAAACTTGCACCAGAAACAGATTGTGGTCCCTGTTTGGTGGGCTGGTCTGATCCACAACAGCTTTCTGAATCCCAGGGAAACCTCTACATCTAAGAAGTATGCTCAGAAAATTGATGAGATGCACTGAAAACTGCAACGTCTGCAGCCAGCATTGGTCAACAGAAAGGGCCCAGTTCTTCAACAGGACAATGCCCAACCACACGTTGTACAACCAACACTTCAAAAGTTGAACGAATTGGGCTACAAATTTTGCCTCATACGCTATATTCACCTGACCTGTCACCAACTGACTACCACTTCTTCAGGCATCTCGACAACTTTTTGCAGGGAAAATGTTTGTACAACCAGCAGGACGGTGAAAATGCTTTCCAAGAGTTCATTAAATCCCAAAGCATGGATTTTTATGCTACAGGAATAAACAAATGTATTTCTCATAAGCAAAACAATGCATTGATTATAATGGTTCATATTTTGATTAATATAGATGTGTTTGAGCCTAGTTTTAATGATTTAAAATTCATGGTCCAAAGCTGAGGTTACTTTTTCACCAACCTGATATTATGGCTGTATCCCTGTTCTCTATGCCTCAAAGCCCTTTAATGTTCTCCCTCTGCATTTCAATCGTCAGATCTCAAAGTTTATTTCTTAAAGTAGCTCTTTCCCTAATTCCTGCCAAGGCTTCATGTTTGTTGCATATACCTGTGCCGCACTGTACACTCTGACTATTACTCATGTTTAATGTTAATGTTTGATATCAAACTTCCATATTCATTCACCAATGAGAGTAGGGACTGTGTATTTTCTATTCGTCACTATATCAATGCCGCCATCTTAGTTGCACCCTGCCATGACACAATACCATAGGTTGGGTTATTTAAACAGACATGTTTTTTAATATTTCTATTGTCTATATTCTATAGACTTTCTTATATTTCTATAGACTGGAAATTGTACATCAGGGTGCTAGCATGATCAAGTTCTTGTGAGGTCTCTCATCCTGGTTTGCAGACAGTCACTTTCTCACTGTGTGCTCACATGGCACAGAAAGGGGGTAAGGATAGTGCAGACAACTCTCTGGTGTCTTTATAAAAGGGTACTAATCCTAGTATGAAGGCCCACATTCATGACCTCTTCTAAACCTAATTATTTCCCAAAGAACCCATCTACAGACACCATCACTTACGGATTAGGGCGTCAACATTTAAATTTGAATGAGGCTGAATTATTTGATTACTCTTGGAAATCGGCTGAACTCGGCACCACCTCACAAGATTACATAGCTCCCTAACAGACAGGCCCAGCATTCTTTGGCAGCACCCCAGATGTAGAGTATGTGACAGTGCCTTCTGGTTTCTCTAGTGTTTTATGGAATTTCCTTTGCATTCCTGGGTCTTGTCCTGGGCCCAACTTTCAAGATAAGGACAAATAGCCTAGTGATCCTGTCCTACCTTGGCATCACCTTTTCTCCCTTTCAAATCCTAAGCTGTAGCTGTTGGGTATTTTGCCATGTCAAGAATTCTAGTTATGAGTGGTTGAATAGGTCGCTCTCCAGCAAAGGTGGTCTCTTCATCAGCTATGCTTGGGAGGGATCTGACTATCTCATCAGAGCTGTTTGGCATTCAGCTGCCATCTTATAAACTCATTTCCTGTTTAATTTTGAAGCTCCTATCATTCTTTACGTGATCTTCAGGAACTTCCTATATCCAGATAGAAGGACTAATGTTCTCATTTACAGAGAAGAAATAATGGACTAGATCTGGAGCCAATGACTTGTGAACTTATGTAGGTTCTCATTATTTCTTACTTTTGTGGTTACTTTGTTCTTATGGCAGAATGCTGTTCACTTTCAGAGATGTGGTTTGATACCACATTACAGGAAAGCTTTCTATCTAGATTTGACTAGAACATAGTCCTTGTGCTACTCAGAGGGTACCATTTATTAAAATGGACTCCTTTTCTTTGCAGTTATCACCTTTTTAAAAATTTAAGTATAGTGGACATACAATATCATATTAGTTTCAGGTATACAACATAATGATTTGACATTTACATAGGAGGGATTACTAACTGATCACCATGATGTCTACTAACCATCTGTCACCATACAAAGTTATTACAATATTATTTACTATATTCCCTATGCTGTACATTACTTACCTGTGACATTTATTTTTTAACTGGAAGTTGTACCTCTTAATCCCCTTCACCTATTTTGCCCACCCATCCTATGGCCTCACCTTTGGCAACCACCTATTTGTTCTCTGTATCTATGAGTCTGTTTCTGTTTTGTTTTGTTTGTTCATTTGTTTTTTAGATTCTATGTATAAGTGGAATCATATAGTATTTTACTTTCTCCACCCAACTTACTTCACTTAGCATAATACCCTCTTGGCTACATCCATGCTGTCACAAATGGCATGATTCCATTCTTTTTTATGGCTGAGTTTTATTCTATTGTCTATTATACCCATCTTCATTCACCTATTGATGAGCAGTTGGTTCTTTCTGTTTCTTGGCTATTGTAAATAAATAATGAACATAAGGGTACATGTATCTTTTCAAATTAGTGTTTTTACTTACTTCAGATAAATATCCACAAGTGAAATTGCTGGATTGTGTATTTTTAACAATTTTAGAAACCACCATACCATTTTCCTTAGTGACTGCACCAATTTACATAGCTTCCACAGCATAGAAGGGTTACCTTTTCTCCACATCCTTGTTATTTGTTGTCTTTTTGTGCACATGCATGCTAAGTCACTTCTGACAATTGTGAGGTGATAAATCATTATGGTTTGGATTTGCATTTCCCTGTCTATTAGTTATATTAAACATCTTTTCCTGTGTCTTTTAGCCATCTGTATGTCTTCTTTGGAAGAATAATTCAGTATCTCTGCCATTTATTAATTGGCTTGTTTATCTTTTTGATACTAGTCTGTGTGAGGTTTTTATGTATTTTATATATTAACCCCTCATCAGATATATATTATTTGCAACTATCTTCTCCCATTCAGTAGATTGTTTTTTGTTTTGTTGATAGTTTCCTTTGTGTGCAAAGGTTTTTAGTTTATTGTAGTACCATGTGTTTATTTTTGCTTCTGTTTTCCTTGACTGAGGAAACAGATCCCCAAAAATATCACTAAAACTGATGTTATGGTGCTTACCTCCTATTATTTCTTTTAGGAGTCTTATGGTTTCAGATCTTACATTAAGTCTTTAGTACATTTTGAGTTTATTTTGTGTATAGTGTGAGAAAGTAGTCCAGTTTCATTCTTTTGCATGTGTCTGTTCAGTTGTTTGAACACTATTTATTGAAGAGATTGTCTTTTACCCCACTGTATATTCTTGGCTCCTTTGTTGTTACTTAATTGATTACAAAAGCATGGGATTACTTCTGGACTCTCTCTTTTGTTCCACTGATCTAAATGTATGTTTTTGTGCCAGTACCATACAGTTTTATTTACTGTAGTTTTGTTGTATAGTTTGAAATCAGGGCACATGATACCCCCACCTTTGTTTTTTTTTCTTAAGATTGCTTTGGCCAAAATGGGTTCTAATTGCCATTTTTCTTCCTTTCACAAACACTTACTCAGTACCTATTATACTATATTCTGTGTTACAGTGGGGAGCAAAATGGATGCAGTTTCTGTGTGAATGGAACTATAACTAAGGCACTAGATAGTAATCAAGTATTCACACTAATAAATTCATAAACTAAACCTGAAATGATGAGCTAAGGAAAGGTATGTACACTCTTTGAAATCAAATAAGAAAGAAATATAACCTAGACTTAGAGCAGTTGTCTGGACAGGCTCCTCTAAGGAAGCAACACTTAAATGAGATATAGGAGATGAGTAAGAATTAACCAGGAACAGAGAAGATACAGGAACTTTGGAACAAGGAAATAGTATGTTGAAAGGCCCTGTGATAGAACATGCAGATTCTGACAAACTGAAAGAATGTCATGTAATTGGAGTTCAGAATGGGACAAAGAGCAAATGAGACTGAGAAATGAGTGAGAAATGAGACTGAAACAATAGTCAGGTGCCACTTCATACGTAGCTTTGGGGACTATATTAAAAGTTTTGTGTAGGACTTGGTCACAGTTGGCTATGTTTAAATAGGCAAGAAACTACTTCTACAGTTTTCCAAGATCTACACATGAGCCAAGCTCTCCAGGAAGTTCCTAGAGTTCTTTTCATAGAAACAATTAATCTCATCATTGTCCTGGCAAGTCTGAGTAGGAGAGATGAGGCCCAGATTTATAGTACTTGGCTCAGGGCCCTACAGGAGACAAAGGCAAGGCATTTGTTAGCTCTGTCAATCACATGCAGCAACTATTACAGGAATATTCAGACGCCTTTCCAAACCTTGATCCAATCTTAAAACTGGATTAAGTTATAGTTTGGATGGATATTAGTAATCTATTGCTGTGGAAAAAATTATCTCAAAACTAACAGCTTTGAAGAACAAAAAATTAATATCTCACATAATCTGAGGGTAGGTTATATGGGAGAGGCTCAGCTGGGTGTTTCTGGCTCAAGGTTGTTATCTTACTCTCAGCGAGGTCCGCAGTCATATCCAGTCTCAAAGGGTGCTGACAGGCTTCCATTCTTCGCTGGCTATTGGCCAGAGGCCTGCATTCCTTGACACACAGACTCCTTCACAACCTACTTGAACAGCCTTGATTCATGGCATCTAGCTTCCAACAAAAGAAGTGATTCAAGAGTGAGAGAAATGTGAGCATGTAAGTGAACTAGTGTCCCCAAAGAAAGCAGGACTTGTATTTAGAGTATATTAAGACCTTTACAACTTAATAGTAAGAAGATAAGGTATGAAATTAAAAATGGACAAAACATTGGAATAGGAACTTTACAAAAGAATATAAATAAATGGCCAAAATACTCAATTATCACTATTAATTAGGGAAATAATCAAAATCTATAATGAGGCAGTTAAAGTATCATAAGAATGGTTAAAATTATAAAGGCTGAAAATACCAATCATCATCAAGGTTGTATGGAACAAGTTAAATGACCTGAAATTTATGCTGGGAGTGTAAAATGACAGAGCCATTTGTAAACAGGCATAGTCAGTTTAGTTGTATAGACGTTTACCATACAAGTTCTAGCTATTTATCCAAGAGAAATGACTTCAGCTCTTCATAGAAATATTTGTGCATGAATGTTCATGTGTCATGCATAGTAACTAAAGTTAGAAGCTATACATGTGTCTGTCCAACAATACATCTTTGGTATACATTGAAATTCTACTTAATTCTTTCTCCCCAATCCTTTGAAATTAATACCTAATTAATCTCCCACATAATTATATATTGATATATGCAACAATTAAAAAAAAAGTCTCCCAAACATGATGCTGACTGAAAGAAGCTAGATGAAAGAGAGTACATATCATATATCTATTGAAAATGAATTTAAATTGAAAAATGAATCACATTAGTGATTGTGTGAGGGAGTGGTTTGGATAATATTGATTTCAAAGTGGCATAGAGAACATGCTGGATGATGGAAATATTCTGTATTTTTCATAGTAGTTGTTACATGGTTTCTATGGCATATTCTTGATAAAGGTGAAGTCGCTCAGTCGTGTCTGACTCTTTGCGACCCCATGGACTGTAACCTACTAGGCTTCTCCATCCATGGGATTCTCCAGGCAAGAATACTGGAGTGGATTGCCATTTCCTTCTCCAGGGGATCTTCCCGACCCAGGGATCGAACCCAGGTCTCCAGCATTAGAGGCAGACGCTTTAAACTCTGAGCCACTATCACTGAAATTATATAAAGTATATAATTTATATTTACACCTTATTTAAGTTGTTTATAATGGTAAGAAAAAATTATATAAACTAAAAAATTTTAGAATGCAAGGAGTAGTTCACCAAAAAAAAAGAAACAATATTACTTGGAAATTTTATTTCCCTCTCTTAGTCTTTTCAAGATCAACCACAAACCAAAAATAGCATGTAAATAATATCATGAATCATATTAATTTCACATCAATAGATTTATAGCTAGAGACATAATAAAAATATTTTTACCTCAGGGAGAACATTTTTCTATTATTTAACAAATATTTTTTAATAAAGAATCACATAGAAAAATCTCAAAAATTTTCCCAATTAAAAAATATTATAGAAATCATTTTAGCTAACCTCAGTGCAAAAATCCTGAAACTGAACAACTGATGTATAATTCTTAAAGCCATTTTGAAGATAGAAATGCTCTTAACTTGAGAGACAAAGTGGAAAGCAAGATAAAAATTATAGACTATTTTAAAAATGAGATCTTTACATCACATAACATGTCTACATGATAAGATGAA
The DNA here is from genome assembly GCA_006410635.1 of Cephalophus harveyi. Taxonomy (NCBI): domain Eukaryota; kingdom Metazoa; phylum Chordata; class Mammalia; order Artiodactyla; family Bovidae; genus Cephalophus; species Cephalophus harveyi. The sequence goes on along the minus strand of SJYT01080531.1, from coordinate 68,395 downwards.
CTTAGAGATCAAAATAAGAGCCTTATATAATTCTATTATTTATTAGCTTTTCTGTCCATGGAATTCTCCAGGCAAGAAAACTGGAGTGGACAACCATTCCCTTCTCCAGGGGATCTTCCTGATCAGGAATTAAGCCTGAGTCTCCCACATTTCAGTTAGATTCTTTTCCATCTGAGCCACCAGGGAAGCCCTTATTAACTCAACAAATATTTATTGTAGGGCTACCATGTTCTAGAAATTTTTCTATGTTTCAGGGACATAGTAGGAAAATATGTAACTTCATTCATAGAGTTCCATGCTAATGGAAGTACATAGACCAAAAACCCACTATAAATATATAATATTTAAGATAGTGACAAGTTCTTTGGAAAAAATAAAGCTGAATAAGGTAGATAGAGAGTGATCAGAGAAGGGATGCCTTTTTAGCCATCTCTAAGAAGGTGGTGTTTCAGAGGAGTTCTGAAGGAAGAAAAACAGTCAGTCATGGAGACATTGAGGAAATAGCATGCTAGACAGAGAAAATAGAAAGCACAAAGACCTTGAGGAAGGTGAGAGTAGAGCAAGCTATGGGCTGGTTGACAGGAAGGGAGATTAGAGAAAGTATATGGGGTCAGATCATGTAGAACCTTCTAGGCTACCACAAGGACTCTGACTTACTCCAAGGAGATGGGGAGCCTGTGGAAGGATTTGAGCAGAGGATAGACATGGTATGAGTTATATTTTATAATGATCACTCCAGAATTGTCTACATAGCAAAAAGTAGAAACAGGGGGATCAGTTGGGAGGTTGTTATAATAGTTCAGGTAAAAGATGATGGAGACTTGGTTACTACTTGCGTGGCATTTTAGTAAGAGCATTCCAGATATTACATGGTCATAAATATGATCAGAATTAAATCAGTTAGGTGGAGAGAAACAGTTCAGTACAACTAATCAAGAAAAAGAAAAGGTAAGCAATTTAATTCAATAATTCAACTCAGAAATCTAGAAACAGGCCAGCTAAACAAACATTTTAACATTCATGCAGAATAAGGGAATTAAGTGGGTCAGGAAGATACTAATGAATTAGAAACCAGAATTCATGTGAAATCGGCAGTGGAACTGAGAAATAAATATTAAAGCTAATGCTTTGAAAAGTTCAGTAAAATAGAAATTGCTGTTAATTTGAATGAGGAGAAGGGAAAATACAGATATACTACATCCAGAATAAAGAAAAGATATAACCTCAAATATGAAGATTTTAAATTATAATGAAAAAGCACAGTTTGCTAATGCATGCAAAAAAATTTAAAGTTAAAATTTTTACAAAAATAGGGAATTCCCTGCTGGTCCAGTGGTTAGGATTCTGCACTTTCAGTGCTGAGGGCACAGATTTGATCCCTGGTCAAGGAATTAAGATCCCACAAGCTGCACAATGCAGCCAAAAAAAAAAAAAAGATGTTTTACAGAAATATATATAAATCAAAAATAGATTGAATAAAATAAAACAGTAGTAAACTTGAATAACCATGACAGAAATTTAAAACTTTGCTAAGAACTATGTTATGAAAAGAATTCAGGGGATTACCCTTGTGGCACAGTGGGTAAGAATCCGCCTGCCAATGCAGTGGACATGGATTCAATCCCTGGTCCAAAAAGATTCCACATGCCTCGGAGCAACTGAGCCTGTGCTCTACAGCCCTTAAGCCACAGCTACTGAGCCCATTTACTGCAACTACTGAAGCCCATGTGCCTAGAGCCTATGCTCCACAATGAGAGAAGTCTCCACAATGAGAAGCCCATGCACCGCAACTAGAGAGTAGCCCTTGATCACAACTAGAGAAAGCCTATGTGCATTAAAGAAGACCCAGTGTAACCAAATAAATAAATAGATAATAAATAAATTAAGCAATGTGTGCATGTCAAAAAAAAAGTTTAAAAAAGAACTCGAGAAAGTTTCACAGGTCAGTTACATCAAGCTTAAGGAACAGAAAATTTTCATGCTGTTTACACTGATCTCAAACATAGAAAAAGTTCAAAAATTCACCAATTGTTTGGTAACATTGGCAAAGTCCCAATTTTAAACAGAAAAAAGGGAGTACAAAATAGATAGTATCTGTAATGCACTTACCACAGTGCCTACAGGTAGTAACCACTCAAAAATACTATTAATATTAGCTTTTTATTTTTAGAAATGTATTAGCCATATTAACACATCAAAGAAAAAACCATAAGATAATCTTTAAAAAATTTTTTACTCTTTTTTTTTTTTTTGAATATTTATTTGCCTGCATTGGGTCTTAGTTGCAGCATGTGGGATTTAATTGCCTGACCAAGGATCAAGCCCTCTGCATTTGGAGCATGGAATCTTAGCAAGTAGGCTATGAGGGAAGTCCCAAGATTATTATTTTAGGTAACAAAAAGTGTTTGATCAAATAACTTATGATTTTTAAAATATCTTTGACTATCCAGTAAGATGAGAACATATATATATATATATATTCAATATACCCTTGAATATAGAAGTATTACTTGGGCTTCCCTGGTGGCTCAGAGGTTAAAGCGTCTGCCTCCAATGTGGGAGACCTGGGTTCGATCCCTGGGTCAGGAAGATCCCCTGGAGAAGGAAATGGCAATCCACTCTAGTATTCTTGCCTGGAGAATCCCATAGACGGAGAAGCCTAGTAGGTTACAGTCCACAGGGTTGCAAAGAGTCGGACACGACTGAGCGACTTCACCTTCACCTCACTTGATATACTAACACAAATAAACAAATAAATAGATTTACTATTATTTATAGATGATAAAATTGTCTATCTGGAAAGTCCAAGCAAATAAAAATCCAACAGGATGTTTTAAAATTGGTAATTATCCTAACTTTCCTCTGGAAAAATTGTGTGAGAATCGCCAAGAGCATATTGAAAAAGAGAAATATAAGGACACCTTTGCCCTACTAGTTGTAAAACTGTCTTACTGATATTTATTGAGTGCTACTTTGTGCCAGGCACGCTGTTCTGTGTGTAGCAGATTCAGCAAATTAACAAAATAGACGTATGCTTATATATGTGGAATTTACTTGCTTATACATGTCCACAGCATAGGGCTTCCCTGGTGGCTCAGATGGTAAAGAATATGCCTGCAATGCAGGAGATGTGAGTTTGATCCCTGGGTTGGGAACAGCCCCTGGAGAAGGCAGCGGCTACCCACTCCAGTATTCTTGCTTGGAGAACTCCATGTACAGAGAAGCCTGATGGACTACAGTCCATGGAGTCTCAGAGTTGGACACAACTGAGCAACTAATATATACACACACACACACAGCATAGTGTACAAATAATAAACCAAATTAAGTCAGAAAATACATACAATATAGTGAATAATGAGTGATAAAGAGAAAACAAGCAAAGAAGAGAGAGGATCAGGGTGTGCTGGCAGGCTGAGGTACAATTTCAGAAAGGACTTCCAGGGTAGTCCACATTTGAATAAAGATCTGGAGGTGATAGGGCCATTGAGTAAGAAAGGTACAAGCAGGGCCAAACACCTGGGCATATCGGTGCTGGTAGATACAGAATGAAGGATAGAAAGCCAGTGGGAGGAAGAAGTAGGGCTTTAGAGGAGGCAGAAATTAGACTGGTGACGAGAGAACAGGAAGAAACACTCGGAACCTGTAAGTCATTGCATTAATCCAAGTGTTTGCTGACTCCTTGAGATGGAACGTCAATGAAATATTTTGTGCGTACATGAAACATGGTCAGATCTATTTTTATGGCTTAAGTGTAATCCTCACAGTCACTTCCAGTCATTCTTTGACACATAAAAGTTCAGTAATGCTTCCAAACACATGCCCACTCCCAAACCATAGGCACTCGCAAAAAGATAGGGGCACCAGGTCATTGACGTGTCAACCTTAATTGTGCCAAGTGCACATGTGTGCATGCATGTGCACATTTCTGAATGAAAATAAACTGCTTCCAAGAAACCTGCAATGACTTAAGAATAAGCATTCATGGTAACAGCTGATTATGCAGCACCTCCACCATTCTACACCCTGCTTAACAGGTTTCTGGAACCCTTTGAGCTACTGCTCAAAGCCCTTCTGGAAGATCCGAGTTCCTGGCTTACTGTCCACAGAGGGTAGAGTGCAAAAAAATAGTTTCTCACAATCCGAGGATCACCACACACATGCACACAGAGCATGAACCACAGCAACATAAGAGCTTGCAAGCATGACAACCATAGCAGCAGCAGCAGTGGGTTGAAGAGGAAAGAAAACAGAACAGGTAGGTAGTTCTTCTAGTTTTATGTGCTGAGTCACTCAGCTGTGTCTGACTCTTTGCGACCCCAAGAACTGTAGCCTGCCAGGCTCCTCTGTCCATGGAATTTCCCAGGCAAGAATACTGGAGCGAGTTGCCATTTCCTACTCCAGGGGATTTTCCCTATCCAGGGATCAAATTCATGTCTCTGGCACCTCCTGAATTGGCAAGTGGATTCTTTACCACTGCACCACCCAAAAAGCTCAAAACTAGTCTTGGATATGCCATGAGTGACCCAGGTATCAGTGTCTGGAAGCCTCAATATTTTCTTCAACATGCTTGTTTCACGTCACATTTCTTTCCAGTGTAGTAGTGTGGTATCTGGGCTCAGAACACCTAATTTCCAAGATGTTCTTGTTCAAACCCCAGGTGCCCACAGGGCTGCAAGAGAATGAAATCTTAGGGCTGGGGAACTGAGTGCCTGAAAAACTCCCTCTCCTCAAGGTGGACTTACAGGGCATCTGGGGACCATGAAAATGAAAGAAATGGTTGATAATGTGCAATGCACTTGGGCACAGAACTGGGAAAGACAAGATACGCAAGAGCTCAGAACAGTAGATTACAGGCTCAGTGTATTGTGGAGTCTAGAAGCAAAAATTGGGGACTGAGAACCAGACCAGCATTTGGGGGCCCAGCAGTAAGACCAAATTGGTGACCACAGCATTGCAGATACTGTGCAGCAGGTAAGTGGGCTCTGCCACTTAAGACTATTGTAGGTGAGGCTTTAAAACTCAGGTCCAAAACAGTTTTGCCAAAGTGACTTCCAAGGCATGAAGTTTCTGACACGTCAATATTCTGAGATCATTTGTAACTGCATATATCAGTGGATTCCCTTTTCCTATTGAGAGAACCATTGCTTTCACCAGTGCAATGGTGACTGCAAATGGTTAAGAAAGGGTGCCTTTGTTGTTGTTCAGTCAAGCAAAGTCATGTCCAACTCTTTGTGACCCCATTGTACTATAGCATGCCAGGCTTCCCTGTCCTTCACTATCTCCCAGAGTTTGCTCAAACTTATGTCCATTGAATTGGTAATACCATCCAACCATCCCCTTCTGCCATCCCCTTCTCTTCCTGCCCTCTATCTTTCCCAGCATCAGGGTCTTTTCCAATGAGTCAGCTCTTCTCAACAGATGACCAAAGTATTGGAGCTTCAGCTTCAGCATCCGTCCTTCCAGTGAATATTCAGGGTTAATTTCCTTTAGGATTGATTGGTTTGATCTCCTTAGTATTCAAGGGACTCTCCCGAGTCTTCTCCAGCACTACACTTCAAAAGCCTCAATTTTTCAATACTTGGCCTTATTTATGGTCCAACTCTCACATAGTATGTGACTATTGGAAAAACCATAGCTTTGAGTATATGGGCTTTTGTCAGCAAAGTGATGTCTCTGCTTTTTAATGCACTAAGTTTGTCATAGCTTTTCTTTCAAGGAGCAAGTATCTTTTAATTTTGTGACTGCAGTCATCGTCCACAGTGATTTTGGAGCCCAAGAAAATAAAATCTGCCACTGTTGCCATTTTTTTCTATTTGCCATGAAGTGATAGGACCAGATGGCATGATCTTAGTTTTTTGAATGTTGAGTTTCACCTTCATCAAGAGGCTCTTAAAAAAAAAAAAAGAGGCTCTTTATTCCTCTTTGCTTTCTGCCATTAGGGTAGTGTCATCTGCATATCTGAGGTTGTTGATATTTCTCCCTGCAATCTTGATTCCAGCTGGTGATTCATCCAGCCCAGCATTTCACATGATGTACTCTGTATATAAGTTAAATAAGCAGGGTGACAATATACAGCCTTGATGTTCTCCATCCCAGTTTGGAATCAGTCCATTGTTCCATGTCTGGTTCTAACTGTTGCTTCCTGACTTTTTTATGGGTTTCTCATGATGCAAGTACAGTGGTCTGGTATTCCCATCTCTTTAAGAAGAGTTTGTTGTGATCCACACAGTCAAAGGCTTTAGTGTAGTCAATGAAGCAGAAGTAGATGTTTTTCTGGAATTCTCTTGTTTTTTCTATGATCCACAGATGTTGGCAATTTAATCTCTGGTTCCTCTGCCTTTTCTAAATCCAGCTTGTATATCTGGAGGTACTCAGTTCACATACTGCTTGAAGAATTTTGAGCATTACCTTGCTAGCATGTGAATAGAGCACAGTTGTGCAGTAGTTTGAATATTCTTTGGCATTGGCCTTCTTCGTTGTTCTCACAGGAGAAGATGAGCATACAGCCTTCTACTCTGCCATCTTAGAGTCTCCTAGGGCAAATTTAGAAGCTGAATATGTAACCATGTCACTTTGTGGACTCAGAACTCTACTCCTGACTGCCTATGTGCCTTGAGCCATTAAATTGTATATTCATTCCTCACTTTGAAACCTATTCAAGCTACAGAGGACTGGTGGTGTGAGGCAGAAATCATCAGTGTCTGTACCCAGAGGGTTCTAACTTAGCCTCCAGCAATTTCAAACTTTACTTTAAAAGCCAGTGTCTCCAGATAAGGAGGGACTCAAATTAACTATCCCTCAAGTACTCTGATTTTCTAAAAAGTCCCTGATGCTAATCTGGGGCAAGTTTAGAAAAAATAAAAACAAAAAACTTTTCTTTGGCACTTAGCACCATGTCTTGCACACCAGGTGGCACTCACCAAGTGTTTGTTGATTGAATGGAAATTAATTTCCTCTGACAGATTTACCAGCCAATCTCACCACTATTATGTGGCTCTAATCCCAATCTGCAGAGAATTCTGACTTAGGTAGAGCAGTATTTGCTTGCTCTTTCTGAAGTCTAGGGTCTTCTAATATGAAATATAAAACCATTCTCCTCTGAGCCCATCTCTGATTTACAAAGTGAACAGAAATTTAGACCTTACTACATGCAGATTGCTTATATTACATCCAGCCAACACTGAGGCACTAAACAGAGTGTTATCTAACCAAAGTCACCAAGGAAAGTACTAATTTTAAAATAGTTGCTTATTATTTGGCATTTGGTTGTACAATCTTATTTCATAACTTTTAAACCTGGGTATCAGCATGAGGTGAAAACAATCCAGTTTAGAAAAAAAAAATCTTTACAATATTCTAATAAACTCTGCTATGACATTTCCATTCTTTTAAATTAGATTCCTGTGCTTTTTAATTTAAAATTTTTTAGAACGATGATTTCTCAGGGTGTGCCAGCCACCTATATTTGTTTGAAAAGTGCCTAATCATAGCAATTTGTGTGGAATATTAGTAAAATGCAGTGCATACTCATTTACTTTCTTAGAAAGATTAAACTGAATACAAATTAAATTATTTCTCGAAGGACACTGACACTGTCATAAAATTATTACTTAATCGGCTGGCATGAGGGGTTTCCCTAGTGGCTCAGATAGTAAAGAATCTGCCTGCAATGTGGGAGACCCAGGTTCGATCCCTGGGTCAGGAAGATCCCCTGAAGAAGGAAATGGCTACCCACTCCAGTATTCTTGCCTGGTGAATTCTATGGACAGAGGAGCCTGGTGGGCTATGGTCCATGGGGTCACAAACAGTCGGACACGGCTGAGCGACTGATACCATATGATATGGTGCTGGCGTGAAGACAGTGCTGCTCTGAGGGATATAAGGTGTGTAGGGTCTCTAGGTGGTATCTCTAGCCCTAAACTAGACAGTATCATGCGGTCAGTTCTTTTTGATGTCTAATATCCATATAATTTTGTGGTTATTCTCTTTCACTTCTTCCTATCAGGTTGACAACTGTCCCTTCTTGCTGGTATCGTTATAACTGTATTTCAGTTCAGTTCAGTTCAGTTACTCAGTCATCTCCGACTCTTTGTGACCCCATGGACTTCAGCATGCCAGGACTCCCTGTCCATCACCAACTCCCGGAGTTCACTCAAACTCATGTCCATTGAGTCAGTGATGCCATCCAACCATCTCATCTTAAGTTGTTCCCTTCTCCTCCCGCCTTCAATCTTTCCCAGCATCAGGGTCTTTTCCAATGAGTCAGTTCTTTGCTCAAGTGGCCAAAGTATTGGAGTTTCAGCTTCAGTATCAGTCCTTTCAATGAATATTCAGGACTGATTTCCTTTGGGATTGACTGGTTGGATCTCCTTTGCAGTCCAAGGGACTCTCAAGAGTCTTCTCCAACATCATAGTTCAAAAGCATCAATCCTTTGGCATTCAGTTTTGTTTATAGCACAACTCTCACATCCATACATGACTGGAATACCATACTGGAAAAACCATAGCTTTGACTAGACAGACCTTTGTTGGCAAAGTATTGTCTCTGCTTTTTAATATGCTGTCTAGGTTGGTCATAACTTTTCTTCCAAGAAGCAAGCATCTTTTAATTTCATGGCTGCAATCATGATCTGCAATGATTTTGGAACCCAAAAGCATAAAGTCTGTCACTGTTTCCATTGTTTCCCCATCTATTTGCCATGAAGTGATGGGACCAGATGCCATGATCTTAGTTTTCTAAATGTTGAGTTTTAAGCCAGCTTTTTCATTCTCTTCTTTCACTTTCATCAAGAGGCTCTTTAGTTCTTCTTCACTTTCTGCCGTAAGGGTGATGTCATCTGCATATCTGAGGTTATTGATATTTCTCCCAGCAATCTTGATTCCAGCTTGTGCTTCATCCAGCCCAGTTTCTCATGATGTATTCTGCATATAAGTTTAGCAACAGTCTACCCCCTTGAATTTTCATGTGGTGTGCAATAAAACTAACAACAAAGCAAAACCAACAAAATCCAAGCAGACTAGGAACAGAGATCCTGTAGTTATTAAGTGAGAGCCTACAAACACTGGTCAAGCAATATTAGAAGGATCTCTGTGGTCATCTGCTCAGTTAATCTGTATATAGGAAAATAGAAATAAAGCTTGTCTGAATTATGTGTAAACACATAGCAAACAGTTCCTGAGTAAGCATTTAGGTGTGTTTTTCATCTTGTATAGCTCTTTTCATCTTGTATAACTGTAACACTATACCCATTAAACTATAACTCCCCATTCCTGGCAACTACCATTCTACTTTCTGTCCCTATGACTTTGAGTACTTTAAGTACCTCAGATAAGTAGAATGATACACTACTTGTATTATTTTATTGATTTCTTTTACTTAACATGAAGTCCTCAAGGTTCATCCCTATTTGTAGCTTATGTCAGGATTTTTTAAGGCTGAATAATATTCCAGAATCTTCTCTTAAGGATGAATAATATTCCAGTGTATAGATATATATTTTGCTTATCTATTCATTGATGGACAGCTATTGTGAATACTACTACTATATACATGAGTGTACAAATGTCTCTTTGATATCTTGTTTTCAATCTTTTCAGCATATACCCAGAAGTAGAAATGTTGGGTCACATAGTAATTCTATTTTTAATTTCTCTAAGAAGCTATCCTACTGTTTTCCACAATGGCTGTAACTTTTTACACAAAGGCTATACATGTATAGCAGCTGCACATTCATTTACATTTACATTATGCACTAAAAGTGTACAAGGGCTCTAATTTTTTCATTTTTGCCGACATTTGTTTTATTCTGAGTTTCTAAATAGCATCCACACTAATAGATGTTAGGTGGTATCTCCTTGTACTTTTGATTAGCATTTACCTCATGATTAGTGATGTAGGACATCTTTTCATGTGCTTATTTGCCATTTCTATATCTTATTTTGAAATGTCTATTCAAGTCCTTTGGCTATTTATTGATGCTTGACTTTTTGTGGTTGAGTTTTAGAAATTTTCCATATGTTCTGGATATTATTTTCCTTATCAGGTATATGATTACAAATATTTTCTCCCATTCCATGGATTGCAATTTCACTCTGTTGATAGATTCTATGAGTTAAAAATGTTCCTAAATTTTCATGAAGTCAGAGTTGTTCATTTTTTCTTATATTATCTGTGCCTTTTGTGTTACATCCAAGAATAATTGCCAAACCCATTGTTGTAAATTTTTTCTCTTATGTTTGCTTCTAAGAGATATATTTCTTTAGGTCTTACATTTAGGCCTTTGATCCAATTTGAATTAATTTTTGTACATGGTGCTAATTAGAAGTATAACTTCATTCTTTTGCATGTGGACATCCAGTTTTCCCAGCACCATCTGTTAGAAAAACTGTCCTTTCCCCATTAAATGGTCTTTACCTTCTTGTCAACAGTCATTTGATTATACATTATTACGAGGGTTTATTTCTGGGCTCTACTATTCTAAATCATTAATGAATGTCCTTTTCCTAGTACCACACTGTTTCTGATTGCTGTAGCTTTGTAAGAGGGTTTTTTAATTGATATGTTAAAGCTTTTTTACTGAGGTTATTGACAGGTAACATTAGTTTCTGGTATATAAGATAATGATTTTTATATTTGCATATATTGGAAAAGGATAACTGCAAGTCTAGTTAAAATTCATCACACTATATTGTTACAAATTTTTTTCTTGTGATGGGAACTATTAGGGTCTTCTCTCTTAGGTCTTTCAAATATATAATATGGTTATTAACTATAGTCACCATCTATGTTATATCTTCATAACTTTTTAATTTTGTATATAAAAGCTTATACCATTGAACCCCTTTATCCACTTTGCCTATTCTCTAATCCCCACCTGTGGCAACCACCAGTATGTTCTCTGTGTCTGTGAGCTATCTGACTTATTTTTCATCAATACAGTGCCCTCAAGTTTCATCCATGTGGTCACAAATGGCAGGATTTCATTTCTTTTAGGGCTGAGTAATATTTCATTTTCTATATATACACACATATATATCTATAATAAATGACGGGTTGCACATATTTTTTCACATTAGTGTTTTGGTATTCTCTGGATGAGTACCCAGAATTAGAACTGCTGGATCATATGGAGTTCTAATTCAATTTTTTGAGGAACCTCCAGACTGTTTTCCATAGTGGTTGCACCAATTTAAATTCCCACCAATAGTACACAAGGGTTCCCTTTCCTCCACATTCTTAGCAACACTTGGCATCTCGTCTTTCTGATAACAGGCATTCTAACAGGTGTGAGGTGATATCTATTGTGGTTTTAATTTATATTTCACTGATTAGAGGTAGCGAGTACCTATTTGTTGGTCATCTACATGTCTCTTTGGAAAAATGTCTGATAAGTTCTTATACCCATTTCTTTATCAAATTTAATGTTTTGGTTTGGCTTGGTTTTGGGGGGGCTCCACATGGCTTGTGATATCTTAATTCCTCAACCAAGGATTGAAACCTAGCTTTGGCAGTGAAAGTGCAGAATCCTAGCCACTGGACTGGCAGAGAATTCCCCCACTCATCATTTTCTTGACTATCTGCACGCCACATCTTCCTTTAATTCTTTGAGCAGTTCTTTTAGGGGCGGGGGATGAAGAGAAGGGGATGTCAGAGGATGAGATGGTCGGATGGCATCACCAACTCAATGGACTTGAATATGAGCAAGCTCCAGAAGTCTGTGATGGACATGGAAGCCTGGTGTGCTGCAGTCCATGGGGTCACAAAGAGTCAGACACAACTGAGCAACTGAACTGAACTGAACTGATGCCACGCAGCATTTGGAATCTGAGTTCCCTGACCATGGATGGAAGCTGTGCCCCTGGCATTGGACATGTGGAATCTTAACCCCTGGACTGCCAGGGAAATCCCAAGCATTTCTAAGGTAGTTGTTTTAAATCTTTTTTAATATATCTGCCATCAGATCTTTCCAAGGAGAGTTTCTGTTGATATTTATATATTTTTCTTTTGAATGGGCTATATGTTCCTATTTATTTGTATGCTTTCTGACATTTGAATCTAATATGATAACTCTGGAGATTAGATTCTTCTCCTTCCTCAGTGTTTGCTGGAGTTTGTATTTGGTTTCTTTCTTTTTTTTGGTCATTGTTGTTGTTAGTATAAGCTGAATCTGTGCTGAGAATCAACCTGAGGTGTAAACAAGGTCTTCTCAGGTCTATCTTCTGAAATTTTCCCTGTTCATGCATGGTCACTTTCTAATTTCCCTGTATATGTAGTTGTTTTTAATATCTTTGTCTTTAATTTGTTTTCCCATGGGAAAAACAGAATAATGAAGGATGCAGAAAAAGTGGTAGCCCTTTAAATCTCTTGGCAGTCACTCTGTCAGAGAAAAAGGGCTGGCAACAAGGGGAGGTGAAACAGCAATGGCCCTCAGGCCCACTTCCTTAAATCAACAGAAACTCTCCTTGAAAAGACCTGAATGGCAGGTATACTAAATATATATATGCTGCTGCTGCTGCTGTCGCTTCAGTCGTGTCCGATTCTGTGTGACCCCATAGACGGCAGCCCACCAGGCTCCCCCGTCCCTGGGATTCTCCAGGCAAGAACACTGGAGTGGGTTGCCATTTCCTTCTCCAATACATGAAAGTGAAAAGTGAAAGTGAAGTCGCTCAGTTGTGTCTAACTCTTAGTGACCCCATGGACTGCAGCCTACCACGCTCCTCCCTCCATGTGATTTTCCAGGCAAGAGTACTGGAGTGGGGTGCCAGTGCCTTCTCCATATATATATATGTGCCTTGTATAAATATATATATGTGTGTGTGTGTGTGTGTTTTGTGTATATATATATGCTTGATATATATATGTTATATATATAATGCTTGATATATATATATATATATATATATATATATATATATATTTAAAACAACTATCTTAGAAATGCCCAGGACTTCCCTGACAGTCCAGTGGTTAAGATTTCACACTTCCAATGCAGGGGACACAGGTTCAATAACTGTGATAAAACCAGTTATCCCTAATCAGAGCACAGATCCATGATACTTCTAGAACAGGGTCTTTTTGGTCTTCTCTGTTTGCAACCTACTCCAGGAACACTCACAGCTAACTGCCACATAACTTGGGGATGGGAGATTGGTAGTTATGATCATGCTAAAAAATGGTATTGGCTAACATAAACTTCAGTTTTCAGTCCAAGTCTTCCCTTTGAAGTTACAAGCCTTCAACAGACTCCAGAGTTCCAAAGTAATTACATTAGACAGGTTTACCAGCACAATTGTTGGCACTGTGGGGAGACAGAGACCTGGTACCTCCTACTCTGCCACCTTCCCAGAATCCTCCTCCAGGTCTTTTGCAACAACACCCAAGCAAGTTAGAGCTGGGTGTGAGTGGAGAGCCTGCAGACACTGAGTGAGAACTTAGTAATGGTTAGGGTGCTGCTGCTGCTGCTGCTGCTGCTGCTGCTGCTAAGTCGCTTCAGTCGTGTCCGACTCTGTGCAACCCCATAGATGGCAGCCCACTAGGCTCCTCTATCTCTGGGATTCTCCAGGCAAGAATACTGGAGTGGGGTGCCATTGCCTTCTCCAATGCATGAAAGTGAAAAGCGAAAGTGAAGTTGCTCAGTCGTGCCGACTCTTAGTGACTCCATGGACTGCAGCCTACCAGGCTCCTCCGTCCATGGGACTTTCCAGGCAAGAGTACTGGAGTGGGGTGCCATTGCAGTAATTAATTGTTGTGATGCCTGTTTCAATTTTCCAGAGGCTATTTTCTTGGTCTTTTCTTCTCAGCCTTACTTGGCTTAATGGAGGTCATCAGGCAGGGGACACCTGACAAGTGGGTGTTTTCTAGTTTCTCTCAGGAGCCACAGTCATGGTAAAGATGAAGTATGTGGTGTGAGAAGGGTTCAGTGATCCGGGCTACAATTGTATGAGGATAATAGGGCCCTGAGGACATGAGTAGTAATTGTGTTCCTATTACTAGACAGATGTCCTTGTAGCTGGTGTGATATCAGCTAACTTTCAGATGTCAGATTTTGCATTGATTTATATAATTCAAAGTCACTTTTTGGCATCAAAAACCAAAAGGATCTATAGGTCTTTTGGAAACCCCTCAGCCCTGGGTCAGTTGTCCTCTGAACACCGTAAGCAGTGAGCCGTAGTCACACACACTTAAGCAATCAATGCCTACCTTCTCTTCACCACCAGTAAGTGCCATCCACAGCAAACTTCCAGTTAAAATAATAATGTGAAGAATGGACTCCTGGAGGATACCAAGGGCTAAGCAGAAATCACAGTTTTAGAGAAGGGTTGGTTTCTTCTTTTCTACTTTGTCTTATGGTCAGTCTGGGACAACTTTTTCCTTTTACCTTTCTCTCAGGAGTTCAAGAATTTTCATTGCCCAAAATACTACTAAGAAACCCTTTCTGCTTTCTCTTTGGGAAGATAGAGAAAGGAGGTTGTTGAGAAAGTTTATTTCTACTTCTGTTTGATACAACTACAATCCAGATTGCATAATTATTTGTTTCTTTTACATTAGACTATAAGCACCATTAAAGCAGGAATGGTATCTGCTTATTTTACCCCTGTATCTAGTGCATAGAGTATCAGTTCAGTTCAGTCACTCAGTCGTGTCCGACTCTTTGCGACCCCATGAACAAGGCCTCCCTGTCCATCACCAACTCCCGGAGTCTAATCAAACTCATGTCTATCAAGTTGGTGATGCCATCCAGCCATCTCATCCACTGTCGTCCCCTTCTCCTCCTGCCCCCAATCCCTCCTAGCATCAGGGTTTTTTCCAATGAGTCAACTCTTCGCATGAGGTGGCCAAAGTATTGGAGTTTCAGCTTTAGCATCATTCCTTCCAAAGAACACCCAGGACTGATCTCCTTTAGAATGGACTGGTTGAATCTCCTTGCAGTCCAAGGGACTCTCAAGAGTCTTCTCCAACACCACAGTTCAAAAGCATCAGTTCTTTGGCGCTCAGCTTTCTTCACAATCCAACTCTCACATCCATACATGACCACTGGAAAAAGCATAGCCTTGACTAGACGGACCTTTGTTGGCAAAGCAATGTCTCTGCTTTTCAATATGCTATCTAGCTAGGTTGGTCATAACTTTCCTTCCAGGGAGTAAGCGTCTTTTAATTTCATGGATGCAGTCACCATCTGCAGTGAGTTTGGAGCCCAAAAAAATAAAGTTTGTGCTTCTTCCAGCCCAGTGTTTCTCATGATGTACTCTGCATAGAAGTTAAAGAAGCAGGGTGACAATATACAGCCTTGACGTACGCCTTTTCCTATTTGGAACCAGTCTGTTGTTCCATGTCCAGTTCTAACTGTTGCTTCCTGACCTGCATACAGATTTCTCAAGAGGCAGGTCAGGTGGTCTGGTATTCGTACCTCTTTCAGAATTTTCCACAGTTTATTGTGATCCACACAGTCAAAGGCTTTGGCATAGTCAATAAAGCAGAAATAGATGTTTTTCTGGAATTCTCTTGCTTTTTCCATGATCCAGCGGATGTTGGCAATTTGATCACTGATTCCTCTGCCTTTTCTAAAACCAGCTTGGAAGTTCACAGTCACGTATTGCTGAAGCCTGGCTTGGAGAATTTTGAGCATTACTTTGCTAGCATGTGAGATGAGTGCAATTGTGCGGTAGTTTGAGCATAGAGTATACTCTGCTCAAAAACACTTTTGAATGAATGAATGAATTTCTACTAGAGATAAAGAATATAAAAAGGCCAGTATGAAGATCCTCAACACAATTTTGGGGAGCTCTGCTTAGTGCACTATAGGAGTGAGAAAGAGATGACTTAAAAGCCTTCTAGATATTTCTAGGAGGTTCTAAAAAAATGCTGAAGAGTAAGAAATCTGTCTTAGGGGAAATCATCCTTCTGGTAAGTCATAATAGTATTTATCTAGTTGTCAAAGTTGTAGCAAACACTGAAAGAAAATTGATCTAAAATCAGTCATTTCTGTACTAAGAAGGAAAGATCAACTAAATACTGCTAGTCATGTTGATATTTAAAGGAAATACAAATATTAAAAATTTTCAAGTGCCTCATAAGTATATACTAGGAGTTTTGTTCTGTTTTTATAAGTTCTAATGAAAACATGGAAATGGAAAACTTCATCTGATTCAACTCAAAGGATATTAGAATAACGTTTTGATAATTGCAAAAGAATGTATCAGACTCTTGGCTTCTACGAAAGAGCAGACATCATCTGGTATGTATCCCACCACAAAAAAAAAAAAAAAAGAAAAAGAAAGAAAGAAAGCCAAAGGAAAAATCTGATGAGAAAAAGGACCTCAAAATGTTTTTCAAAAATTGAAAGTTAAAAATTAAAGTTTAAAAAAAAAATCTCTAAATTTTGCCCTAAAAAATTTCCAAGCAGTCTAGAGAATGATTATATCAGTATCATCTGGGTATTGATAAAGACATGTATTCCTATTCAGAGGTCCCAATCTGTGCCACATGAATCTGAATCTCCAAGAGTCAGATGTGAACATTGAATAGTTTCTGCAGTTCCCAGGTGATTCTGATGCACAGCCAGTTTGGGGAACTAACTCTAAAATGTCAGAGTCTTCACAATGTATCTTTTTTACCCTTCTTTCCACTGGTTGAGGTCATCTTCCCGCAGCTTCCTGTGATTTCCTTTACCTACTAGCAAAATTTCTGTGTTTCCTTTTATCTGCTAATTACTTACCTTAAGATGACATTTAATCAGAGTGTTATCTTATAGAACCATGAAATTGAGTTGGGAGAAGCATGGAGAAGAAACAATACAATGTCTTAAAAAGCAGAGACATATAAAAAGGCTAGATACTGCAAAATAATGAACCTAGTCCACTATAAACATAGGTACTTTACAAAAATACACATATAGACCTATGGTTATAACCTAAACTATGTTCCAGGTAATGGAAATATTACTAACAGTCCTTCCCCTCTCCCTTCCTTTTACTTCTCCTCTAGCATTTCAGTAACTAAGTACCAGACTACCTCAGCTCCAAGAGATGGACTAAGAGAGACACTTCCAGAAAACACAGCCCTTCCTAAAAACCAACAAAAAGACATTAAAGGGGTTATTTTACTACCTCTGCTTTTAATATACTTTGGGCATTATGCTATGCTATGCTATGCTTAGTCACTTAGTTGTGTCCGATTCTTTGCAACCCCATGGACTATAACCCACCAGGCTTCTCTGCCCATGGGAGTCTCTAGGCAAGAATATGGAGTGGGTTGCCATGCCCTTCTCCAAGGGACCTTCTCAACCCAGGGATCGAACCCAGGTCTCTTACATAACAGGTGGATTCTTTACCATCTGAGCCATCAGGGAAGCCCAAGAATACTGGAGCGAATAACCTATCCCTTTTCCAGGGGAACTTCTGGACCCAGGAATTGAACCAGAGTCTCCTGCTTTGCAGGTGGATTCTTTACCAGCTGGGCTACCAGGGAAGCCCACTTTGGGCATTAGGACTTGCTTATTCTTTGATACACAGCAGTATTAACTAAAATGCACAAACAGAACAATGGCTAAGACAATCTGAACTTGTCTAAAGACTGATGAGCAGGGAGCTCTTCTCTCTGTACTTCCTTCCCTGTCCCCTCCCCCAGTCCCCACGATCCAGTGAACAGTCAGCTTACTCTTCAAGACAATTCCACACCCCAAATACAACCATTTCTATGAATTAACAAAAAAAAATATTTAAAAGGTGTTTAACTCTCTACTTTCAAAATAAGTTGTATACTTTTACACATCTAGAACAGCTGGATGTTTCAAATAAGGATTTAAGTTTGTCCACTATACGCACATGTAGTAGCACTGAATGCAGTGGACACAGAGGCTATAGTCTCAAAGTGTCATCTGAATAGGACTACTCTAGCCAAGAACCCTGCCCATGTTTTCATCTCTATCAACCCAGTGGACAAGTCTAATAAGCTTCTGTAATGCTTCGAGATTTTAACAATTTCACTTCTACCAGTCATTTTCAGAAGTCTTTCCTATGAATTTTAACATCAAATGTACACAGTGTATTTATTGACTGTGTCAGACACTGGCAGCCTCTCACATCTGTACATGACTACTGGAAAGAACACAGCTTTGTACGAACAGCATCTGAACAGCATCTGAACACAGCATCTGTACGAACTTTTGCTGGCAAAGTGAAATCTCTGCTTTTTAATACGCTGTCCAGGTTTGTCATGTGTTAAAATGCATAACCTCACATAAAATGTTTAAGATTAGGCATCTTTAGACCCAAGTGTGAACCCTAAAAAGAACTGATCTGAAAGAAGACTGTGACATCATTAATTAACACACTAATGACAAAACCACACAGAGATGGCAGGCAACCAAGTCCAGAAAAGGGAGAGCCAAACTGAATTAGTCAGAATGTTTGCAGCAAGAACCAGGGGGATGTAGGTGCGAGCTGTGTCTCATAAACCAAGATAATAGGATCTTCTCTTCGGTAAAGATCAATGACTCAGGCTATTATGGCTCCTTTGCCCTGATTCTGTTCTCTCTAAACAAGTTATTAAAGCATGAAGAACGAAAACGGATTACCTGTGTACCCTGCTAGATAATTTAAATGCTTAATGTTTTTTAATTCTCTCAAAACAATATGAAGTAGACATTATTGTCCCCATCTTCCAAGTGGGAATCAGAGACCTTCAAGAGGCTAAGCAGCAGTAGCACAGCTGGGATTCAAACCCAAGTGTATCTGATGCTCTGACCCAGTCCCTTTCCAAGGCCAGAGGGTGGGTATAGAGAAAATGACCCTCAGCCCCACTGTTCTCTCTATGTAACCTATCTTATGGGGACTCCTGGCAACAACTGGATCACTAGTCTCTGGGTTGTGCTTTGGTGCATTCATTGTTTAAAGGCCAAAACCTCACTTATATTTTGAAGACAACACTCTCTTTAGTGAATGGACTCCCCGACATCCCTTTCCCTTTCTTTTGGTTACCTTGATTATTGTTGGGTGTTTGTGCCAACTTTCCCCATCCCAACCACTTTGGCTGAAGTTGATTTCATTCTTGGCCCTTGGGGAAGGACATCTGATTCACACCAGTGAGACTACTTTCTGGCCACAGATTTTTGGTGACAAGGTGTGAATGCTGGCAAATTAGACAAGCATAGGATTCCTTCTCTGGAGGCCTCTGAGACATCTGCCTCTTTGCTATTGTTTGTTGGGGGACAGGTAGTTACCTTTTTTCTTTTTTTGCCTGGGATTGGAATGAGAAATCACCTAGCACGGTGATATGCATGAGGAAGCAGGTTGGTGCTATATTCTTTGCCCCACTGAAGTGAAGTCAACTTTTGGAGAAAGTGCCATGTACATCAGACATATCAAAGTAAACCAAGCTTTTGGTGTAAATCTCGTTCATTATTTAATCCAGTTTGAATTGGTTTTCACTTACTTACAACTCTTCATCTTCACTGACAACTTCCAAAGTAACTTTTTTGGAAGTCAGTGAGTAGGGTGACCATATAATTTATTGTTCAAATCAGGACCACTTACAGAATAAGGGAGAGCTGTTAATCATTACATGCTGGTTACAGGTGGCAAGAGCAACCATACTGAACAAATGGAAATGTCTGGCCCTTCTACCACTGAGGTATATGCTATTTGCAGTTCTGTCAGTCAGTAAGCTGTGAACCTTTGGACAAGTACTCTGCTCTATAGATATCAGCTTTTTATGTAAAAATAAAACATAATATGTGAATCTAGGCAGTTTCTCCATAGTCTATAATATTCAGAGCTCCTTCTTGCCTTGGAAGTCAGAAGATAGGAGGAGGTAAAGAAGGATTCCCCTTACAGGTTTCAGAGGGAGCAGGACACTGCTGACACATTGAGGTCTGAGTTCAAGCCTCCAGATCTAGGGGGCAATAAACTCCTGTTGTTGTAAGTCACCTAGTTGGTGGTACTTGCATACAGCAATCCTAGGGCCTGAATACAGGAGTTAAGATGTTGGTCTCAGGATTCTTGGCTGCCCATGACTACTTTAAACATGTTTTTCTTTCATTTTATGTTTTGGCTTAAGGTTTTGTTTGGAAAACAGGATTTCATTGTGAAATGAACATGAAACCACAGGAAAAGGCAGAGGAACCAGAGATCAACTTGCCAACATCCGCTGGATCATGGAAAAAGCAAGGGAGTTCCAGAAAAACCTCTATTTCTGCTTTATTGACTATGCCAAAGCCTTTGACTGTGTGGATCACAATAAACTGTGGTACTGAACTGAACTGAGCACTTTGAGGGTATACTGAAATTTGGACACTTTCAATTACAAATAACCCAATCTGAGGTCACATGTCCTAAATAACCAAAGAATTTATGGCTTCTATAAATTAACCCATAAAAATTTAGTATAGATATTTATTATATATACTATAAATTTAAGGTCTACAGAAGATGTGAGGTTCCAGTGCCATTTGACAGAGATTTTGATCAAGTCTCTGACTCCATTTTCCTGCACTTTCTGGCAGGTTGTCATGCAAGGGTTCCATTCTCAAGTTGCTCCTGTTTATGGTGGCAAATGCCTGCATAGTTCCAGCTTCACCTTATGGCACACTATGCAGAGTCATTGTTGTTGTTAAGTCGCTAAGGTCTGTTCAATTCTTTGTGACTCGATGGACTGCAGCACACCAGGCTCCTCTGTCCTCCACAATCTCCTGGAGTTTGCTCAAATTCAGGTTCATTGAGTTGGTGGTGCTATCTAACCATCTCATCCTCTGCCACTCCCTTATCCTTTTGCTTTCAATGTTTTCCAGCATTAGGGTCTTTTCCAATGAGTCAGCTCTTCACATCAGATGGCCAAAGTATTGGAGCTTCACCTTCAACAACGGTCCTTCTGATGCATATTCAGGGTTGATTTCCTTTAGGAGTGACTGGTTTGATTTCCATGGACTCAAAGGACTCTCAGGAGTCTTCTAGGAGAAACAATTTTGATCAGGAATCCCCAGTCAAGGCCTTGAGGTTCTCACCGATTGGATCACACCTGAGCCTGCACTGATCACTTGTGTTCTGACAGGCCAGAAGGATTCACCCTGATTAGCTTAACCTACTCTTTCCATTAGTCTTTGCTACTACATAACAAAATACTCCAAAATTTAGTGTCTCCAAACCACCACAATTTATTAGTTCATGAGCCTGTGAGTCAGGTATTTGGGCAGGACAGGTGGGATGGCTCACTCTCTTCCATGTGGTATTGGCCAGGCTCACTCATGCATTTAGGGTCATTTGGCAGGCCAGCTCAGGGCCAGACAGTCCTGGAAGGTTTTGGCCCCATATCTGCCAGTTGTCTAGGCTGCCTCAGTTCTCTTCTGTGTGTCCTCTCCACCCAGCCAGCTTGGACATGTTCTCATGCGAAGAGCAGCTCCTGAAGATGAGAACAAAGGCTCAAGGACCCTTCACATCCAAACTTGAGACCTGTGCTACATCACTTCTGTCATATTATATTAGTCAAAGCAAATCCCCACCTCTCGATGGGAAAATCTGTAAGAATCTGTGACAATTTAAAATCATCACATCCATCCCTACAGTGGGGGAGGGGGATTCATTTTCACCCAAACCACAGAGCTCCTAAAAAGAATGGACATTAGGGAGAAAATTGGTCAGAGACTACAGAAAAGGCTAAAAGGTAGGTTGAAATTAATTGTGAGGGGCTGTGGATGCCTTGCTAAGTGGACTTTCTCTTTTAATTTGTGGTTCTCACTCTGTTTCTGTGACAACATAATTAATGATTCTGATGCATTCTCATTAGGAAACATGACTTAAAAGTGAGTCACCATGGCTGTTTTTCTCAACCTGAAGACTGGACAGGAATAACGTTTCCTAGGGGGGGCTGCATGCTCCTTCTTCTTGGGAAGTAAGGTTGCCTTGGTTATAACTCACAGTTCCAGGCACTGGGGAGCCACTGATGCCTTGTTCCCAAGGGCAAGGGAGGGTTCTGCTCTGAAATTCAGTCTTAAAGGGCTCCTGTAACAGCTCTGAGTTATACTCAGCACATTTCTTCATTTCTCCTAGTATGCACCTATGCTACTAGTTTGGGATTTTCCCGCTTCCAACAGTACACAATTCCCAGCAGAAACATTTCTTCCTGTTGGCCAAATCCTTGGGGCCCATTGTACTTTTTCCTGCTTTCTGGCCTCAACTGGGAGAGCCCCACTGAACACAATGTGTTTGGATATCAACCAGGAGAATGGACACCATCCAATTCTCTTTCCTCCCAGAAATCTCCTTCTTGCAAGTGACATGGTCTTCAGTGACCAAGCAACATGAACCTGAGCACAGTGACAAGGGGATCTTGTCAGTGCGGTCTCTCTGAGCTGCAGCTCCAGTGAGCGTCCTGCCATGTGCACGCATTTATCTCTGCTGCTGGGCTGCACACAACTTGTAGAAGAAACATGGGATTCACCTTGTTTGTGTTGAAAATAAATATTTATTGAATGAGGAATTATAATGTATCAATAAAAAAAGATAATCCTAAGTAGCATCCCTCTTGATGGAAAGATTATGGACACGAAACGTTTCCTGATCTGTGACTCCTCAGAGTCCTGGCTCCCAGATAGGAAGCCATGCCAGGAGGTATTAACCACCTTAATCTTGGCTCCTCTCACATATTAATGGAGGACACCGGGGCCCAGAGCAAGGGTTTGGAACAGAAATTGCCTCTTAAACTGAGGAGGAATAAGGCTCTAAGGAATCTTTTCAGACACTAGGGAAGAGCAAGGGTGAGTATGCAGAGGAGGAGTGGGAAAAAGGGGAAGAGGAGAAGAATGTAGAAGGTGAGCAGGGAGAGGAACTCCCATCAGCTCCCCTGGGGACTGACCTAGTAGGAAATGGATGGAGCCTGAAGTCAGGGTTCTGTGGGGCTCTTTGCTGTACATCCTCACCTGGAGTGTCTAGTTAACAAGAAAGACTTGAAGCTTTCAGTGTTTCTCACTTAATACAGCAGCTGCTTTGACACCCACTCCATTTGGACAGCTCATTTCTGTTCCTTTATCCCATTAAAGGCAGCCCTTGCTCATCTCCATTTGGCTAAGGAGCCTGGGCTCTTGCTAAAAAGGGAGGTATTGACAGAAAATCATTCAGTTTTAGAACCAGGAACAAGGGCAGCTTCTGCCATTGTGTGACAGGCTAACCTCAGGACAGCTGAAAATGACTGGAATTGTTTAATCTGCAGAATACATTAGGGATGTCAAAAAAACATGGACAGTAAATATTGTGGAAAGCAGTTAAGGAGTATGGCCTGACCTTCAGCAGCAGCCCTAGGACAGGGAAGAGGCACTTGAGAACAGGTGATGGAAGATGGGGGTTGGGGGTAACTGGCAGAATAAGACAGATTAGGTGTTCTGCCTTCATGCATGTCTCTCATGGACTTCTAATATGTTGATTCTCAACTTTGGGTGCTCATTGAATGAATCTCATGGGACTTTTGCAAACTGCTGATACCGAAGTTCCACCCTTTTCTCCACATTTTGATTAAATTGATCTGGTTTGTCCATACTTCCCTGTGCAGTTTCTATCTCCTCCACCTGATTGCATGAGCCCTACATTTTCCTGTGTAATCTATCTTTTCTTATGGTTTTGTCACAACTGTTAATGGCCATGGGCAAAGCAGTGACTAGTCATTATGGAATTAGAAACAAGAGGTATTGAGTTGTTAATAAAAAGGAAGGAGAGGTATAGAACAGATGATAAGAAAGGAGTGTGGAGTAAAAGCTTAATTTTTGTTATGGAGGGGAAATTTGAACATATGTATGTCTCTCAGGGAGGAGACAAGAAAGGGAAATATGTGATTTGGAGGAAAGTGGGATAACTAAAATAAATTCCCTAAGCCCCCTTAAAATGTAAAATTCTGAGATAAAATATTTCAATCCTAAGGATAGTGTGGAGTAAAAGCTTAATTTTTGTTATGGAGGGGAAATTTGAACATATGTATGTCTCTCAGGGAGGAGACAAGAAAGGGAAATATGTGATTTGGAGGAAAGTGGGATAACTAAAATAAATTCCCTAAGCCCCCTTAAAATGTAAAATTCTGAGATAAAATATTTCAATCCTAAGGATTCTGCTTAGGATTCTGTGCCTCCTGTAGTGAAGTGCAAATATCTCTTTACCCACCGGAGTGTCAACTGTGAGCTCACTTGGCAGAGGGGAGTGGTCTTAATTATGATCGTATCCCAATGCTAAATACAAAAAAAAAAAAAGAAAAAACACTCCATAATTAATGAATAAATTTATCTGTTGCCTTTTTTTCTAAGTGACATGGGTATCCTGAAACAGCATGGATCCTTAGTAAATGGGTAAGGAGGAGTTATGAAAAAGAGGTGGCAATGAAGTTAGAAGGATGTGTAGATGCTAAAAAGAAACTTTACCAACTTCATTTTTTGAAGAGAAGCAGAAGAAGCAAATGCAATCTATTTTGTCTTTTCTCTTATAGTCCATGACTATATTCTGGTATATTCTACATAGTTAAAATCAAAGCATCTACATAATTGGATATTTTGTTTTATGAAACATCGTTTTGAAATACTTCTTGCTGTATTTCACATTCTTCATAATTATTATTGTGAGAGATGCAAAATATTCCAACATTTAAGTGTTCTCAATTTCTGCTGTTTTTAAATGTTATGATGAAGAGCTCCATAAATAGGAATTTTCCCTTTTTAAATAAGTTATCTCCTCAGTTTAAATTATAATGAATCAAATCACTGAGTTGAAGAGTGTCAATATTTTTATGACTCCAATACATACTGCCACATTCCTGCTTTATATCCACTGTCAAAGATATTCATCAATTTCACTATAAACAATGGCACTAATATTATTACCTCTTCTTTGCCATATTTATTGATACAAAAACATAGTCATTTAATTTGAATTTTGTTGAAGCCTGAGCATTTTCCCATTTGCTTACTATCAATATTTTGTTCTGTTTATGTCATTTGCCATTAACTAGGCATTTGTGACATTTATATGCATTAGTGTAAGGTTTTTGTTTTATACATAATGATTCATTTCTCTAATGTTTGAGACAAATACTTTCCTGCTGCTTTCATTTTCACCATGATTAGTTGGTTTTTGTACAGAAGTTTTCTATTTATTGATCCTTTCCTTTTGAATTATTTCAAAAATTCAAAATTCTAACTCTATCATTTAAATAAACACATGAAACTCTCAATTCTATTTCTGCAATTTATGACAATTAAGTTGCTTAATAAATGTGCAATACTTAAATATACAGCTTTTGTTGTATATTTTGTTTGGTGGGCTTCCCTGGTGGCTCAGAGGTTACAGTGTCTGCCTGCAATACGGGAGACCTGGGTTTGATCCCTGGGTTGGGAAGATCCCCTGGAGGAGGAAATGGCAACCCACTCCAGGATTCTTGCTTGGAGAATCCCATGGACAGAGAAGCCTGGTGGGCTATAGTCCATGGGGTCGCAAAGAGTCGGACACGACTGAGCGACTTCACTTACTTATATAACTTGATGTTTTCCTAAGCTGGTAATCCAGTGACAGTTATATTCCACATGTGAGGGATTTAGAGAGCAATCCTCTTGAAGCTGCATTTCTATGACAAGCACAATTTTTTTTTTTACTGATCCTGCATGTTATTTGGTAGCTTTATCATGGTGATGACCTTGATGGAGATTATGAACAAAGAAAGGCTAAAGCTTTCCTAGCCAAGACTACATTGTGCTTTTCATGTACCCCAGGTACTTTTACTTTGGGGCTCCTTCTTTCATAAAAAAACTAAAACTTGGAGTTACAACTGCCTCTTATAAAGATAAATATACTCCATACTGAATTCATTACTGTATGTTCATTATTATTTATAATTTATTCTTATTTAAATTTTTTTTCTCATTTTAAAAGTAGAATATTTTCATGGTCCAAATATTAAAAGACACTTTCTCCTTGGAAGAAAATCTATGACCAACCTAGACAGCATATTAAAAAGCAGAGATATTCCTTTGCCAACAAAGGTCCATCTAGTCAAAGCTATGGTTTTTCCAGTAGTCATGTATGGATGTGAGAGTTGAACCATAAAGAAAGCTAAGCACCAAAAAATTGACGCTTTTGAATTGTGGTGTTAGAGAAGACTCTTGAGAGTCTCTTGGACTGCAAGAGATCAAACCAGTCAATCCTAAAGGAAATCAGTCCTGAATATGCATTGGAAGGACTGCTGCTGAAGCTGAAACTCCAATACTTTGGCCACCTGATGCAAAGAACTGACTCATTGGAAAAGAGTGCCGAGTCAGATGCTGGGGAAGATTGAAGTCAGGAGAAGGGGACAACAGAGGATGAGATGGTCGGATGGCATTACTGGCTCAATGGATATGAGTTTGAGCAAGCTCTGAGAGTTGGTGATGGACAGGGAAGCCTGGCATGCTGCAGCCCGTGTGGTTACATGACTGAGTGACTGAACTGACTGACTGAATAAGTGCCTGTTGTGTTGAATGTACATCAAGCTTGTTCCAAAGCAACCTCTTGGTGCTAATTAACTCTACCTGTCACCTATCTATGTATCTATCTGTCTATGTATCTACTCTTCTATCTATCTAAACAATTGTGTCTACTTCTTGCTTTTTCACTCTGTTCTTCAGATATACAGTTTTATCCATATCATGAGTGCGTGCTCAGTCGCTTCAGTTGTGTCCGACTCTCTGCAACCCTATAGTCTATAGCCCGCCAAACTCCTCTGTCCAGGGGATTCTCCAGGCAAGAATACCCACGGTGTTTTAGCAATTATTGACTTTTAATATGATCCATTGCTAGAGGTGACCTATATCCCAGAGTTCTTTTCAGTTCTCTACCACTTCTAAGTGAACTTTAGATTCTCTCTGTGTGTATAATTAAAAAATCCTCTTGATGTTACATTGTTTTATAAGTTATCTCAAAGAGCCATAGTGTCTTTGTAAAGATACAACAGTTTGGTATCCCATTCCAGCACTGGGGTACAATGACCATGCTGCAGAAAGAGTCCAAGAGGAGCGGAGACAGAGGCAGGAAACAGGGTTAGTATTCTGCGAGGGTGACCTGGCAACTAGGGTACTCAGTGAAGCTAGAATGCAAGCTGCCATGAGTCAACACAGTCCCAGAAGTGGGTCATAATCCAACACTGCAGGATACCTGCTAGTTTATTCTTCACTTTAGGGAAAGGGAATGCGTTTGGGAAGAAATTGGAGATCATGTTTTAGCCAAACCTACCTTCTTGTAGGGCTTCCCTGATGGCTCTGTGGTAAAGAATCCTTCTGCCAATGCAGGAGACACAGGTTCAATCCCTGGATCAGAAAGATCCCCTGGAGAAAGGAATGACAACCCACCCCAGTATTTTTGCCTAGGAAATCCCATGGACAGAGGAGACTAGCAGGCTCCAGTCCATGGGGTCACAAAACAGTCAGACACAACTTAACAACTAAACAACAACCACCTTCTTTTATCTTCTGTTCTAAAGTGGCTACAGTTTGGTAGCTCTTAGTATCAGGATTATGAATAAGTTTAAGCAAGAAATTTTCTTTTTTTCCTCAATTTTTTATTATGGCAAAATACATCAATATATGATCTTAACCATTTTTTAAATCTTAACCATTTTAAGTGTACAGTTCAATGGTATTAAATACATCCATATTGTACAGCCATCACTATCATCCATCTCCAGAACTCTCTTCATCTTGCAAAACTAAGTTGGTACCAATGAAATAATGACTTCCCATGACTCCTCCAGCCAGCTCCTGGCACCACCATACTACTTGCTTTTTTTTTTTTGAAAAAAAATATTAGCTTTCCCTTACACTCATGTCCCATTCTCCCAAAATCATTCTCTCTCTCTTACTACCACTCCATTCCAGCCTTTTTTTTTTTTTAAGTTTCCTCATATAGGTGAATCATGTAATATTTGTTGTTCTGTCTCGCTTATTTAACTCAGGTTTATAGTGTCCTCAAGATTCACGCATGGTTTTGAAGTGACAGGATTTCCTTATGTTTTAAGACTAAACAATATTCCATTGTGTAAGTGTGTTTACCTTTCTTTATTCATTCATCCACTTGATGAATTCATTCATCCACTTGACAGATGTTTAGGTTGTTTCCATATCTTGACTATTATGAATAATTTTGCAGTGAACATAGCCATGCAGATATTTCTTTAAGATAACAATTTTATTTTCTTTGAATATATTCCCAGAAGTGACATTGCTGATGAATATGGTAGTTCTATTTTTAATTTTTTGAGGAATCTCTATAATGTTTTCCATAGTGGCTATATCAATTTACATTTCCATCAATAGTGTACAAAGGTTTTTTGCACCTCATCCTTACCAACATTCATTATCTTTTTTTGATATTAGTTCCCCTAACAGGTGTAAAGTATATCTCATTATGGTCTTCATTTGCATTTGCCTAATAATTAGTGACATTATGTATCTTTTCATGTACCTGTTGGCCATTTGTATACCTTCTTTGGCAAAATGTTTATTCAGGCCCCTCACCCATGTTTTTAAATTGGGTTATTTGTTTTTTTGCCGTTGAGGTGTAGGTGTCCTGCACATGCTTTGGGTATTAATTGCTTATTAGAGGTATGGTTTGCAAACATTTTTTCGCATTCTATAGATAGCAATTTCATTTTGTTGATAGTTCCTTTTATTGTGCGAAAACTTTTTAGTTTGATTTCTTGTGAAATTGTTAGTTGCTCAGTCATGTCCAACTCTTTGTGACCCCATAGACTGTAGCCTACCAGGCTTCTTTAGCCCAGGAATTATCTAGGCAAAAATATTGGAGTGATTTGCCATTCCCTTCTCCAGGGGATCTTCCTGACACAGATATCAAACTCAGGTCTCCTGCATTTCCAGTAGATTCTTTACTAATCTGTGCCACCAAAAGCCTAATTTGATGTAGTCCCACTTGTTTGTTTTTGCTCTTGTTGATCATGCTCTTGGTATCTTATCCATGAAATCATTGCCAAGACCAATGTCAAGGAACTTTTCCCCCATATATTCTTGTAGGGGTTTTATGGCTTCCAGTTCTGAGTTTAAGTTTTTAATCTATTTTGACTTGATTTTCATATATTGTGTATGATACAGGCCCAATTTCATACTTTCACAAGTGTGTCTCCAGTTTTTGCACCATTATTATTAAAGAGACTCTTCTTTCCCTATTGTGTATTCTTGGCACTTTTGTCAAAAATTAGTTGATTGTGTACGCATAGGTTTATTTCTGGATTCTCTACTCAGCTCCATTGATTACATGTCTCTTTTTATACCAGTATCATACTATTTTGATTACTGCAGCTTTGTGATATAGTTCAAACTCAGGAATTGTGTTGCTTCCAGCTTTGCACTTCTTGCTAAAGATTGCTTTCGCTATTTGGGGTGTTTTTTTGTGTCCATATAGTTTCAGGATTGTTTTTCTATTTCTGTGAAAAGTGACATTAGAATTTTGATAGGGATTGCATTGAATTGGTAGTTCACTTTGGGTATATGGACATTTTAACAATATGAATTCTTCCAATCCATGAACATAAGGTATCTGTCCACTTATTTACTTCTTCTTCAATTTCATTCATCAATGTTTTATAGTTGTATTGTACATATCTTTCACTGACTTGGCTAAGTCTATCCCTATGTATTTTAATCTTTTTGATGCAATTGTAAATGGGACTGTTTTCTTAACTTTTGGCATAGTCCATTTTTAATATATAGGAACACAACTGATTTTTTTGGCATTTCCTTTTTTAATTTTATTTTATATAATTTTTAAAGGTTTCTTTCCATTTGCAGTTATTATTAGAAACACAACTGATATTGATTTTATGTTCTTTACTAAATTTTTTGGTCAATTCTGACAGATTTTTTTGTAGAATCTAGGGTTTTCTACATACAAGATCGTGTATTCTACAAACAGAGACAGTTTTACTTCTTCCTTTCTGATTTGTATGCTTTTTATTCTTTTCCTTGAATTTTAGTCAGTTCCTCTGGCTAAAACTTCTGGTTCTGTGTTGACTAGAAGTGGTAAGAATGGGCACCCTGCCTTGCTCCTAATCTTAGAAAAATAATTCTCAGCACTTCATCATTGCGTATAATTTTAGCTAGAGGACTGTCATATATAATCTTTATTATATTGAGATCTATTCTTTCTATACCTAATTTGTTGAAAATTTTCATTCTGAAAGGGTATTGAGTTTTGTCAGATGATTTTTAGGCAGCTTTTGGGATGATCATGTGATTTTATCTTTTACTTTGTCAATGTGGTGTATCACATTTATTGATTTGTATATGTTGAACTATCCTTACATCCCAGGGATAAATTCCATTTGATTATGATATATGACCTTTTTTATGTGCTATTGAGGTCTTTTTTGCTAAACTTTTATTGTGGATTTTTACAACTATGTTTATCAGTGTTATTAGCCTGTAATTTTCTTTTATTGTCATATTCTTGTATGCCTCAGTAGGGTAACTCTGGTCTTATAAAATAAATTTGGAAGTTTTCCCTTCTCTTCAGTTCTTGGAAGAGCTTGTAAAAGATTGGTATTACTATTTCTTGAAATGTTTGGAAGGATTGAAGCCATCTACTTCTAGATATTTCTTTAATATGAGATTTGCAGTTACTAATTTACTAGCCTACTTATTGTTCTTTTTTCTGTTTCTTTTGATACAATTTTGGTAGTTTGTATATTTCTAGGAATTTATCCACTTCTCTTAAGTGTTGATAATGTAACTATTGGTGCATAACTCTTCATAGTAATTTCTTATGATCCTTTGTATTTCTGTGGTATCTGTTGTAATGTTTCTTCTTCTATGTCTGATTTTATTTATTTGGATCGTCTCTCTTTTTTCTTTAGTTATTCAAGCTAAAGGTTTGTCAATTATGCTTTTCTTTTCGAGAAACCAACACTTACTTTCATTGATCTTTTCTATTATCTTTCTAGTCTCTGTTTTATTTCTGCCCTGATCTTTGTTATCACGTTCCTTCCAATAACTGTGGACTTAGTTTGTTCTTCTAACATAATAAACAACCTAACCCAAGAAACCAGGGAAAGAAATTTTGTCTCTTATGCAGGTATTCTTGAGAACAGGGAATAGTGGCAAGAATAGTTAAAAGATCAGTTGGTGGAGGCTGACCAGTATGGTACCATGTTGGATCATTACTTATGATCCTCACTCTCTTCCTCTTTTTCTTTCAATTGAAACATTTGATATATTTTTATAACTTTCTAACTTTGTAATTTACTAATATGAGGGACAGTTTTTCAGCATAGACTTGTTGAATTCAGAGGCCTTCCTCCCTAAGTCCAAGTCTTTAATGGTGAAAAATTAGCAAACATTATACTTTAAGCTGAACACACACGAAACACACTTTAAGCTAATGTCTTACAAGTGTTGTCTAAAGTGCATAGACGTGACTCTAATACAACCGCCATTAGAGTAAATTGAATTTAAATATTGGGAGGACTTGGATTTATATTATGTTTTATAAATCACACACAGAGTTTATACTTGACAAGCTATTTCCCTTTGTGAATCATGAAAAGGATCAAACTGAGAAAATTTCTGTGCCTTCAAGTAAAAGATGAAAGATGTATGACCTGAAACTTTAAACTTTCAAAATTTCAAGAACAATCTTTTGCTTCAATTACAATGTTATAGGGTATTTGGGGCCAGTTAATAGTGTGATAGTTTCAGGTAAACAGCAGAGGGACTCAGCCATACATATACATGTATGTATGTAAACTATACATATACATGTACTCATGTATATGGACACATACATGTATCCATGTATATGTATCCATCACAGCCCAGTCTCCCCTTTCTTCTTTTTTACAAACTTAAAATTTTACATCACAAAATACACATGAAAGAAGTCATTAAAAATAAGAAGCTGACATGTGAGACCCAGGAAGAATGCAGAAACAGGAATTCTGGGTTTCAAAACAACTTTGTCCAATATTTTTCAATAAACAAAAAATGCTTTTACAAATTGTATTAGTAAGCTCCAGGGCTACCATAACAGAGTACTACAGAGCGGGTAACTTGAGGAGCAGAAATATATTTTCTTACAGATATTGATATTTTCTTGGAGGCTGTGATCTCCAAGATCAAAGTAACAACCAGACTAGTTCCTGATGAAATCTCTCTCTTTGAACTGCAGATATTCATCTTCTTGCCTTAACAAAGCCTTTCCTTGGTGCTTGTGCTTATACAGAGAGGTCTCTCTCTTTTCCTTATAATTCCATCATGAAGCTCCGCCCTCATGACCTAATCTAACCCTAATTACCTCCCAAAGGCCCCATCACCAAATATCATGAGATTCGGGGTTAGGGCTTCAGCATGTGAATTTGAGGCAACATGATCATTTGGTCCGTAACACTCTTCCAATGAAAAAACACACAAACGCATATTTAAAACAAGATGTAATATCTCACAAGAATTCAAAAAAATACTTCATCTGGCTATGTATAATCTTTGACAGGTAATGTATCTTTTTTTCTTTTTTATTTTTTAAATTATGAAAGAATGATAGCACATTTACAGGAGACTTGGAAAATACAGAACAAAGTTGCATATAGTTCCACTATACATTAGTTATTTTTTAAGTAATTTAAGATTTTTAGTTGGGGTTACAATATCAAACTCTAAAAAATTAATAGAATGAATATACAGAAAAGTAGAAGGATGCAGTAGACCTGAAAAGCACCATGAACCAACTCAACATAATTAAGATTTATACAATTTTCACAAAACAGTAAGATAAAAATTCTATTCAAGTTCCCAAAGACTAAACTAGACGACACTGGAACATATCCAGGGATGTAAAACAACGTGGAAAAATTTCATGGTCTGAAGGTTTGAAATCACAGAGAGTCTGTTCTCTTATCACTATGGAATTATGTTAGAAATCAATATCAAAAGATATTTGAAACTAACACATATTTTCAAGTGCAATGTGACATTTACCAAGAGTGATTTTTGACTTAACCACCGAAAGCCTCAATAAAGTTAGAAGACTAAAAAACACAGGATGATTACAGAGAAGAAAGCATTTAAATGAGAAATTAATATCCAAATAAGAAATGAATAGCAAAAATACTTTTAAAATCCCATGTATTTGGAAATTAAATGTCCACTTTTAAATGATGGATGTATCTAAGAAGCCATAACAAGGAAAATTAGAAAATATTTGGAAAAGAGTAAAAATGAAAAGTGAATTTACCAGAATTTGTTGCATGCAGCTGAAGCTGCTCAGCGCAACTAAATACAATTTGGAATCTTGAATAGGTATGAAAACGAATAATGGACACTAGCATAAAATTTTGTGAAATTTAAACAAAATCCACTTAAGTTAATAATACTATATCACGTGTTAATTCCCTGTTATTTTATTTTACAACATAGTATTTCTTCATATTTTCAAAATTAGAAGTTTAAGGCCTCATTTTTTTAGAATCTCTAATAAGCTTTTTAGGCTTTTAGCAGTAATAGAAAGAAAGAAAGTGGAGTTGCTCAGTAGTGTCCAACTCTTTGGAACCCCATGGACTGTAGCCTACCAGGCTCCTCTGTCCATGGGATTTTCCAGGCAATAGTACTGAAGTGGGTAAAATACATGGAACTATATCAAAGGTTTGAATGAATATAAGTTAGAAGTCTAGCATTCTATTCATACTAAGTCACATAAGTGGAATCAAAATGTCAAATTTTTTAGCTAGGCAAAAAACTCATAAGTTTTCTAAAATACATATATTATATTATACATACTATTTTTATATATGTATACAAAAGCTCTTCTACTACTCTTGATAAAGGCTAGAGAAAGAACAACAACAAAAAAAGAGATGGAGAAATTGGAAAACAAATTAAATGAATTGGGAGCACTGAATATGAAATAGAAGAAGTGAAACAAACTGGATAAAAGTAAAAGATCATCATATAGTCCAGTTGTTTTTAAACATGGCTGCTCATTAGGAACATATCTGGAGCTTTGGAGAGAAAAAAAGCAACACGTGGGCATTTGTATTTTTTTTTTTAATTCCAAGATAATTCTGATATGCATCTGGATTTTAAAAAGTGATTATAAGTTTTTCTATTAAATGGTAGTTTTAGTCATATAGAATACTATTCTTTTCTGTTGACTAATCATGATACCATGCTGTTAAGTCAATAATAGTTACATAATCACAATAGTAAAAGATTTTTACAATAGTAAAAATTTATCAGTTTTCACAATCAATAGCTGGACAAAAAATAAGATAATTATAACTGCAAGCCATAATGGAAACATGATTGATCTAACAATATAAAATAATTACATACAACTTGGGGGGTTAAGTTATGTGGTATGTGGAAGTGCATGCATGAATGTATTTTCATCCACTCAGCCAGTCTATATCTTTTGGTTGATGCATTTAATCCATTTACATTTAAGGTAATTATCGATATCTATTTTCTTCATTGTTTTGGATTTATTTTGTGTAGGTATTTTCCTTCTCTTGTGTTTCCTGCCTAGAGAAGTCCTTTTAGTATTCGTCGTAAAGCCGGTTTGGTGGTGCTGAATTCTCTTAACTTCTGTTTGTCTGGAAAGGTTTTGATTTCTCCATCAAATCTGAAGGAGAGTCTTGCTGGGTAGAGTATTCTTGGTTGTAGGTTCTTCCCTGTCATCACTGTAAATATATCATGCCATTCTCTTCTGGCTTGTAGAGTTTCTGTTGAGAAGTCAGCTGATAACCTTATGGGAGTTCCCTTGTATGTTATTTGTTGTTTTTCCCTTGCTGCTTTTAATATTTTATCTTTGTCTTTAATTTGCATCAGTTTGATTACTATGTGTCTTGGTGTGTCCCTCCTTGGGTTTCTCCTGCCTGGGACTCTGTATGCTTCCTGGATGACTATTTCTTTTCCCACGTTAAGGAAGTTTTCAGCTAGTATCTCTTCAAATATTTTCTCAGGTCCTTTCTCTCTCTCTTCTCCTTCTGGGACCCCTATAATGCGAATATTGGTGCATTTAACGTTGTCCCACAGGTCTCTTAAGCTGTCTTCATTTCTTTTCATTCTTTTCTCTATATTCTGCTTTGCAGCCGTGATTTCCACCATTCTGCCTTCCAGGTCACTTATCCATTCTTTTGCCTCAGTTATTCTGCTATTGATTCCTTCAAGTGTATTGTTCATCTCTGTTTGTTTGTACTTTAATTCTTCTATGTCTCTGGTAAACATTTCTTGCATCTTCTCCATTCTTTTTCCGAGATCCTGGATCATCTTCACTATCATTATTCTGAATTCCTTTTCTGGAAGGTTGCTTATCTCCACTTCATTTAGTTGTTTTTCTGGGGTTTTATCTTCTCCCTTTATCTGGAACGTAACCCTTTGCTTTTTCATTCTGATTAACTTTCTGTGATGTGGTTTTTTGTTCTAAGTCTTGTGGGATTGTAGTTCTTCTTGCTTCTTCTGTCTGCCCTCTGGTCAATGAGGCAAAGAGGCTATGTAAGCTTTCTGATGGTAGGGACTGGCTATTGGAAAAACTGGGAACTTTTTCTTGTGAGCAGGTGCTCAGTAAAACTTTAATCCAGTTATCTGCTGATGGGTGGGATTGTGCTCCCTCCTCTTAGTTGTTTGGCCTGAGGTGATCCAGTCCTGCCTGAGGTCTACTGGGGCTCTATGGTAGAAATAATGGTGACCTCTGAGAGAGCTTATGCCAAGGGCACTTTACAGGACTTTGCTGCTGCCAGTGCCTCCATCCCTGTGGTGAGCCCCTCCACAGGAAACCACTCCCCCCAACACTAGCAGGTAGGTCTAGTTCAATCTCTTATGTGGTCTCTGCTCCTTTCCCCTGGGTCTTAGTGTATGAAAAGCTTTGTTTGTGCCCTCCAAGAATGGGGTCTCTGTTTCCCCAGTCCTGTGAAAGTCTGTAATCAAATCCCACTGGCCTTCAAAGTCAGACACCTTGTGGATTCTCAGTCCCTTTCCCAGCCTGGGAAGGCTGATCTGAGGCTCAGAACCTTCACAATAGTGGGAGAACTTCTTTGGTATTGTTGTTCTCCAATTTTTGGGTTGTCCACCTGGTGGGTATGGGATTTCGATTTTATTGTGACTTCTTCTTTGTCACAAGATGGAGGTATCTTTACCTTTCTTTGGTGGGTTCCAGCACCCTCCTGTAAATGGTTGCTCAACAGCTAGTTGCAATTTTGGTGTTCTCACCAGAGGAGCTGAGTGCACATTCTTCTACTCCACCATCTTGAACCAATCTCCAACAAGTAATGTGTCTTATCTGGATTTCCAATTTTCCAAGAGTTCCAAGGGTGCTCCTCCAGTGCAATGCTGACAAATATTCAACTACCGGCTCTCTGAAAAATAAATTATGTCTGTAAGTTTAAGTTGTATTAATACAAGGGATGTATAACACAAAACTTACAAATAATAAATATTCTGTAATCTTTCTTGAATTCCATACCCGATTTATCTTCAAGGATGCTTTTATTGATTATTGTTGAACTCTTGTATTGATAGTCAAAATATGCTTTAAACTGATGAAAGGGTATAGCATAATTTTGACATGAGTGTGTGGTCTTTTTTTTTATATAATAAGATAAAAGTGAAACAGTAAAGACATATCTTAAAATTCACTCATTTATCAATGACATGAGTAACTTCTTTATAGAATTGTAGGAGTCTCCACACTGTTCTCCATAGTGGCTGTACTAATTTGCATTCCCACCAACAGTGTAAGAGAGTTCCCTTTTCTCTGCACCCTCTCCACCATTTATTGCGTGTAGACTTTTGGATAGCAGCCAGACATAAACTTTTAACTTTAATCATCATTTTAAACATTTTCTCCATTCTTTCTTAAGTCTAGGTAATCAATAAAATAATAAACAAGGCCCTGACTAGTAATTTATCTGTTAATATCTGTGATGTAAATTCTCTTACCATGGTCATGTTTGTGCTACCACTGTAACATCAATGAATGAACATTGAGAAAAGATGTTAACCACACACTATTACAGAAACAATGGATATAAATAATCTTAAGACCATAAATAATAGTAATGTGTAGTAAAGTACTTAGGAATCAATGAGTTTTGAGAATTTATTACCATTTTAAAAATATAACTTGTTTTAGTTTATATAAGTTAATTTTAATATTAGCTCAATGATGTTTAATAAATGGCTCAACATTTCTGGAAAGAACTTTAAATACTCTCAGGAGCCATATGACTCCATTTCAGAACACCGCTACCTACTGGTTTAATATAATAATCTAACAGTCCAAAAATCTCAGAACCTTCTGGAAGAACATTACATAGCCAGATAATATCACTATCTGCACCCAAATTCTTCTCTTTGTCTTTCCTTGCCCTAGGGACAACAATTTATAAATGATGATCTGAAGAACTAGAACTAGGTTTAGTTTGTTACTTAACCCTAAATCCCACACACTTGAATCCTGCTCTCTAGTTTACCATTTAGCATCATTATATATTTGTGAGGTAAAGCAAAGTCTTGAAGGAAAACAAAATTAAAACATCAATTTAGAAAGTGATAGTTCCTCCCTTTATGTATTTACATTTATACAGAAACACCAATATTTCTTTTATATCTCATGATGCTCACCTATGGTCCAAATTAATAATCAGCCCATAGTTGAATCCACACCTTCTTTTTTCAGATAGCAAGGCAAGAGAGCAAAAAAACAGGCAGAGGAAGTCTTCTACTAGAACAACACTAGTGAATCAAAGACAACTAGAAGACCTCAGATTTTATGTTCCATGCCCTACATTACTTTGCATGCATGCATACACACATACACATGGCTAGCCACACACATTTATGTTCAGACCCACATAGTCACAACCAGCATCTAGGCCAAAGCTACATCAACTTGATTACTGTCTGCCCTCAGGCTTCCAGAAGCTTCATTTCTCCACTCAGGTTGAGATATGGGTCTGACCAAGAGCACTGAGTATGAGGTGTCCTGCAGTTTCAAATGTGGCTACACAAGTGCCTGCAAGGCTTGTGAGTGGAGGATCCTGCTTCAGACTAAAGCCTCAGTCACAAAAAAAAAAAAAAATTAAATAAAGCCTCAGTCATAAATCTCCCCAACTTGAGGCCCAGATACTTCCATTAATGAGATTCTTGCTCTCCCCTCACTTCGAGATCCCTTGGGGAGGGTCAAACAGCCCCTAGTGACAGGGAGAAGAGTATGCAGGAAACCTGGGTAGACTTTAACCTTCCCCAGAAAATGAGGGACTCACTCAAGACCAAACCCTGAAAAATCAGATAAAGTCAAACGCTATCCCCATGCACAATTAAATTTCCAATATAATTGCAAGTTTCAAATGGCTTTCTCCTGAAAACTCTCTAAAGAAAGAAGCTTTGTAATTCCTTTAAGCAGCCTATCTTCTCATTATCTAGCCTCAGCCTTTCCAGCTTGTGAGAAAGTTCTGCTGTCTCTTGGAGGGCCTTTGGAAGGTCCTGTGATAGCTCCCTCTGCTTTGGTACATCTCCAAGATTAGGACAGCATCATCTTTTCTGTCAGCATCTATACACAGAAAGTTATAAAGATGAGAGACCAGCACAAAAAGTACTGATAACCAAGCAGACTGCATCCTATGATGGAGATGACATATCAGCATGATAGTGACTGATATGTCCAAAGATATAAGCGATGTAAAAGATCTAAAAACTACCAGTTTTATTATTCCATATCCTGTAGCCATCCCCACATAATATAAGCTAGAAGGAATCTAAAAGATCATGTGGTTTCCATTTTTGTATTGAATAGAAGGTAAATCTAAGACAGCGAATAGTGTCTTGGCGAAGACTTCACAGGTAGCCAAAACAGAACTAGAATAAAAGGTCAGGATCCTAGACCTACCCCTCCACACCACAGGTCATTTCTCCTCTGCATATATGAAACTGCACGTATTCTGGTAGTGTCCTCTGCTAGAGAATCAATGGCTTCTTGGCTTAGGGACAAAAGGCCATCAGTGCTTAGGCATGAGCTGTGGCTGATCATGCTGCATGTTCAGCCTTCTCAGGTCCACTCTCCTGGAGACTTCAGAAATCTAAGATAATCTGACTGTGCTGAGTAAAGATGGAGACCTCAGCAGACACACAAGAATAGACAGTATGTCTCTGTTCTTCATGCCTTATAAGTAAGTCACTTAGCAACTAGTGCCAGGCTCTTTGCTTGGCTAAGGACTGGGGACCTAGTGATGCCCAAATTCTAGCTAAAGGGATCCTCAAGTGCTTGGTCTGACAGGTAAGACAAGTATCTCCTCAAAAGAACTTTCTCATTCTGGCTCCACAAGTGACTTAGGGAATTCAGGAACCTCATGTCCCCTCATTTAGTTGTCAAAGATGATTCTTGAGTTTATGGCAAAATAAGGAGCACTAGGAATCTGTCTATATACCCAAAAACTGTACTGGAGGAGTCTATCTGATGTAACCATTTTGGAACTCTGAAGGCTACCAAAGCCTTACAAATTCCTGGGGGAATTTTAGAAGGTAAATTGCAGTTAATTTTGGTCAATTCAGATCTTGGTAGGGGATAGTAGCTACCCATCCCCTGTACTCATTCACATAGCAGACAACTTTACACATGTTCCTAGAGCAGTTTGCACAGGGCTTGTGGGTGTCACAGTGGATGCTATCAGCAGTCAGACTGCTGACAAGATCACATACTAAAAGGCCAATAGCCATTGTTGTAGCACATTGTTGTAAGTTTCTCTCGCTCTGGTGAAATGACTTTCATGGAATTTAAACAATAAGAGCCCTTTTTATCTCTCCCTCTCTCCTTTTTCCCCCTTTTGGAAGCTAGATGTTAAAATCTAGGACATTTAAAAATAGATACATATATGGGAAAAATTAGGAAGTCACTGTGTATGCCCAGAAAAAGACACAGGTTCATAAAAGACCTGAAAGACGTTAAGTTTACATCTCAGCTGATCTTTGCCACAGAGAACGCCTACTACACCAAGATTAATAAATAAACAGGAGCAAAAAAAATTTTATTTTCCTGGAGAAAGGAATTTTATTTCCAGAATTATCGCATTATTATATATAAATATCCAGTGTTCAACAAAAAGTCACATGACATGCAAAGAGATTGTAAAAATGGTCCATTCAAAGGAAAAAGGAGAATCATCAGAAACTGTCCATGAAAAAGAACTAATGACAGATATACTTGACAGAAGTTTTGAAACAATCTTAAAGATACTCAAAGAACTTGAAGAAGATGCAGAGAAAGTCAATAAAAGGACTTATGAACATAATGGAAATATCAATAAAGAGATAGAAAACCTTAAAAGGAAAGGGAAAAGAAATTCTGGAGTTAAAAGGTAAAATAATTGAAATTTAAAATTCATTAGAGGAATTTAAAAGTAGATTTGAGCAAACAGAAGAATCAGTGAGCATACCCACCTAATGACAGATCATCAACAATATTAAGTAAAAGCTGACAGAATTAAAGGGAGAAATAGATACTTCTACATTAATTGAATACCATGCTCTCAATATAGATAGAACAACCAAACAGAAGTTAAATAAGGAAATTGAGGACTTAAATAACACAATAAACCAGCTAGATCTAACAGACAACTACAGAACACTCAACCAAAAAACAATAGCATTTGCATGTGGGATGCTTTTCAGCACAAACTACATATTAGGCCACCAATTCAATCTCAGTAAATTTTGAAAGATAGATATCATACAAAGTATCTCCTCCAATCACAACAAAATCAAATAAGAAATCAAAATTAAATAACATAATTTTAATCAAGCAATGGATCAAAATAGAAATCACAAGAGAAATTAAAAGATAATTATAGATCAATGAAAATGAAACACACTAAACCAAAACTTATTGGATACAGTGAAAGCAGTGCTAACAGAGAAATTTATAGCTGTAAATGCATACATTAAAAAATAATAGACTGTGCACCTGAAACGAACAAGATGTTGTAAATCAACTATACTTCAATTTTTAAAAAAAGAACAGAAAAAAGATACAGAACAATATTAGCATTATGGCAGCATGAGACATTCCTCTTTTCTCTCCCCATTTTAAAACAACCTAGTAGACATCCATCCACAAATGAAAGTGCTTCCACAGGAGGTATGAGACACAGCACCATATGCTAACTTGCCCACAGGTACATTAGAATCTAGGCTTTGGATCTCAGAAGGTAAAGATTTCGAACTCGGTAAAGTTACCCCACCCTCTCTTGCTGTGGCCAGGGTAAAAACCTGGAGAGTACTAACCTGGGCAGATACTCACAACAAAGAAAGAACCTGTGGAAGTCTATCCTGCCTGCAAGGAAATTCCAGAACACCACTGGAGTGGGAAGGATACCAGTTTGGTTGCAGTGAAAAGGGGAAAAGCCCGCTAGACCCGCACCCCCCACAACCCAGGGTGACACTGCACAAGGCTATGCTATCCGCAAGCCGCAACTTCTCCCGCGGAGGAAGTGCAAGCTGGTATATTCCTGGCTACCTCAGTTGTGTGGGTCACTGCTGGAGAAATCCATTTATTTCCAGCAGCATCCAGACTTTTGAGGTGAGCCCTCCACGACTGAAGGGAAGGAGGACAAAGATTAAGAAGTAGGTAAGAACATCAAAGAGACACAGGTCCTGCTGACTGCTTCAAGACTTCAGCAGGAAGTGTGCTCACAAGCTTCTGGGAATACTGTCACCCAAAGATCTCTCCATTTGGGAAAATCAAGGAAATACATCATCCTCCAAAGATATCAATAATTCTCCAACAACTGAGCTCAAAAGTGTGGAATAGCATGATCTAAGGAATTCAAAATAGCTGTTTTGAAGTAATTCAACAAGCTAGAATAAAACTCAGTAAGACAATTCAATGAAATATTGAAAAATATATATATAATCAAGCTGATTTTTTCAAAGAGATAGAAATCCATAAAAAAAAGAAGCAAATAGAAATTCTGGAGCTGAATAATTCAAGAAATGAGATGAAGAATGCAACAGAGAGCATCTGTAGTAAAGCAGAGCAGATGGAAGACAGAAATATTAGCTTACAGTTTGAAATAACACAGAGGAAAACAAAGATAAAAAGAAAGACTACACAATCAATGAGAATCCATCCAAAGGACAAATATAAAAATAATCAGGTTCCCGGAAGAAAAGAGAGACAAAGGGAAGAAAGTTTATTTAAAGAATTAATAGCTGAGAAATTCCCAAACCTGGAGAAAGACTTGGACATCCAAGTTCATGAAGCTAATTGACCACCCTATATTGTCAGTGCCAAAAGACTTCTAAGACACATGATAATGAAACTGAAAAATCAAAGATAAAGAAAGAACCCTCAATGTAGCCAGGGGAAAAAAGAATGTAACCTACAAAGGAACCCTTATTAGGTATCAGCAGATTTCTTGGCAGAAACTCTATAGGCTGAGAGAGAGTGGAATGACATATTCAAAGAGCTTAAAGATAAAAATTGCCAACCAAAATACTCT
Source organism: Cephalophus harveyi (assembly GCA_006410635.1). NCBI lineage: Eukaryota > Metazoa > Chordata > Mammalia > Artiodactyla > Bovidae > Cephalophus > Cephalophus harveyi. The sequence continues at coordinate 25,905 of SJYT01080531.1, read as the reverse complement.
GTTCCCAAAGTTATCCTTCAGGTATGAAGACTTTCCCAGACAAACAAAAGCTAAGGAAGTTCATCATCACTAGATTTGCCTTGCAAGAAATGGTAAAAGGAGTTCTCAAAGCTGAAATGAAAAGACAAAAATCAGTGACATGAAAACATGAAAGTATACAGCACACTGGTATAAATGAAAAAAATATGCAGTCAGATTTAGAAAATATGAGTTCTATAACAGGATAGTGTGTTAACCACTTAATATAGCATGAAGGATAAAGATTATTAAAATAACTGTAGCAACTATAATTTGTTAATGAATGCGCAAGGTAAAGGAGGGAAATTGTAACATCAAAAATCTAAAAGGGAGAAGTAAAAGGAGTCTTTGAAGGAAAATGAAGATAAGTTGCTATCAGCATACAATGGACCATTTTATCTGTGAGATGTTTCAGGTTAGCCTCATGGTAACAACAAAGCAAAAAACCTAGAGTGGATTCACAAAAGAAGAAAGAGGGGGAACAGAACATCCCAAAAGGAAAAATCACCAATTTACAAAAGCAGGCATAAATAGAGGGAAAAAAAGAACAGTGCAAATATAAAACAACCAGAAAGTGATCAATAAGACGGCATTACTAAGTCCCTTCATAGCAATAATTGCCTAAATATAAAATGACTGAATTCTGCAATCAAAAGGTAAAGAGTGGCTAAAGGGGTAAAAAAGAAGATCCAACAATTTGCTGTCTACAAGAGATCACTTAAGCATTAAAGACACACACAGCCTCAATGTAAAGAGATTCAAAAAGATACTCCATGAGAGTGAAAACCAAAAGAAGCAGGCTTATATCAGACAAAACAGACTAAATGAAAATGCAGCAAGAGACAAAGGAGGTCATTATATAACAATAAAAGGATCGATTCATCAGGAAGATAAAACAACTGTAAATATATACAAACCCAATATCAGAGCATTTAAATATATTAAGCAAGTACTGACAGATCTGATGTGCTTGACATGATTAGTTGCTCAGTCATGTCCAACAATTTGCGACCCCGTGGACTGTAGCCCACAAGGTTCCTCTGTCCATGAGATTCTGCAGGCAAGAATACTGGAGTGGGTAGCCCTTTCCTTCTCTAGGGGACCTTCCCAACCCAGGGACTGAACCCAGGTCTCCTGCATTGCAGGCAGTTCTTTACCATCTGAGCCACCAGGGATGCCCAACAAATCTGAAGCCAGAAATAAACAATACAAAATTAGTAAGGGACTCCAATAGCCCACTTTCAGCAATAGATTATCTAGACAAAATCAGCACGGTAACTATGGATTTTTTTTTAATTGGAGGATAATTTATTTATAGTGTTGCCATACATCAATGAGAATTAGTCATATATACATAGATATATATATATCTCCCCTCCCTCTTGAGCCCCCCACTTCCCTCCATTCCACCCTCTAGGTTGTCACAGAGTGCCAGGCTGGGCTCCCTGTGTTATACAGCAGCCTCCTGCAAGTTATCTATCTTACGCTTGATAGTGTATACATGTCAGTGCTACTTCCTCGATTTGTCCTACCCTCTCCTTCCCCCTGCTGTGTCCACCAGATCTGCATCTCTATTTCTTCTCTATAAATAGGTTCACCAGTACTATTTTTCTAGATTCCATATATATGTATTAATATAAGGTATTTGTTTTTCTCTTTCTGACTTACTTCACTCATATAACAGGCTCTAGGTTCATCCATCTCACTACCACTGACTCATATCCAAAGGCTGAGTAACATTTCATTGTTTATCCGTACCCCAACTTTTTTATCCATTCATCTATCGATGGACATCTAGGTTGCTCCCATGTCCTGGTTATTGTTAATAGTCCTGCAGTGAACCCTGGGATGCACGTGTCTTTTTGTATTGTGGTGTTCTCAGGGTATATGCCCAGCAGTAAAATTGATAGGTCATCCATACATTAGACCAAATGTACCTAACATATTGATAGGTCATCCATACATTAGACCAAATGTACCTAACATATATCTATAGAACATTCCATCCAACAACAGCAGAATATACATTTTTTTCAAATGCACACATAATTTTCTCCAGGATACATCATTTTATAGAACAGAAAACAAGTCTCAGCAAATTTAAGAACATGACAATCATACTAAGAATCTTTTCTAACCACCAAAGTAAAAAACTAGAAATCAACAACGGGTAGCTGGAAAATTTACAAATGTGTACATACAAACGAATACTCTCCTGAACAAACAGTGAGTCAAAGAAGACACCAAAAGGGAAATAAAAAATATCTCAAGGGACTTCCCTGGAAGTCCAGTGGTTAAGACTCCACACTCCCACTGCAGGGTTTGACCCCTGGTCCAGGAACTAAGATCCCATATGCCACGTGGCACAGCCAAAAAAAATCTTGAAACAAATGAAAATGGAAACACAATATAGCAAAACCTATGAGATGCACTAAAAGAAGTTCTGAAAGGGAGGTTTATAACAATAAATACATATATTAAAAAATTAAATCTCTATTAACAACCTAACTTTACATCTCAAGGCACTAGAAAAAGAACATGCCAGGGTTTTCCCTGGTGGCTTAGAGGTTAAAGCGTCTGCCTCCAATGCGGGAGACCTGGGTTCAATCCCTGGGTCGGGAAGATCCCCTGGGGAAGGAAATGGCAATCCACTCCAGTATTTCTGCCTGGAGAATCCCATGGACAGAGAAGCCTAGTAGGTTACAGTCCACAGGGTCACAAAGAGTCGGACATGACTGAGTGACTTCACCAAGCCCAAAGTTAGCAAAATGAAGAAAATAGCATAGATCAGAGTGGAAATAAATGAAATAGACACCAGAAAACCCATTTAAAAAGATGAAAGAAACTAAGAGTTAATTTTTTCAAAAGATAAAACTGACATATTTTTAGTGAGTCAAAGAAAAAAGAAAGAAAACTCAAAATCAGAAATGAAGAGGATTCATTACAACTAATATTACAGAAATAATAGGATCACAGAAGACTGTGACAAATATTTACATACCCCAAAGTTACATAACCCAGAAGAAATGAATAAATTCCTAGAAACATATGGCCTACCAAGAATTAATCATGAAGAAACAGAAAATTTGAACAAATGAGTAAAGAGACTAAATCAAGTAATCAAAACCTTCTCAACACAGAAAACACCAGAACTAGATGCCAACACTGGCAAATTCTACCAAACATTCGAAGAATTAATGCCAGTACTTTTCAAACTCTTCCAGTAAATTGAAGAGGAAAGAACACGCCTAAAACATTCTACAAAACCAGCACTACCCTGATATCATAGCCAGATAAGGACACTACAAGAGAAAAAACTATAGATCAATATCCCTGATGAATATAGAGGCAAAAATTCTCAACAAAATATTAGTACACATTAAAAGGATTACACACCAAGTGGGATTTATCACTGGGCGGCAAGGATGTCTTAATATATACAAATCAATAAATGTGATATAACCCAGTAACAGAATAAAAGATAAAAATTACAAAATTATCCCAAAAGATACAGAAAAAGCATTTAACAAAATACAGCACACTTTCATGGTAAAAATTTACAACAGTTGGGCATAGAAGGAAAAAGCCTCAACAAAATAAAGGCCATATATGACAAACCCACAGTTAATATTATACTCAGTGGTAAAAAACTGTAAAGTTTTCCTCTAAGTCAAGAATAAGACAAGGGTGCCTACTCTTATCATTCAAATTCAATGTAGTACTGGAATTCCTGCTGCTGCTGTCAAGTCGTTTCAGTCATGTCCGACTCTATGCGACCCCATAGACGGCAGCCCACCAGGCTCCCCCGTCCCTGGGATTCTCCAGGCAAGAACACTGGAGTGGGTTGCCATTTCCTCCTCCAATACATTAAAGTGAAAAGTGAAAGTAAAGTCGTTCAGTCGTGCCTGACTCTTAGCGACCCCATGGACTGCAGCCTACCAGGTTCCTTCGTCCATGGGATTTTCCAGGCAAGAGTACTGGAGTGGGTTGCCATTGCCTTCTCCAACTGGAATTCCTAGCCAGCACAATTAGGCAATACAAAAAAATACAAAGAAAAAAAATTAGGCAATACAAAGAAACAAAAAATAAAAATGCTTTTTATTTTCCATTCAGAGAAAAGAATTATCTTATTCCCAAACAATATGAGCACATAAGTAGAAAATTCCAAAGACTCAACCAATAAACCTTTGTCACTAATCAATGAATTCAGTAAAGTTGCAGGATATTAAAAAATCAACATACAGAAATCAGTTGCAATGAAACATCTGAAATTTGACAAAATATGTCCCATTTGTAGGGATTCCCTGGTGGCTCAGACAGTAAAGAGTCTGCCTGCAGTGTGGGAGACCGAGTTTGATCCCTAGGTCCGGAAGATCCCCTGGAGAAGGAAATACAATGCACTCCAGGATTCTTGCCTGGACAATCCCATGGATGGAGGAGCCTGGGGGACTACAGTCCATGGGGTCACAAAGAGTAGGACACGACTGAGCAACTTCACTTTTCACTTTTTTCATCCCATTCATAATAGCATCAAAAACAACAAAATACCTAGGAATAAATTTAACCAAGGAGGGGAAAGATCTATATAACAAAAACTATAAGACTTTGTTGAATGAAATCAAAGGCAACACAATAGAAAGACATCTTGTGCTCATGGATCAGAAGAATAAATATTATTAAAATGTCCATACTACCCAAAACCACCTATAGATTCAATGCAATCCTTATCAAAGTTCCAATGGCATTTTTCACAGAAATATTTTTTTAAAACTTAAAAATTTTATGGCATCACAAAAGACTCCAAATAGTCAAAGCAGTCATAAGAAAGAACAAAGCCAGAGACATCATACTTCCTGCTATCAAACTACATTACAAAGCTCTAGTAATACTGGCATTAAAATAGACACATACATGAGTGGAACGGAATAGAGACCAGAATGCAACCCTCACATAAACAGAGAATCAATCTTTGACAAGAGAGCCAAGGACATCCAATGTGAAAATTCTCTTTAACAAATGGTGTTGGGAAAACTGAGTAACCACAGGCAGAAAAATGAAACTGGACCCCTATCTTACACCAATCACAAAAATTAACTTGAAAAGGGTAAAAGACTTAGGCTGGGCCTTGAGGGCAAGGACATGCTAAGTGAGATATTATTAAAAGAAACACAAATACTATTGCTATCACTTATATGTAGAAATCTGAAAAAGCCATACCCTTAAAAACAGAGTAAAATGGTGATTACCAGGGGCTGGATTATGGAGGAATAGAAGATGTCTAAGTGTACAAACTTGCAACTAGGAGCTAAAATGCTCGAGAGCTAATGTACAGTGTAGTGATTATAGACAACAATGCTGTATTACAGACATCAACCTAGCTTTAAAAAGAAATGAAGATTATGTGGTAGAGGTGTTAGCTAACGCTACAATGGCAGTCATATTGCAGTATATAAATGTATCAAATCAACATGTTGTATGCCTCAAACCTACACAATGGTGCATGTCAGGTATATCTAAATTTTTAAAAGAAATTTCTCAAATCAATAAGCTAATTCTACAACTCAAATAACTAAAAATAAGAACAAACTAGGGAGTTCCCTGGTAGCCCAGTGGTTGGAATTCTAGGCTTTCATTGCTGTGACCTGGATATAGTCCCTGGTTGGGCAACTGAGATATCACACAAGGCGCACAGCACAGCCAGAAAAAACAAACAAACTAAATGCAAAGCTAGCATAGAAGAAATAAGATTAAAGAAGAGAAAGCTGAAATAACACAAAATGATAGAGAATAGAGAAAACTAATAAAACCAAAAGATGATTCTTTGAAAAGAGCAACATAATTGACCAACCACTGGCCAAACAAGCTAAGAAAAAAAAAGAGACTCAAATTACTAAAATCAGACATGAAAGTAAAGACACGACTACCAATTTTACAGAAGTGAAAAAGATTATAACAGGGCATTATGAATAATTGCATGCCAACAGGTTGGATAACAGATGAAATGAACAAATTCCTGGAAATATAAAATCTATAAAGACTAAACCACAAAGAAACAGGAAATCTTAATGTTCCTATAACTACTAAGGCAACTGAATCTTTTTTTAAATTTCAAAGTGATATTTGTACACCCATGTTTGCAGCAGTATTACTCACAATACTGTGAGTAAATAACACAAGTGTCCATTGATAGATGGATGGATAAACAAAATATGCTAAACACATGCAATGAAATATTATTCAGTCTTAAAAAGGAAGGAAGTTCTACCATATGCTACCATGGACGAATCTTGAGAACATTATGCTAAGTGTATAAGCCAGTCACAAAAAGATGAATACTATATTGTATGATGCCACATATATGAGGTAATTAGAATAGTCAAATTCATAAAGACAAAGAACAGAATGATGTATTATCAGGGGCTAGACATAAGGAGAAAGAGGGAATTTAGTGTTTAATGGGTACAGAAATTGAGCTTTGCAAGATGAAAATAGTTATGGAGATGGATGGAGGTTAGGGTAGCACAAAATTATGAATGCATAAAATACCACTGAATGGTATAACTAAATACAGTTGATGGTAAATTTTATGTGTATTTTACCACAATTTTTTTAAAAGCTTTTTAAAATGGAAGAGTCACCAGTGTTAGGTATTAAAGATAAGTTTAGCACTGACCTGAGACTTCTTTTTTATAAAAAGAATCAAAATCTTTAGAATGCAAAACAAACACACACAGGAGGTAGTTCTTGATCCCAGCTCTTTTCTGGATCTTCATCTAAGAGATTGGCTTATGGCCCCCTTTCCTGTCCCTGACCTCCTTTTTGATTCCAAAGCTTCTCTCTGCTCGATCTCAGTGTACAGTTTCCCAGATTCTTCTCACTGTGAAATTCAAACAGGCACACTTACCTCTAACAGCTTGTATAAGGGATCTGTGCATCATTCTCTACCTTTTTTTTTTTTTTGTAAAATACAAGTATTAAGTTATTAGCATCCTCTAAGTACTGAGGGGGCCTGGGTTCAATCCCTGGTCAGAGAACTAAATCCCACATGCCACAACTAAGAGTTCCACTGCTGCAACTACAGATGTCAGATGCCACAACAAAAATCAAAGATCCTGCGTGCCACAACTAAGACCCAGCACAGCCAAAACGAAGACCCAGCACAGCCAAACAAATAAATAAAAAATTTTAATTAAAAAAAAAAAAAAGCTTTCAGCATTGATGTCATTGATAAGAGTGACACCCCCAGAATGGTGACATAAATCATTTCTGACTTTGTTACCCCCTCACAAGAACAACTAGCAACTATTCACAAACAACAATAGCACTGAGAGAATCCTAGCACTTGAGGTGAGGCTGATACACCCTCACCGGCCACAGAAGCAAGGACAAATAGCATCAGAAGGGTAAGAGGAATGGCTGCATGCCAACTGCCTTGCCCCTCCCCGAGGCTGAGAGGTCTCCCCTGAGCCCACAGTTCCGCCAGTGGGAAAAGAGAGCCCACGATGGCCACCCAGATCTCCTGGCACTAAGAGTCCCTTCCTGGGAGCCTCTACTCTGGTCTTGCCCACAGGGATTTTGGGGAGAATCTGTGGGGCTTGACCACTGGGAATCTGATTGGGATGAAGAAGGGGGAAGTCCAACTATGGGACTTCATAATAAAATATGATTTCTTTAAAACTGCAATGACTAATACCTAGTCTTTGATGAAGACATGTTTCACTCAGCCAGTTCTCCCTGGAGAATCAACACCAAGTATGGATCTCTTGATTTTTGTCTCTTCACCAAGTGAATCAGAAGAGAATATGAATTCTACCCACACTTGGAAAAATTTTCTAAGAGTCAAAGTGATGCAAAGATAGAATGAGCTACCTCAGGAGATAGTGACATCCAATTTTCGAAACTAAGTTAGAAGATCAGCTGGGGAGGTGACAGGGTAATTCAAGCATGAGGGTTGGTCTACATGATCTTAGTGGTTTTTTTCCCACCATGAGAAACTTAGAGGCAGAAACAATGATGTGAGAGTAGCTATGGGATGGAGAGCACTAACTCAGAGAAAGAGGTTGCTGGTAAAATGCACTCAATATATATCAATTCCAATCTCGCAGTTCATCACACCATCACTACTATGTATAAAACAGATAACTAATGAGAACCTACTGCAGAGCACAAGGAACTATACTCGGTGCTCTGTGGTGACCTAAATGGGAAGGAAGTCCACATAAGAGGGGATATATGTATATGTATAGCTGATTCACTTGGCTGTACAGCAGAAAAGAATACAACTTTGTAAAGCCAATGAACTCCAATAAAAAAGTTTTCTAAAAAGAACGTTCAATAATGAGGAGGAACAGAACGAACTGCTTATGCCATTGCACCTAATATGATCTGGCCTTGGGAACCAGAGGAAAGAAATCTGACAATGTATCCTTTCTGGGAGCTGTGACCTCCAACTTGAACTCCAGTCTGCCCATCTAGTGAACTTCCCTTGAAAGTGCTTTTCAAGTAGCATAGACATGTACACCGAGAAGGCAGTGGCACCCCACTCCTGTACTCTTGCCTGGAAAGTCCCATGGACGGAGGAGCCTGGTAGGCTGCAGTCCATGAGGTCGCTAAGAATCGGACACAACTGAACAACTTCACTTTCACTTTTTCTTTCATGCATTGTAGAAAGAAATGGCAACCCACTCCAGTGTTCTTGCCTGGAGAATCCCAGGGACGGGGGAGCCTGGTGGGCTGCCGTCTATGGGGTCGCACAGAGTCAGACACAACTGAAGTGACTTAGCAGCAGCAGACATATATACACTATCATGTGTAAAATAGTTAGTGGGAAGCTGCTGTGTAACATAGGGAGCCTCGCCTGTGATGACCTAGAGGAGAGAGATGGGGGGAGGGGAGGAAGGCTCTAGAGAGAGGGGATATATGTATAATTAGGACTGATTTTTGTTGTACAGCAGAAACCAACACAAAATTGTAAAGCAATTCTCCATCAATTAAAAATAAATAAAAAAAATTTTTAAGTGCTTTCCAGATTTTGCAAATGAACTAAAATTATCATGTTTTGGATGGATATTGGTTATTTATTGTTGTATAGCAAACCACCTAAAAACTTAGCATCTCAGAAGCACAAATACCTGTTATGTCACAGTTTCTGAGGGCAGCTTATCTGGGAGAGGCTCAGCTGGATGTTTCTGACTCACAGTCTCTCTTGAGGTTGCTGTCCAGCTCTTAGCTAGGTCTGTGGTCATCTCTAGGCTCAAATGGAGCCAGAGAATTCACTTATGTTATTTTTTAATTTTTATTTTATATTGGAGTATAGTTTATTTACAGTGTTCTGTTAGTTTCAGGGGTACAACAAAGTGACTCAGTAATACATATACATATATCTATTTATTTTTCTAATTATTTTCTCATATAGGCTATTATAGAATCTTGAGTAGAGTTCACTGTACTATACAGTAGGTCTTTGTTGATTATCTATTTTATATATAGCATTGTATATATATTAATCCCAAACTCCTAATTTATCCCTCACTCTAACCTTTCCCCTTTGGTAACCATAAGTTTGCTTTCTATGTCTGTGGATCTATTCTGTTAGTATGGTCCTTTGTAACATTTTTTTTAAGATTCCACATGTAAGCAATGTCACATGGTATTTATCTTTGTCTGAATTCACTTAGCATTAATATGATAATCTCTAGATCCAACCATGTTTCTGCTAATGTAGCATTTCATTCTTTTTATGACTGTAATATTCTGTTATATATACCATCTAGAATATGAAAGATTTCCTACAACTCAAGAAGAAAAAAAAAAGCTGCCCAATAAAATATGGACAAAGGATTTGAACAAAAATTACACCAAAGAAGATAAATAACCAATAAACACATGAGAAGATATTTAATTTTCACTAGTCATCAGGGACACAAAAATTAAAATCTACAGTGAGATATTATTTCAGAGTCATAAGAATGGCTAAAATTAAAAGACTAAAAATACCAAGCATTGTCAAGGATATGCAGAGCAAGCTGGATGATCATACATCATGATCATGGAATCTATACCTCATGTTACTTGAATTTTAAAATAAGAAAAAAGTTCAAAATATGCAAACTTAACAATTTCTAGAATTGCAAGGGATGTTTCACAGAGATTGAATAATACTTGGAAACTCTATTGCCCTGTACTCAGACTAAAAGAATATGTATGAGTAACATAATCACTTGAATTACATGTAAACAAAGATATATATGCAGATAGATATAGCTTCCAAATTTTATAACTGAGGAAAAATACTTTATTTTCAGGTATTTTTAGTCATTTATGGGTAAGGATCATATGATAAACCTCATAGAAAATCTCAGTTTCACAAGTCAAAAATTAATGGATACTACTTTCTCGTTTCTGTCTTTTGACTAAGATCAACTGTATTATGAGGACTTGCCAGATGGCACAGTGCAAAGAATCTGCCTGCCAATGCAAGAGACTCAAGAGACTTAGATTCAGTCCCTGGGTTGGGAAGATACCCTGGAGTAGGAAATGGCAACTCCCTCCAGTATTCTTGCCTGAAAAGTTCCATGGACAGAGGAACCTGTTGGGCTACAGTTCATGGGGTCACAAAGAGTCAACATGACTAAGCACAGCACACACACTTTTTTAAATCTCAGTGCAAAACCTAGAACTGAATAAGTGAAGTATAGTTTTAAAAGCTAATTTAAATTTTAAAATATACTTCCTTATAATTTATTTAAAATATTTGTCTTTTTTTTTTTTTTTTTGGCTGTGCCAGGTTTTAACTGCAGCATGCAGAATCTTTGATCTTTGTTGTAGCGTGTGGGATATCTGGTTGTGGTATGGGGGATCTTTTAGTGATCTCTCAGTTTTGACACCTGTACCTCACTCAGTCTCACATACAACCTGTTGCCCAGGCCTCCTGGAGGACAGACTGAGAGTACCTGTCACCACAGCTTTTCCCCTTGGGTAACCCAGAGCTGTTCTCCTAGTGTGGGACTTTCCTTCATACCTGATTGGGAAAGGGGGTTAGAGAGGACTTATCACTGCAGTTGGAATCCCTGAGAAACTAAACAACTAAATTCTAACCAGTCAGCTGATGCACACTGTGGCAAAGAGAACTCTATAAGAAGCAAGCTGGGAGAGTCCTGAATTGAGAACCAGGACTTAAACTGGGAAAAAAATTTCCAGATCTCAAAACAGGGGCTTGCATTCAACGGCTGCCTGCCCCATTCACCTGCCTGTACTGTCCTGGGTTCCAAACCCATTTCCCCCAGTCAATTAGGAATGACATGTGACCTGTGGCGAGACTGGTTACACAAAGCTATTCCTGCATCCAGATCAGCCTGCAGTGCCCGGGGAGCTTCAGCATACCAGATTGACCCAAGCATTAGAGCCACAAGATAGAGACTGAAGCCCACCTGGGCATGGGGAGAGTGAAGAAGGGAGTTTACAAACTGAGACCATCCAGTGCTACCTGTGGAAGGAGCCCTGCAGAGTAATGCAGCTTGTGTGAAGAGACCTGGACAGGAGTGGACAGAGACAGTGAGACAGGAAGAGATCCGCTAAGAAAAAGTACTGAAGAGAGAGAGGTGGGGGGAAGCAAGGGGAGAAAGAGAAACAGAATCCCAGCTAAGCAAGAATCTCCTGACTTACCTGTCAGCTGGCACCAGGGGACTGGTAGCAGAGGAAAAAGCAGCAGCAGTAGCTTTGGCGGCAGGCGATGGCACACTGGCAGAAGTGGCAGAGACACTTGAGTGCCTCTGAATCCTCCCAGCACCAGCAGCTGCTTTTATTCCCGCTGCTCTGGGTCTAGGGGGGTTCCAGGAGCTCCGGGTAACCAATGAGGGGAAGGATGTGAGCCCCAGAAAGACTGTGTCATCACTTGCGTCCAGAACATGGAGTATCCAGAAGTACCACCCCACTTGTATTTGCATTGAGGTCATTGATGGCGGGGGTGGGAGGGGGGGCACAGAAGGGGGTTGGTGAGGACAAATGAAAAACACAGGAAAAGTAAGTCGAAATTTGAGGACAGTCATGGTTAACTTTACCTGTTTGCTTTCAAGGGTTTTGAACAGGCACGCGTCCCACTCCATCCCCAGCTGTGCTACTTTACAGAGAAGAATCCAGCATGACAGGGAACCCTGACTCCCCTAGATTTGACCATAGACCCCCATCCAAGAGCGCTTCGGGGTTAATGCACAGCAGAGTTAATGATTCTGTGCCCAAGCAGGAAGTCGGATTCAGACGGCAGGAAGCACCCACAGGAGAGCAGGGCGTGTGGAGATAAAAGGATAGAAGTCCAGGAACTTTGTCAGATTTCAACTCTGTTCCAGCTATAAGTTTGCCAGGTGGTAGGACTGTGGGCTAGAAACTAGCAAAGTCTCAACATACTTATCTCTGAAATGGGAATCATATTCCAGTCTTGAAGGAATGCTATCATTACTAACCATGTACCTGTTTTCCTCCCAGATAGGGATCTAGAAGAGCTTACCAGGGAAGTTCATAGAAGATTCCGTGGGATCACAATACGCTTTCCCAGTTAACACCCTCCGCAGCTACCTGGAGTCATGCTGGGTGATCCTTCATTGTGTAAGGAGGGGCTGGATGCCCCGCTGAGCCCGAGCAGGGAAGTGCAAGGCTTAGATGCCTCCCAGCTTCCAAGCGGACTTCCAGCCCCACGCCTCCTGCCCCACCATCCATCACCTAATGCTCACCCTCCTTCCCCAACCATTTGCCCAGCTGCCCCTTGTTTCCGGCTGCTGTTTGCCAAGATGTTCCAGTGACCCTGCACCCTCATCTACTGCAATTCAGTCCTCTGCTAGAAAGCCCGCCAAGCTTGATGGTGCTGAAGAGTTCTGCGGGAGTGTAATCCCGTGCTGGCTTCTGTCTACTCTTACACACTCACAAACTCAGTACTGACTCCAAACATGTGCGCGCTCCCTAACCACAGGCACTCACAAAATGACACTGGTGCACCGGGGCCTCTAGGTAATGCTCACAGTTCGGCATTAAGCGCACAGCACACAGCAGCAGGATTGCGTCCTGCGTCCATGACTCTGGAATAAACGTGCTCTGTAAAACCCTATTGCCCAACACCTCGACCCTCCTACACCCTACTCAACAGGTTTCTGGATCTCCCTGTTGGAGCGACTGCTCTAAGCCTTCCAGGAAGGTCTGAGGTCCTGACTTGTCCTCAGCATCTTGTCCGCAGAGAAAGAAGCTTCTCCGTGTACACAGGATCGCTGGGTCTGAGCGCACAGCACATGATTCACACAGCCTGTAGAGACCCTCCAGTACCGCAAGCACTGCCGCGTCATATTGGCGGGTAGGGGCGGAGGGTGAGGGTTTTGAAAGAAAACATGGATCCCTGGTAACGCGTTTCACAGGGAGAATCGATGCTAGTTGAGCTATGATTGACCAAGCCACAGGTTCAGACCCAGACCTCAGAGTCAAGAAGCCTCAGTGTTCCATTCGACACGCCTACCTCGCGGCACATCTCTTCCCCTTGCAGGTTCGTGGTCTCGGGGCTCAGGATATTTATCTTCAAAGATGCCCTTATTTTCTGCTTCTTAATGCCAGGGGTGGCATGAGTATAAATTCTTGGGGCAGGGGACCTGGGTATCTGAAACTGGCTCTTCTCAGGCAGGGCGGCAGCGGGAGCGGGGAAGAGATTAACCCGTCGGAAGAGCGCGAGTGCTACTGGGCACAGAGCTGGGAAAGGGAAGATGTGCAAGGGAGGATTCAGGATGGCCGACCGCGGGCTCCTTCTATCCTCGTGTCTAGAAGCAGAAATCGCGGGCTGAGACCCAGACAGGGGTTTGGGGGCTCGGCCGCAAAACCAAATTGGCAATTGCGGCAATGCGGGTGTTTTGCGGCATTTAAATAGGCTCTGCCACTTAAGAGGAGAGGGCAGTGGCACCCCACTCCAGTACTCTTGCCTGGAAGATCCCATGGACGGAGGATCCTGGTGGGCTGTACTCCATGGGGTCGCTAGGAGGCGGACACGACTGAGCGGCTTCGCTTTCACTTTTCACTTTCATGCATTGGAGAAGGAAATGGCAACCCACTCCAGTGTTCTTGCCGGGAGAATCCCAGGGACGGGGGAGCCTGGTGGGCTGCCGTCTATGGGATCACACAGAGTCGGACACGACTGAAGTGACTTAGCAGCAGCAGCAGCAGCCACTTAAGACTGTTGCAGGCAAGGCTTTAAAACTCAGGTGGGAGACAGTTTTGCCAAAATGATTTCCAAGACCCGAGGTTTCTGATCTGAAGTTATTTCTAAGTATGGGTGTCCTTGGATTGCCTTTTCCTATGGAGAGAACCATTGTCTTCACCAATACAATGGTGATGGAAAATGGTTAAGAAAGGAGGACTTCAAAAGCCAAAGTTATAACGCTGTGACTATGTGGGCTCAGAACTCTACTCCTGGCTTCCACGTGTACTGTCAGTCTTCCAAGCTCACATTCATTCTCCACTCTTGAAATCGTCAGGGTCTGCTCCCAGAGGGTGCTAACACAGCCTCCAGCAATTTCAGGTTTTCTTGAAAAGTTGGTCTGTCCAGATAGAGAGGGATTAAGATAACTCATCCATCAAGTACTCTGAATTTCTAAAGTGTGCTGATGCTGAACTGGGGCAAGGCTCAAAAACAAAGTGAGAAACAAAACCCCCAAGTCCTTTCTTTGAAACATAGCAGAGTGTGTTGCACACCAGGTGGCATTCACCCAATGTTTGTTAAATAATGGAAATTAATTTACTGTAGCAGATTTACCAGCCAGTCTCCACGCTATTATAGGACTCTAGTCCTAGTCAGCAGAGAAACCAGACCTACTTAGGTAGCACAGCTTTCAACTGATTTCAAAATTGTGAGCTCACACATTTCAGAAACATCCTCTCATTTTATTTGACATGCAGAATTGGTTTCCCCATCAAAATTTTCAGGAATGAGACAAGGAAAAGAAGGTTAACCCTAGAGGTTTTTTTGGAAAGTCTATAGTCTCCTACTATGAGACACAAAATAATTCTCCAGCTTTACTGAGTGAACTAAAAGTTTAGAGCTTACCGTGCAGATGGCTTAGACTGCATCTCCTTGAGACTTCTTTTTAACTGAAGCTCTGAATAGAACATGATCAAGAGAGTTGCCAAGGAAAATACTGATTTAAAAGTAGTTACTTGGGACCTCACTGGTGGCTCAGCAGTAGAGAATCCACCTGCCAATGCAGGAGACACATGTTCAGTCTCTGGGTTGAGAAGATCCCCTGGAGAAGGAAATGGCAACCCACTCCAGTGTCCTTGCCTGGGAAATCCCATGAACAGAGGAGCCTGGTGGGCTACAGTCCATGGGGTCGCAAAAGAGTCAGACACGACTTAGTGACTAAATGACAACAACAAACTGACTCTGATGAACATGGGAAATTCCCAATTAACTTCAGTTCTAGACTTCCAAGTGGGAGAAGCGCAACACTTAGCTTCATGACCTCACTCATCTAAGGGGGAAGGAAAAAAACTGAGAAACACCTCTGAAGTTCAATCTCTGGAGGAATAGGCTCCCTATAAGACCAAGATCTAATTACAGGGCTATGGAAAGTTTCCTCTGCCCTCCCCCCCTCCCCGCCCCACCTCATGACAATCATGTTGTTGAGTAGCTCAGTCGTGTCCGACTCTTTGTGACCCCATGGACTGCAGCAAGCCAGGCTTCCCTGTCCTTCACCATCTCCTGGAGTTTACTCAAACTCATGTCCATTGAGTAGGTGTTGCCACCCAACCATCCCATCCTCTGTGATCCCCTTCTCCTCCTGCCTTCCTTCTTTCCCAGCATCAGGGTCTTTTCCAGTGAGTTGACTCTTCACATCAGGTGGTCAAAGTATTGGAGCTTCATCCTCAGCATCAGTCTTTCCAGTGAATATTCAGGGTTGACTTCATTTAGGATTGACGGGTATGATCTCCTTGCTGTCTAAGAGACTCCCAAGAGTCTTCTCCAGCATCACAGTTCAAAAGCATCAATTCTTGGTGCTCAGTCTTTTTCATCGTCCAACTCTCACATCCATACATGACCACTGAAAAAAACCATAGCTTTGACTAGATGAACTTTTGTCAGCAAAGTAATGTCTCTGCTTTTTAATATGCTATCTATGTATTTGTCATAGCTGTTCTTTTAAGGAGCAAGCATCTTTTGATTTCATGGCAGCAGTCACCATCTGCAGTGATTTTGGAGCCCCCCAAAATAAAGTCTTTCACTGTTTCCATTGTCTCCCATTTGCCATGAAGTGCTGGGACCCAATGCCATGATCTTCATTTTTTGAATGTTGATTTTTAAGCCAGTATTTTCAGATTCCTCTTTCACCTTCATCAAGAGGCTCTTTAATTCCTTTTCTCTTTCTGACATAAGTGAAGTGAAATGAAAGTCACTCATTCGTGTCCAACTTTTTGTGACCCCATGGACTATACAGTCCACGGAATTCTCCAGGTCAGAATACTGGAGTGAGTAGCCATTCCCTTCTCCAGGGGATTTTCCCAACTCAGGGATTGAACCAAGGTCTCCCACATGGCAGGCAGATTCTTTTCCAGCTGAGCCACTAGGGAAGCCATTCTGCCATAAGGGTGGTGTCATGTGCACATCTGAGGTTATTGAAATTTCTCCCTGAAATCTTGATTCCAGCTTATACCTCATCCTTCAGTGTGGGATAGCTCCTCTAGGCCCTCCTGCGCCTGCGCAGCCACCACTCCTCAGATTGCTTCTCCGGCCGCTGGCCCTGGCCTGGGGCGTGGGTGGCTCCTCCCAGCTGCCGCCCCTGGCATCGGGCGCAAGGTGGCTTCTCCTGCCCGCAGCCCCTGACCTCGGACGCGGGGTGTCTCCTTCCGACTGTCACTGACCTCGGACGGGGGGTAGCTCCTCGTTGAAGGTCAGGAATGGCGGCAGTAAGGAGATACCCCTCGTCCAAGGTAAGGAGCAGCGGCTGTGCTTTGCTGGAGCAGCCGTGAAGAGAAACCCCACGTCCAAGGTAAGAGAAACCCAAGTAAGATGGTAGGTGTTGCAAGAGGGCATCAGAGGGCAGACACACTGAAACCATAATCACAGAAAACTAGCCAATCTAATCACTCTAGGACCACAGCCTTGACTAACTCAATGAAACCAAGCCATGCCTGTGGGGCAACCCAAGACGGGCGGGTCATGGTGGAGAGGTCTGACAGAACATGGTCCACTGGAGAAGGGAATGGCAAGCCACTTCAGTATTCCTGCCTTGAGAACCCCATGAACAGCATGAAAAGGCAAAATGATAGGATACCAAAAGAGGAACTCCCTGGGTCATTAGGTGCCCAATATGCTACTGGAGATCAGTGGAGAAATAACTCCAGAAAGAATGAAGGGATGGAGCCAAAGCAAAAACAATACCCAGCTGTGGATGTGACTGGTGATAGAAGAAAGGTCTGATGCTGTAAAGACCAATACTGCATAGGAACCTGGAATGTCA
The DNA here is from genome assembly GCA_006410635.1 of Cephalophus harveyi. Taxonomy (NCBI): domain Eukaryota; kingdom Metazoa; phylum Chordata; class Mammalia; order Artiodactyla; family Bovidae; genus Cephalophus; species Cephalophus harveyi. Next base: position 8,407 of record SJYT01080531.1, on the reverse strand, counting down.
GGTCCATGAATCAAGGCAAGTTGGAAGTGGTCAAACAAGAGATGGCAAGAGCGAACGTCGACATTCTAGGAATCAGTGAACTAAAATGGACTGGAATGGGTGAATTTAACTCAGATGACCATTATATCTACTACTGTGGGCAGGAATCCCTCAGAAGAAATGGAGTAGCCATCATGGTCAACAAAAGAGTCTGAAAGGCAGTACTTGAATGCAATCTCAAAAATGACAGGATGATCTCTGTTCATTTCCAAGGCAAATCATTTAATATCACAGTTATCCAAGTCTATGCCCCAACCAGTAATGTTGAAGAAACTGAAGTTGAATGGTTCTATGAAGACCTATAAGACCTTTTAGAACTAACACCCAAAAAGATGTCCTTTTCATTATAGGGGACTGGAATGCAAAAGTAGGAAGTCAAGAAACACCTGGAGTAACAGGCAAATTTGGCCTTGGAATGCGGAATGAAGCGGGGCAGAGACTAATAGAGTTTTGCCAAGAAAACGCACTGGTCATAGCAAACACGCTCTTTCAACAGCACAAGAGAAGACTCTACACATGGACATCACCAGATGGTCAACACCAAAATCAGATTGATTATATTCTTTGCAGCCAAAGATGGAGAAGCTCTATACAGTCAACAAAAACAAGACCAGGAGCTGACTGTGGCTCAGATCATGAGTTAACTTTAGAGCTCCAAAAATAAGAGGACAAAAGCTAAAGCCTGGAGCCTGTTTCCTCTGTGGCAAGGAGGGAAAATGCCCCCAGGCTAAGATACTGCCACCTAAGTCATGCCCCCTTTGTTGAGGTGATAATTGGAAGAGGAATTGCCCTCAGAGACGTAGGTCTCTGAAATCAGTTCCTCAGACCCAAAATCAAGACTGATGGGGTCCAAGGCTTCCCATTTTGGCTCCCATCCTCATCACAGCACAGGAGCTTCAGGTAATTCTGACCATAGGAGACTGCCCTGTTAACTTTCCTCTTTATATAACAGCCACTTTTTCAGCCTCCCTTTCTAATCCAGGACCTCCCTCAACTAAATCACCCACTATATGTGGCATTTCTGGGAAGTCGATTACAAAACTCTACACAACCATTGAGTTGTAACTGAGAGTCCATTCTCTTTTCCCATGCCTTCCTGATAATACCACAAAGCCCAACTCCCAACCTGGGAAGACATATACTATCTAATATGCAAGCTTCAAGCCATATGAAATGAAACCCACAGAAAACTTACGTCTGCCCCTAACAGAAATAGATATTAACCCTGAGCTTTGGGCAATTGGAGGAAAGATAGGAAGAGCAGTCTCTGCTCAGCCAACACAGTTAATTCTTAAAGATTCTAATCAATTTCCCCATTAAAAACAATATCCCCTAAAACTGGAGGCATGACAGGGATTCATTCCCCTAATTAAAAATCTCAAAGAACAGGGCTTTTTCTTAATTGAATGCAACAGCCCTTGTAACACATCTGTTCTAGGAGTACAAAAACAAAATGGAGAATGGAGCATAGTACAAGACCTTTGTCCCATTAATGAAGCTGTAATTCCATTACATCTTGTTGTGCCTTAGCCCTATACCTTACTTTCCCAGATCCCAGAAATGGCAGCCTGATTTACTGTGCTAGACTTAAAGGATGCCTTCTTTTGTATTCCTCTAGCCCAAAGTTCACAATTTTTGTTTGCTTTTGAGGATCCATCTGACTCCTCTACCCAATTAACTTGGACAGTGTTGCCTCAAGAATTTAGAGATACTCCTCACTTCTTTGGGCAGGCTTTGGCTAAAGACCTAACTGCCTTATAGGCACAAGAGCTTATAAAAATTTTCCAAAATGTAGATGGCATTCTCTTTTGCAGTGACTCAAAGGAACAATGTGACCAAGCAACCTGTGATTTTCTTATTATGTAGCCCAGTGTGGTTCTGCTCTGCTAAGTCACTTCAGTCGTATCCTACTCTGTGCGACCCCATAGACGGCAGCCCACCAGGCTCCCCCTTCCATGGGATTCTCCAGGCAAGAACACTGGAGTGGGTTGCCATTTCCTTCTCCAATGCATGAAGTGAAGAGTGAAAGTGAAGTCGCTCAGTCGTGTCCGACCCTCAGCAACCCCATGGACCCCTACCAGGCTCCTCCATCCATGCAATTTTCCAGGCAAGAGTACTGGAGTGGGGTGCCATTGCCTTCTCCACCAGTGTGGTTACAAAATATCAAAATCTAAAGCTCAGATATGTAGCAGGAAGTTAAATATTAAGGACTCAAACTTTTACATGGAGCTCAAGCTTTAGGGAAGGAAAGAATAAAGCCCATTTTATAACATCCTCTCCCCAGTACTATTAGAGAACTCCATGGTTTCCTTGGTATAACTGACTACTGCTGAATTTGCATTCCTGGATATGGAGAGGTAGCTCAACCTCTACATAAGTTATGAAAAGAGACTAAACAATTAGGACAAAAGGTATTACAATGGGAACCTGGAGAAATACATGCATTTAAGCCTTTACAACAGGCTCTTTTCAGGCCTGCTGTCAACCTACAGGAAACCAATTTAACATTTTTATAACAGATCAGGAATATCACTGGGAGCCCTACCACAATCCAAAGGAAACTCACAACAACCTATTGTTTATCTGAGGAAAGAACTCAATTCTGTAGCTCAAGGATGGCCTCATTGTCTGCAAATAGTGTCCTCAGTTCAGTTCAGTTCAGTCGCTCAGTCGTGTCCGACTCTTTGCGACCCCATGAATCGCAGCATGCCAGGCCTCCCTGTTCATCACCATCTCCCGGAGTTCACTCAGACTCACATCCATCGAGTCAGTGATGCCATCCAGCCATCTCATCCTCGGTCGTCCCCTTCTCCTCCTGCCCCCAATCCCTCCCAGCATCAGAGTCTTTTCCAATGAGTCAACTCTTCACATGAGGTGGCCAAAGTGTGTCCTCAGTAGCTCTATTCATTCCTGAAACTACTAAATTAATTATAGACTGAGATCTGGTGGTCTTTACTTCACATGATATCTCTGGAATTTTAAACTCTAAGGGAGGATTGTGGTTATCAGACAATCAGCTTCTCAGATAAAAATCCCTGCTCTTAGAAGGACCCATAACTCAGCTAAAAACTTGCTCAACTTTAAACCCAGCTACATTCCTTCCTGAGTCATTAAACAAAAAATCAGAGCATGACTGTCATCAAGTCCTAGCTTTAAGTTACTCAGCAAGAGAGGACTTCAAAGACACACCGTTAGAAAATCCAGATGTAAGTATGTTTACCAATGGCAATTCCTTTATAGAGAAAGGAGAACATAGTCTATGAAGTGCTAACTTTATTTGGAACCTTAGAAAGTTGCTCCCTACCTCCTGGGACTAGTGCTCAATTGGCTGAATTAATTGCTTTAACTACAGCTTTAGAACTGGGGACTAATAAAAGAGTAAACATATATACTGACTCCAAATATGCTTACCTATTTCTTCATGCTCATGCTGCTGTTTGGAAAAAGAGGACCTTTAAAACTTCAGATGGCAGTCCCATCAAATATTATCAAGAAATTATGTGCCTCCTAGATGCAAGGTTACCCAAGGAGGTGGCAGTAATACATTGTCGAGGTCATCAGAGGGATGATTCTGGAAAACAGCAGAGGGAAATAGGACGACAGATCAAAAAGCATAAATGGAAACATAGACTTTTAATACTCAGGCTCTCCACCTCTGGGACAGAATTCCCACTGACATAAAACCCCACTATTCTCCTGAGGAACTTCAACATTCCCTTTCGCAAGGAGATATTTTACTCCTATCAGGTTGGCTTCAAACAGAAGATCAAAAGCTTATATTACTCTCCAATGGCCAATGGAAGGTTCTTAAAACATTACATCATTCTGTCTGGGAATTGAAAATACTTACCAACTTGCTAAAAGTCTCCTTAAAGGAAAAGGATGAATAAAAACTGTAGTTCAAATTGTTAAGGAATGTGCGATATGTCAAGAAAATAATCCTCATAACAGCTAATCAGTTTCTCCAGGTTTACAATGTACAGGAAAATATGCTGGAGAAGACTGACAGATAGATTTGACCCATATGTCTAAAGCAAAGGAACATTGATATAGTGTTAAAAAATAAATATTTACGTTTCTCCTAATTCTATATAAATTATTCCTTTTTTCTTTTTTTAAATCAACATCCTATCTACTATCTGCTATCCAGGCCTGTTCTCACCGTCTCTTTCAGACAAAACCACTTTGGAGAAATTAAGTTATTCCATAGCCATCCCATCTTCCCCTCACAATTTCATTCCCAAAGAAGATTGTAGAAACTGCTGATATCCTGCAGACTGTTTAACTCTGATGAACTGGAACCATTTAATTATGTCGATATTACCCAAGTAACATATGATCATTTGATCAGTAGAGTAACATTTTTCCAGTTTGAAATTCCCCTTCTGGAAACATGACAGGATGGGTTTCTAAACAAAAAGATCTCACCCTCATGAGCCATAAGAATATCTGCCTTTATGCCTTTATGGATCTATATTTTTAGAATATCAATTCACTCATTCTAAATCTCTCATCCTTTTATTTTCCAACAGCATGGAGAAAAACAATTGTTTGAAGAAAGCAAGAATCAGACATGTTTATCTTTCTTAATTCAGGGGACTCGTTTAAAAATTTTCCATGATTCATCTGTAAGACCTGGTTTCTTTTCATCCTTATTTGGTTCCTTGGGAAAGAATTTGGTATATCTTATTGAATAAACACTTCCTGCCAAGCAGTGCACTATTTATTATGATCTTTTTCTTTATTTATAGGTGTTCTAAACTCTGATGACTAATATTTCTGGAGATCTCAACCCTTAGATAAGTAATGACATTACTTAGTCTCTATTCTTAACAATTTTAGAAGGTATACTGCTTGTCCAAGGGCCATTCTTCTACAGAATTAATTCTTAAATTGTATTCAGAAGAATATTGTTGAGTGTGACTTGAAAAATAAAGATATCCATGGTCAAATAAGTTTAGAAAAGACTAAGTGAAGCAGTTAAAAGGTACATCAGGGCTTCTTAAAAAACTTTAATATGGAAGATTAGAAAAGATTTGTGAATCTTAAAATAAGGAGTGTCCTATATAGCCTTTCCATAATTTACTGATTTTTATTGCAAGCAGCATAAATGCTTTATATTTAGCATTATTCTGAATACATTTTGAGAAATGCTACTTTAGAAATAGCTAGGACTTCCCTGAAGGTCCAGGGGTTAGGACACCAAGCTTCCAATGCAGGGGATGAGGTTTGATACTTGGTCAAGAAACGGGGATCCCATGTGCCAAAATTTTAAAAAAAGGAAAAAAAAAAAGCTAAATATGTCAAAATGGAAACTTTTTAAAAATCCGCTTATCCACAAACATAACTTACTGGAAATAATGTTGAACAATGACTTCAGAACAAATTTACTAAAAGCCTCATATTTTCTAGCTGAAAATCAGCATTGCTTAAGGGCTATTCTTTTCTCACTCTCATAATTTAAGTGGGTATCTGAGATCGTCACAGAGAATGACCGCTTAAAACTTCATTGTTACTCTAAGTTTAATTTAAGCCGCTAAACAGACTGAGTTGACAGAGGGACTCTCTAAATTTACAAATAACCTTTTCAATCTCCTAAAGAACTTCTGATGCTTTGTTTTAAGGAACTTAGAAGAAACTTTCCCCATGACTCTTGCCCACAGAGTATTGACAGGCCATTTCTGACTATTTTATGTTACACCAAATAAGATAACCTTCTAGCTCTTAGTTTTGAAAACAATACCCAGAACCAAAAGAAAGAAGGAGGGCAAGGGAGACGAGAAAAGAAGGAAAAGGAAAAGGAGGAAAACAGCTAGGCAGATTGTTTACAAAATGGCAATATTTGCACAATGCTTTACAAAATAGCCACAGGTTCTCAGATCTCTGTTTTCATTCTCTTTGTAATGACTTTGAGCTTCCTCCCATCAAAAAGTAGGGTCTATTTCTACATCCTTTGAACCTAGGCTTGACCTTGCCATTTGTTTTGGGCAATAGGGCATTGTGAATGAGATGCAAGCGAACACTGCATTGGGGCTTGCCCCTTCCTGCAACTCTTTGGAATCCCAGGGACATCATGTGAAGAAGCCCATGTGGACTAGATTTTTGGAAGATGAAGCCCATGGGGAGCAGAGAAGAGCCAAATTTCTAACTTTATTTTTAATTGTAACATTTATTTCCTGCAATAATAGGTGATTAGATTAGTCATACCACCCTCATCCTAGTCATCTTCCTCATCAAACTTGAAAACACCAGAGGAATGTGAAACTGAGATTTCAAAGAAGGGATGTGAGTATTCAGCATCGAGGGAGCAGAGATGTAGGAGCACCATGATGCAGGAAAGAGGTGGTCTCTTGGAAAATTAAAAGATGTCAGTGGAGGAACTTCCCTGGTGGTCCAAAAGTTTAGACTTCAAACTTCCACTGCAAAGGTACAGGTTTGATACTTTGTGGGACAACTCCAATCCTACATGCCTTGTGGTGCAGCCAAAATCCAAATAAACTAAAAAGCAGAAACAAAAACATAAAATAAGTCAGTATAGCTGGAACAACAATGAGTAGGGCAGTGAAGAGTATAAGATGAAATAGAAGAGATAAACAGAGACAGGCAGAACTTGGACCATGCATGATATAGAACATGCAAGACTACATAACTTTACAAGAACTGGATTTTATTTTCAGCGATTATTTTTTTGCATCAAACTAAAAGAACGTTTTTTTAACTGTAATATGTGGCACCATTGACACGTGGAGGTATCAACAGGCGAGGGCAAATGATGAAACCAAGTTGGATGGACATTTAGCTATACAAATTAAAGGCCTTAAATATTTCTCTTTGATCAACAAATTCAACATTATTCTAAGAAATTGTCATGACTGTGCAAAAATGTTCCTTTCCAAATAAGTTCATCTCATTATTTTTGATAACAGTGAAAACTGGAGGTAATAAAAAATGTCTGATAATAGTTTATTAGTGAAATAAATTGCAATATATCATAACAGATTATTATTAAGCCATTGAAATTATTGTCAAAGTGTATATGTATATATAAGACATAGAAAAGGGCAGGCTACAAAATAGTATACTCAATATAATCTCAATTATGTTAAAAAGAAAATTTCAGAGAAAAAAATGAGTGGGAAAATATAGAACCAAATGTTAACAATGTTTCTATTTGTAGCTGGAGTTAGGAGTATTGTAGTAGAAAAATATTTAGGGAAAACCCTGAAGGCACCAAATTTCCTACCTCCAATATTCTTCAATGACTGCATCTCTGGGTCAGAAATACCAGTGTACAAAGACTGTTTATATAGGTTGTTATATGTAAAAATGTTACTGATATATTGTGACAGTCAAAATATAGAGATTATATGTAATACAAATTTAGCTCTGTAACAGACTATACTAAAATGATGAGAGAAAAATATGCTTGCCAAATAATTTAAGTCTGAGTTTACAATACTGGAGAAGGAAATGGCAATCCACTCCAGGACTATTGCCTGGAAAATCCCATGGACAGAGGAGCTGGTAGGCTACAGTCCATGAGGTCGCAAAGAGTAGGACACTGAGTGACTTCACTTTCACTTCACTTTACAATACTAATGGAAATAAGTCCTGAATGTTCGTTGGAAGGACTGATGCTAGAGCTGAAACTCCAATACTTTGGCCACCTGATGCAAAGATCTGATTCCTTGGAAAAGACCCTGATGCTGGGAAAGATTGAAAGCAGAAGGAGAAGGGGATGACAGAGGATGAGATGGTTGGATGGCATCACTGACTCAATGGACAAGATTTTGAGTAAGCTCCAGGAGATAAGGATGAACAGGGAAGCCTGCCATGCCGCAGTCCAAGCAGTAACAAAGAGTTGGACATGACTGAGCAACTGAACTGAACTGACTCTAGAACCAGTGAATTGGACAGGTCATGGTGGAGAGGTCTGACACAATGTGGTCCACTGAAGAAGGGAATGGCAAACCACTTCAGTATTCTTGCCTTGAGAACTCCATGAACAGTATGAAAAGGCAAAATGATAGGATACTGAAAGATGAACTCCCCAGGTCGGTAGGTGCCCAATATGCTCCTGGAGATCAGTGGAGAAATAACTCCAGAAAGAATGAAGGGATGGAGCCAAAGCAAAAACAACACCTAGTTGTGGATGGGACTGCAGATAGAAGCAAGTTCCGATGCTGTAAGAGCAATATTGCATAGGAACCTGGAATGTTAGGTCCATGAATCAAGGCAAATTGGAAGTGGTCAAACAGGAGATGGCAAGAGTGAACATCGACATTCTAGGAATCAGCAAACTAAGATGGACTGGAATGGGTGAATTTAACTCAGATGACCATTTTATCTACTACTGTGGGCAGGAATC
>SJYT01080524.1:106479-159699 GCA_006410635.1 Cephalophus harveyi | reverse complement strand
CCATCACTTCATGGGAAATAGATGGGGAAACAGTGGAAACAGTGTCAGACTTTATTTGTGGGGGTTCCAAGATCACTTCAGATGGTGGTTGCAGCCATGAAATTAAAAGACACTGCTTACTCCTTGGAGGAAAGTTATGACCAACCTAGATAGCATATTAAAAAGCAGAGATATTACTTTGCCAACAAAGATCCGTCTAGTCAAGCCTGTGGTTTTTCCAGTGGTCATGTATGGATGTGAAAGTTGGACTGTGAAGAAAGCTGAGCACTGAAGAATTGATGCTTTTGAACTGTGGTGCTCGAGAAGACTCTTGCAAGTCCTTTGGACTGCAAGGAGATCCAACCAGTCCATTCTGAAGGAGATCAACCCTGGTATTTCTTTGGAAGGAATGATGCTAAAGCTGAAACTGCAGTACTTTGGCCACCTCATGTGAAGAGTTGACTCATTGGAAAAGAGTCTGATGCTGGGAGGGATTGGGGGCAGGAGGAGAAGGGGACGACCGAGGATGAGATGGCTGGATGGCATCACTGACTCGATGGATGTGAGTCTGAGTGAACTCCGAGAGATGGTGATGAATAGGGAGGCCTGGTGTGCTGCGATTCATGGGGTTGCAAAGAGTCAGACATGACTGAGTGACTGAACTAAACTGAACCAAGAAAAAAGATAGGGACCAAAATAAATTATTTAAGAAATTATAAATGAAAATGAAACATTACAAGAAATATCAAGAATCATAAAAGACTACTGTGAGCAGTTATAAGCCAACAAATTGGACAATCTAGAAAAAATGGGTAATTCCTAGAAGAATACAATCTACCAAGAATGGATCTTGAAGAAATAGAAAATCTGAACAGAGCAACAGTGAATAAGGAGGTGGAATCAATAATCAAAAACATCCCAAGAAAAAAATGTCCAAGACTGGACATTTCCATGACCTGGTATCACAAGTAAAATCTACCAGACATTTACAGCCAATTCATCTCACTCTTTCAAAAAACTGAAGGGAAAAGAATGCTCTCAAACTCATTTTATGAGTCCAGCATTACCCTGATACCAAAACCAGATAAGGACACCATAGGAAAACTATCAGCCAAGATGCCTGATGAATATAGATGCAAAAACTCTCAATAAAATACTGACAAACCAAATTCAGCAGCACTTTAAAAGATTATACACTGTAATTAAGTTGGATTCATTCCTAGAGTGCAAAAATGTTTCAACATATGCAAATAAGTAAATACAATATGCATTACTAAAATGAAATAAAAATCATATGATCATCACAATAGATGCAGGGAAACCACTGACAAAATTCAAATGATAGCTCTCAACAAACTGGGTATAGAAGAATGGACGTCAACATAATAAAGGGCATATGTGACATTCCCAAAGCTAATGTCATACTCAGTGATGAAAGGCTGAAAACAAGACAAGGGTGCCCACTCTCACCAGTTCTGTTCAACATAGCACTGGAAAGCCTTGTCAGAGAAGCTGGGCAAGAAAAGAAATAAAAGTCATCCAGATCAGAAAGGAGGGTGTAAAATTGTCTCTGTTTGCATGTGGCATGGTCTTACATATAAAAAAATCCTAAAGACTCCACCAGAAACCTTTTATAACTAATAAATTCAGGAAAGTTGTAGCATACAAATTCAACATACAGAAATCATTGTGTTTCCAAACACTTAGCAATGAAGTATCTGGAAAATAAAGAGAAAAATTCCATTTACAATGACATCAAAAACAATGAAATGCTTGAGGAATAAATTCAACTAAGGAGGTGAAAGATATGTACTCTGACACTGTAAGACATTGATGAAAGACACTGATAAGACACAAGCAAATGGAAAGATATCCCATGGATTGGAAGAATTAATATTGCTAAAATGTACATACAAAGCTATCTGTAGATTAAATGCAATCCTTGTGAAGATTCCAAGGGCACTTTTTACAAAAAAAAAAAAAAAAAGAAAAATCCTGAAAGTCATATGGAACCAAAAAGATCCCTAATAACCAAAGCAGTCCTAAGTAAGAACAAACCTGGAGGCATCACACTTTAGGATTTCAAATTAATATTACAAAGCTTTTGTAATCAAAAAGTATGGTACTGGCATTAAAAATGAACACATAGACCAATGGAACAGAATAGAGAGCCCAGAAATAAACCCACATGTGCAGTCAACTAATATTTGACTAATAAGGGTACTCAATGGAGAAAAGATAGTTTCTTCAAAAAATTGTGTTGGGAAAACTGGATATTCACATGTGAAAGAGTTAAACTGGACCTCTATCTTACACGACTTAGACAAGTTAATTTGAAATGGATTAAAGACTTAAATTTAAGACTTGCAACCCAGAGGAAGACATAGGGAAAAGGCTCCTTAACATTGGTGTTAGCAATGACTTTTGGAAGTTCAACCAACAAAAGCAAAAATGAAACAGATGAGACTAAATCAAACTCTGAAGCTTCTGCACAGCAGAAGTCATGATAAACCAAATGCAAAGGCAACCTAGGAATGAGAGAATATATTTTCAAACCACATATCTGATCAAGAGTTAGAATCTAAGATGCACAAGAAACTCATATATACACCTCAATAGCGGGGGAAAAAAAAAAAAATTATCCAATTTAAAAATGAGCAAAGGACCTGTACAAGCATTTTCTAAAAGAAGATAGTCAAATTGCCAACAGGTATATGTAAAGATGCTCAACATCACTAATCATGGTAGAAATGCAAATAAAAAAACACAGTGAGATATCACCTCATGCCTGTTGTATGGCTATTATCAAAAGACAAGAGATTAAAAAGTACTGGCAAGGATTTAGGGAAAATGAAACCCTTATGTACTGTTGGTCGGAATGTAAATTGGTGCAGCCACTATAGAAGAGAATATAGATGTTCCTCAAAAAAGTAAAACTGGATCTACCGTATGTTCTAGCAATTCCACTTTTGGGGTATATATGTGAAGGAAATGAAATCACTGTATTGAAAAGAAATCTCCACTGCCATGTATATTGCAGCCTTGTTTACAAGTGAATACAGTAAGCAACCTAAGTAGCCATCAACAGATTAATCTTTATCTTTCTTCTTTAAGGCATTGAGTTTGCCCAGAGTTCTACCATATCAAGTCTTCCATATTACCATATTAACTGCACAGAGTATAACAAAATATACGTTATTTTTCTGTTGAGCTTTTAACTCAATTTACTCAAAGCATTCCATTATTAAAAAGGAGGCCGACTAGTACAATGTTTTGCTTGTCCTATTCATTCAGGCCTTCAATATATTTTCTTTTTCTCTTATATAGTTCTTGAATTTGCCTAACTTTTCTCTTGATAATTCCTCAACTTATTCAGGTAACTAGGATTTATATTGTTGTATGTAGATTCTTCTTCCTGTTTTTCTCCTTAACACCAGATCCCAATGTCTTCTTCACAAAATGTAGCTTACTGTTGAATGCAATAACAGTGCCATTGATTAACTTTGGAGATTTCATAAACTAGACACAAGAAAATAAATTCTTTCAAATATTTCTGTTTCACTAAACTGTCCTTTCAAATCTCTCGCACAACCTCTTTCAATTATATGGGATCTATCACATTAATTGGGCTTCCCTGGTGGCTCAGAGGTTAAAGCATCTGCCTGCAATGTGGAAGACCATGGTTCAATCCCTGGGTTGGGAAGATCCCCTGGAGAAGGAAATGACAACCCTTGCTGGTCCTAAAACATAAAATATTACAAGAATTGAACTTTATCATCCTATTTCATATCTTCCAGTTTCTGTCCTACATTTAAATTTGTTCATTGAAGAAGGTGCTGATGATAATGGTTGTCATATATGACAGAAAACCAAGGTCCCTTAAACCATGGTACCTTCTTATGATGGTGGAATTAACTGCTTAAAACAGTTTGCAGATCCTTAGAGATCAAAGTGAGTGCCAACTCTTAGCAGGAGCACAGGTACTCCTTTGATTTATCTATGGATTGGAATGGAAGTGATATATCTGTGAAGTAAAAACTGGGGCAAGATTCATATTTCAATCACTACTGCTGCTACTGCTAAGTCACTTCAGTGGTGTCTGACTCTGTGCGACCCCATAGACAACAGCCCACCAGGCTCCCCCGTCCCTGGGATTCTCCAGCCAAGAACACCGGAGGGGGTTGCCATTTCCTTCTCCAGTGCATGAAAGTGAAAAGTGAAAGTGAAGTCGCTCAGTCCTGTCCGACTCTTAGCGACCCCATGGACTGCAGCCCACTAGGCTCCTCCGTCCATGGGATTTTCCAGGCAAGAGTACTGGAGTGGGGTGCCATTGCCTTGAAGCTCATTTTACCCTGCACAGTTGATGTAGTCTTACTTGTTCAGTTGCTATTTCGGCATGATTTACATAGGCCAAATATTTCTAGACTCATTTTTTCATACTTTTGAGCTTGCGGTATTTCATAAAGGAAGCTGAAGAAGCTTCATGCATTCAAGGAAATGAAATACTTGTCAAGGTTTTGCCTAACCATTTCTGAGTCAGTGAATACAGCTGCGGTTTCTCCCGTCGCTAAACAAGTGTTTGAATAAAGCACGTCTCCTTCCCTGCAGGAGCTTCAGAGAGACATTGAGAAACACAGCACGGGCGTGGCCTCTGTGCTCAACCTGTGCGAAGTTTATGATGGTGGAATTAACTGCTTAAAACAGTTTGCAGATCCTTAGAGATCAAAGTGAGTGCCAACTCTTAGCAGGAGCACATGTACTCCTTTTATTGATCTATGGATTGGAATGGAAGTGATATATCTGTGAAGTAAAAACTGGGGCAAGATTCATATTTCAATCACTACTGCTGTTGCTGCTAAGTCACTTCAGTTGTGTCTGACTCTGTGCGACCCCATAGACAACAGCCCACCAGGCTCCCCCATCCCTGGGATTCTCCAGCCAAGAACACCGGAGTGGGTTGCCATTTCCTTCTCCAGTGCATGAAAGTGAAAAGTGAAAGTGAAGTCGCTCAGTCCTGTCCGACTCTTAGCGACCCCATGGACTGCAGCCCACTAGGCTCCTCCGTCCATGGGATTTTCCAGGCAAGAGTACTGGAGTGGGGTGCCATTGCCTTGAAGCTCATTTTACCCTGCACAGTTGATGTAGTCTTACTTGTTCAGTTGCTATTTCGGCATGATTTACATAGGCCAAATATTTCTAGACTCATTTTTTCATACTTTTGAGCTTGCGGTATTTCATAAAGGAAGCTGAAGAAGCTTCATGCATTCAAGGAAATGAAATACTTGTCAAGGTTTTGCCTAACCATTTCTGAGTCAGTGAATACAGCTGCAGTTTCTCCCGTCGCTAAACAAGTGTTTGAATAAAGCACGTCTCCTTCCCTGCAGGAGCTTCAGAGAGACATCGAGAAACACAGCACGGGTGTGGCCTCTGTGCTCAACCTGTGTGAAGTCCTTCTCCATGACTGTGATGCTTGCGCTACAGACGCCGAGTGCGATTCCATCCAACAGGCTACGCGAAACCTGGACCGCCGATGGAGAAACATCTGTGCCATGTCTATGGAAAGGAGGCTCAAGTAAGTGGGGATGTGTACACAGCTGAAACAGAGGAAGGACAAAAAAATCAATCAATAAATTTATCCAGGGTATCTGCTGTTCACCATTTCCTTTTGGTTGCAATATCCAAAGATAGCCTCAGTTTCCCAAACTTGTCATCTACGTTCAGTTGGAAACGTTCTCCATGACTGTGATGCTTGCGCTACAGACGCCGAGTGCGATTCCATCCAACAGGCTACGCGAAACCTGGACCGCCGATGGAGAAACATCTGTGCCATGTCCATGGAAAGGAGGCTCAAGTAAGTGGGGATGTGTACACAGCTGAAACAGAGGAAGGACAAAAAAATCAATCAATAAGTTTATCCAGGGTATCTGCTGTTCACCATTTCCTTTTGGTTGCAATGTCCAAAGATAGCCTCAGTTTCCCAAACTTGTCATCTACGTTCAGTTGGAAACAGAAGTAGGTATAAAGGTCACTTATAAATATAACAAGCCAAGTGACACCTGACCTAACAGTTTAAATATAATTAGAAAAATTAAAATATGCCTTTGCTGAACAAGTATTATGTTACATAATCCATGGTGTGAAAAAGTAACTTTCTTTCGTTAAAAAGGAAATAATAAAACAAAAGGACTTCTCTTGAAGCCTTTTGAAATTCAAGGTGGTAAAAAATGAGTGATGTGTTAGAAAGTGACCACAATGACTTAAGGCACAGAATCTTCATGCTCTCTGGGGACCTCCTGAAAGCTGAATATTTGTCTTGCCGTCATTGGTTGATTTTGATGAGGGTGACTTTGACGTTCAATGAATTTTCAAACCTTAGTTTTAGTCCAGAGAGCCTCGGGATGAGTGTGCACTGAGAGCAGAGTGTTACACTTTTAAACTTCCTTGCACATACCCAGAACAGTTCACACCATGTGCTTATCAGACTCAGTCTGACTTGTTCCAAACCCAGAGCTGCAGGATGTGTGTTTAAACACACACACACATACACACACACTCACACAGCTGTTTCATTTTAGCTCACACAGTTGTTTCTTTTTCAGTCCGGGCAAATTTGGCTCGAGGCACAGTTAGTTATTGTTTGGCACAGCAGTTGCTTGTTTTGGGCACTCTTAATCCTGTTGCAGGCATCAGACAGGGCTCTGGAGCATAAACAGTCTCAAACAATCAGATTCTGTTCTTTCCTCTGTCTCAGAATTGAAGAGACATGGCGATTGTGGCAGAAGTTTCTGGATGACTTTTCTCATTTTGAAGATTGGCTCAAAATCTCAGAAAGGACAGCTGCCTTTCCCAGCTCTTCCGGGGTGCTCTATACAGTTGCCAAGGAGGAACTAAAGAAATTTGAGGTGATTTTCGATGCCAAATATTTCATCTTTATTTTGCTACGAGAGTAGCCAGCTGGTCTTTGGTGTCTCAAGACCCAAACAAACCGTTTGCACACATGTTATTTGTTCAAACAGCTAGGTGGTGATGACTTCCTGGTCATCTTTATTACATCATGATAGGCAAAGAAGAGAAAGGAAGCTTTTACTTTAAAATTATCAAGAATTACAAATAAAGTAGTAATGAAGAGAAACTTTTAGAAAACAGGAATCATGATTCCCCAAAAATGATCTTGGCATTCTTTTAACTTCACAGTTCTTTATAATCAAGCTTCTAAGACTCAAATATGATGCCATTCCATACTATAACAACTATAATATATATATATGTGTGTGTGTGTGTGTTCAATATATTTTCTTGATTTTTTTTCACTTAACTGGAGTGTATGTGTATGTATACATATATATGTATATGTGTGTGTTCGTGTGTGTGTAAGTGCATGCTAAGTTGCTTTAGTCATGTCCAACTCTTTGCGACCCTATGGACTGTAGCCCACCAGTCTTCCCTTATCTTTTAATCATTGATAAATAAAATTGACTCCAGAATTGATCAAATATTTTAAATCACAAACCAATTGTAATTATGAATGATGAACAGTGCCATTGAGTCACTAAGATTTTTCAAATTTATAGGGAAAAATAGCAGCAGTATAATCATATTCATCAAGAAAGCAATCATTCAGTAACTGATTCTAGTTCCTTGCCTGTATGGGCAGTCTCAAATCGGCTCTATCACTGTGATAGGATGAAACCCCAGTTCTCAACTGCCTCTCATTTTCACCGAGGACTGGTCCCTAAAGTTGACCATTTTTTAATTTGAAGTTTCTTTGCCAGTCAATATCCATTGATTGGCAGTTGTGTTCTCACATATATTAATGGTGAACAGTTCCGATGCATGTTATCTTACAAAAATCATTCTTGGTTGCCAAGTCTGCCCCAAGCTCCCTGAGATATTTTAAAATAAGATTAAAAAATCCAACCAAATTCAGCTGGATTCATTTTTACCTTGTAATAGCAATTAACCATGCTTTTTTTTTTTTTTTTTTTTTGAGGCCTGTTATAGTAAATGTGAAGTTTGGTTTTTGTCATAGATGAGTAGCTACACAAAGGCATAGAGTCATAGGTAGGTAGCTACACAAAGCTATACAAGTATTCAAATATTATGTGAAATAAATAAGAGTTATTCTGCTGTCTGAATATGGACCTGTATATAACTATTCGACTAAATCCCAGGGGGGGCAAAAAATTCTTATCTAAAAGACTTTGCCTTAGTAAAATTGTAGTAAAAAGCCTCAATAAACTGTGCAGTAGATTTCAGATTATCCTGGTGTGAACCAGTGCTAGTGGAAATATTCTTGTACTGCATCTTATTACTCACAGCTTCATAAAGGTTAAACCTTCTATAATCGGCTTCCACTACAAAGAAGATTATGTAAGATCTTTTATGATGCTATTTTAGACTCAAGACTTTATGACAAAGGTTAGCCATATAGTTAAGCTTATAATGCTATTTATATAACTAGCTATTCATATAAGTTGTATAAATATAGCATTATATGTATGCTATTTATATATAAATGCTATTTATACAACTAGCTAGATATAATGATTGATTTTATTATTTATCTTTGTAGTTAATTTTCTCAAGAGAAAAATAAATTACAAAAATGAAGTTTTGAGGGCGATTTTTGCCTGTTCAATTACACAAACATTGGGGACAGCTCTAGGGGTGCTGGGGTCCCCATCTGTTATGCCCCAGTGAGAAAATATATTCTGTGACTTCCAGTAATTGCAAAAGCTGAACTTCCCTTACTATTTCCTTTTCTGAGGAAATAATTTGAAGTTTTATAAAATAGATGGTTGGATTTACTTGGATGACGGCTCTTAAAATGACTCTCAGAAGGAAAGCCATCTCAGAGGCAGGAGTTTGGTAGCATGTAAACAGTGTGATGAGCCAAAGGAAGCAAAAGTTTGGGATTTCGATGAGTGCAGTTCAATTAGTCACAGAATTTTCTGTTCAATGCCAGAATAAAAGTCGGTCATGAATCACACACCTAAGTTTGAAATGTAAAAGCTTCATTTTATTTTGGCCAAATGACTCTTATTGCTAGGGCTAGGCTATATTGCAGAGAAAAATAAGTATTTTACCTGCAGAAACTGTAAGGGGTGCATGGGGTAACCTCCAAAGTAGATAGACACTGCTCTGTAATACTCTGTAAGGTGTCACATCAGCTTTAAAATGTTTCATACAAACCAAATCATTCATGGGCACAGCAACAAAAACAATAGAGCGTGTTTGAAACTTTTTTCTTTGTAAGGTTACTTCTGTTTCACTAAGCTGTTCTTAAAAATCGGTAATGGCTTGCATTTAAAAGACATTCTGCAAAAAGTAGTTTTATTTTTTTTAAGAGGACACCAGAATTGAGGCAATTTCTGGATTTCTTAGGAAATAGCATATTTTATAAATAAAAGAAGCAGTTTTATGATAGATTTTTTTTCTCAGTATTGACGTCAGAAACTTGGAACATTTTAAACTCACGTTTCAGCATACATCCATATTTTTGTGGGCTTCCCTAGTGGCTCAGTAGTAAAGGACTCGCTTGCTAATGCAGGAACACAGGTTTAATCCCTGAGTTGGGAGGATCCGTGGGAGAAGGAAATGGCAACCCACTCCTATATTCTTGCCTGAGAAATCCCATGGACAGAGGAGCCTGGCAGACTATAGTCATGAGGACATGACTTAGTGACTAAGTAACAACATATTTTTGTAATCAGTTTGCTTTATGGGAAAGGATTTTTTAGGCTATTATTTTAAAAGCTATATTACATATGTATATCGTGTGTGTTATATATGTGAGTGAGTGTGTGATAGTCGCTCAGTCGTGTCCAACTCTCTGTGACCCCATGAACTGAAGCCCACCAGGCTCCTCTGTCCATGGAATTCTCCAGGCAAGAATACTGAAGTGGGCTGCCATTTGTATATGTATATATAGGTATGTGTGTACATTTTATATGCATGTATCATATGAATATGTGTATGTTCTACATGTATATGTACATATTCTATATGTGTATCATATATGGATTTGTATACATACAAATATTTATTACTGTTTGCCATTTTCTTTTGTATTTTTGTTTGATCAACCCCCTTTCTTAAGCCACAGGGATAACATGAGTTTTCTTTAACAAGGGAAAGTTTACGCTGGTTACAAAGTATCTTTTCTTGTTTGAGGGGAATGAAAGGTTGTTGCTCAATCAGGCAAAGGCCGGGGGATCCTTGGCCTCCAGAGGAGAAGAATTTAATCCAGGGCCAGAGACTAGGCTTGATCGCTCAGAGCTTTTGTGTAATAAAGTTTTATTGAAGTATAAAAGAGATAGAGAAAGCTTCTGACATAGACATCAGAAGGGGGTAGAAAGAGTACCCCTTTGCTTGTGTTAGCAATGGAGTTATATACTCTCCAATAAATCCAAAGAATGTCTGGAGGTTGTAAAGACCTCACCAGACCTACTCCCATAATTTACATTTTAAGATAATAGGATTAGCCAGAAGGTTTAATCCAGAGACTGTCCTCAGGCAGGATACATTATTGCTATATAATCCTAAGGAATGTAGAGGAAAAAAAGTTTGTCCTTTCTTCCTCCTTGAGAATTCCAGACCCCTCTCTCCTTGGGGACCCCTAGGCTTCTTATCAACCTACCTAGGAAATGACTCTCTCAGGAAGAGTAGACCTCCTGTTCTGTCTGACATCACGACAGGATGCCCAGACACCCTTGCTGAGAGCACTCCTCAGATCTCTCCAGCTGATGTGCTTCTTTGTGGTCGTAGGCTTTCCAGCGACAGGTCCATGAGAGCCTGACCCAGCTGGAGCTGATCAACAAGCAGTACCGCCGCCTAGCCAGAGAGAACCGCACAGACGCGGCCGGCAGCCTCAAACAGATGGTTCACAAAGGCAACCAGAGATGGGATAACCTGCAGAAGCGCGTCACGTCCATCCTGCGCAGACTCAAGGTCCATGCTGCGCCTCCTCTGTCGCTTAGAGGCCAGGAGGACAGAGTGGGGCCATTTGAGTACAGTGTTAGGACATAATCTCAGTGACTTTGTAAGACTGGGATGACAAGACGGGTATCTAGCATATGAGTCATTTGGTAAAACGTTGCCGTGTTCTCGTTGCTCATTGAGGAAATGACTTCCCGGGAGGAGGCTGGAATTGGCGGTTCCATCTCAGCATGTGCTTGTGGCTTTTTCACTTGTGTTCTTTTCTCTCCAGCATTTCATTGGCCAGCGGGAGGAGTTTGAGACGGCACGGGACAGCATTCTGGTGTGGCTGACGGAGATGGATCTGCAGCTCACCAACATTGAGCACTTCTCTGAGTGTGATGTTCAAGCTAAAATAAAGCAGCTCAAGGTAATAGAATAATAGTGATTTTTTTTTTTTCAAATTGGTATGCAAAGAGTCTGAAGGGGAAACATTTTATAGATACTTTTGTAAAAAGCATACTAAAGAACTGTTCTTTTTAAATTTATTTATTTATTTTTTAATTGAAAGATAATTGCTTTACAGAATTTTGTTGTTTTATGCTAAATATCAGCATGAATCAGCCATAGATATACATATGTCCCCTCCCTCTTGAACCTTCCTTCCAGCTCCCTTCCCACCCCACCCCTCTAGGTTGCTACAGAGCCCCTGTTTCAGTTCCCTGAGTCATACAGCAAATTCCCATTGGCTATGTATTTTACATATGAGAATCTTTGCTTTTTAAAAACGTAGATCTTCTTGACTGAGAAGAAATTCAGAAAAAATAAAAATATTAAAAATGAAATAGAGAGCATTATCAAGAGATACAACTCCCCTTAATACATACACTTTAAGTATGAACTTGATTTGCAAGGTTGTCATTTTCGTTTTTGATAATGGTTTTTTTGATTGGTTTCAAGCACTTTCAGATAGTTTGACTCCTATGATCCAGACCAGTTCAACTTTCTTATATTGGAACTTCATTCCACACAGACTGCCTTCCTAGGTGCCAAATGAATGTTTAAGTATATTTGGTATGTTTCATATATAATTCAAAACCAGCGGCTAGTTAAACATTTTACATCAGTTCAGTTCAGTCACTCAGTCATGCCCGACTCTTTGCAACCCCATGGACTGAAGCACGGCAGGCTTCCCTGTCCATCACCAATTCCCAGAGCTTGCTCAAACTCAGGTCCATTGATTCCGTGATGCCATCCAACCATCTCATCCTCTGTTGTTCCCTTCTCCTGCCTTCAATCTTTCCCAGCATCAGGGTCTTTTCAGATGAGTCAGTTCTTCACATCAAGTGGCCAAAGTATTGGAGTTTCAGCTTCAGCATCAGTCCTTCCAATGAATATTCAGGACTGATCTCCTTTAGGATTGACTGGTTGGATCTTCTTGCAGTCCAAGGGACTCTCAAGAGTCTCCGCCAACACCACAGTTCAAAAGCGTCAACTCTTCAGTGCTCAGCTTTCTTTATAGTTCAACTCTCACATCCATATATGACTATTGGAAAAACCATATCTTTGACTAGACAGACCTTTGTTGGCAAAGTAATGTCTCTGCTTTTTAATATGCTGTCTAGGTTGGTCATAACTTTTCTTTCAAGGAGCAAGCGTGTTTTAATTTCGTGGCTGCATCACCATCTGCAGCAATTTTGGAGCCCAAGAAAATAAAGTCTGTCACTGTTTCCATTGTTTCCCCATCTATTTGCCATGAAGTGATAGAACCACCCTCTTCCAATAACACAAGAGAAGACTCTACACATGGACATCACCAGATGGTCAACACCGAAATCAGATTGATTATATTCTTTGCAGCCAAAGATGGAGAAGCTATACAGTCAACAAAAACAAGATCGGGAGCTGACTGTGGCTCAGATCATGAGCTCCTTTCTGCCAAATTCAGACTTAAATTGAAGAAAGTAGGGAAAACCACTAGACCATTCAGGTATGACCTAAATCAAATCCCTTATGAGTATACAGTGGAAGTGAGGAATAGATTTAAGGGCCTAGATCTGATAGATAGAGTGCCTGATTGCAGCCATGAAATTAAAAGACGCTTACTTCTTGAAAGGAAAGTTATGACCAACCTAGATAGCATATTCAAAAGCAGAGACATTACTTTGCCAACAAAGGTCTGTCTAGTCAAGGCTATGGTTTTTCCTGTGGTCATGTATGGATGTGAGAGTTGGACTGTGAAGAAAGCTGAGCACCAAAAAATTGATGCTTTTGAACTGTGGTGCTGGAGAAGACTCTTGAGCGTCCCTTGGACTGCAAGGGGATCTAACCAGTCCATCCTAAAGGAGATCAGTCCTGGGTGTTCATTGGAAGGACTGATGCTGAAGCTGAAACTCCCAATACTTTGGCCACCTCATGCAAAGAGTTGACTCATTGGAAAAGACCCTGATGCTGGGAGGGATTGGGGGCAGGAAGAGAAGGGGATGACAGAGGATGAAATGGCTGGATGGCATCACCGACTCAATGGACATGAGTTTGGGTAAATTCTGGGAGTTGGTGATGGACGGGGAGGCCTGGCGTGCTGTGATTCCTGGGGTCACAAAGAGTCGGACACGACTGAGCTACTGAATTGAACTGATTCATAGGACCAGATGCCGTGATCTTAGTTTTTTGAATGGTGAATTTTAAGCCAGCTTTTTCACTCTCCTCTTTCACTTTCACTAACCTGAAATATCAATAACACCTCAGATACACTGATGATACCACCCTTATGGCAGAAAGTGAAGAGAAACTAAAGAGCGTCTTGATGAAAGTGAAAAAAGAGAGTGAAGCATTTTACATGAGGAGGGATATATGTTAGATATGAGGATTTCCTAAAAGGAAGATTGCTTAACATCTTGAATAATATGCAATGAAGCTTATGAAATTTTCAACCCAAGATAAGATAGGATACGTAGACTTTTTTTTATAAGAATTGTCCTGTTGCCTTAGAGAAGAAAATGGCAACCCGCTCCAGTATTCTTGCCTGGAAAATCCCATGGACAGAGAGGCCTGGTGGGCTCCAGTGGAGGAGGTCACAGGAGTCGGACAAGACTCAGCAACTAAACCACCACTCATGGTGCCTGTGATTTTAAAGTTTTCATAATAAAGCAAGGAAGTTACCTTTAATCCTGCTACTGCTAAGTCACTTCAGTCGTGTCCGGCTCTGTGTGAGCCCACAGATGGCAGCCCACCAGGCTCCCCCATCCCTGGGATTCTCCAGGCAAGAACACTGGAGTGGGTTGCCATTTCCTTCTCCAACGCATCAAAGTGAAAAGTGAAAGTGAAGTCACTCAGTCGTGTCCAACCCTCAGCGACCCCATGGACTGCAGCCCATCAGGCTCCTCCATCCATGGGATTTTCCAGGCAAGAGTACTGGAGTGGGGTGCCATTGCCTTCTCCACTAGATTCTCAGAATAAAAAAATCGTAAAATAGCCCCAGTAGTCTGACCAGCCTCTCCATCCTTCCCCTTCACCTCAACTCTCCCAAGTTGTTTCACAGATAAATACCTATTTAAAGGCTTCAGCAGGAAATTTCTACCAAGTGGTAGTTGAATCTTTTCTTTCGGGACTCTGGCAGGGTCATAGCAGTTATAACTGGCCTCTTTCTCCCTTGGCAGTCTTTTTATTATTGGGCTATTTCAACTCTTCCAGAGTTTATTCTTGTGTTGAATTAAAATTTATCCCTTGAAACATGTTCCCTGAGGCTTAACTGTTTTGAATCATATAAAATAAGTCTATGGAATCCAGAATTACCTGTTTTTCAAATAATTACATTTTTTTCCTACTTATGTCCTGAAATAGTCAAATCCTCTGAGAAGAATTTGTGATATTGTGATTTGGATGTGATTTTTTCTTACTCATGTTTGAAATTTTAGAAAATCTAAAATTTAAATATTGAGTAGAATTCTTTAAAATGCTAAATTAATTTCGGTGGCTCTCTATTGCTTGCCATTACTTTTCATCAGGGACAACCAGTGCTCTCAACTTTATGATGGGTTTGAATGTTTTTTCCTATGATTCTCTTACCCACACTGTCCATGGTGGTAAATTTTATTAGGCAAAGGCGCCTCTCTGGTCATGGAATTCTAACAATTCCATTTCTGCTTCCTGTTCTGATTTCAAGATTTTATGTCTTACTTTAGAAAGTAATAGCCTCTTGGCTTATCTTTGTCTATGGTAAACTTAATATCCCCTACATGGTTTTTCTTAACATGTATCTTAGAGTTACCTCATGTTTATGTGAGTAATGAAAAATTAACATGAGACGTGTGCTCCTTAGGCCTTCCAGCAGGAAATCTCATTGAACCACAATAAGATTGAGCAGATAATCGCCCAAGGAGAACAGCTGATAGAGAAGAGTGAGCCCTTGGATGCAGCCGTCATTGAGGAAGAGCTGGACGAGCTCCGCCGTTACTGTCAGGAGGTCTTTGGGCGCGTGGAAAGATACCATAAGAAACTGATGCGCCTGCCCGTACGTGACGCTGTGTTTTCATGGTCGTGAAATCTAAAGAGAATTAGTAATGTGAGATCAAGTAGCATCGTTTAGTGGGTGCTGGACTCTGGAGCCGGAGTGCTTGGCTTCATATGGCTTGCCTTAGTTTCCTTAGTGTAAATCTGGCTTAATAACTGCACCTACCTCATAGAAAAGATTGCTTTGGGCATGGAATGAGTTTATATGTATATACATGTGTATATATATATATGTATATATATACATACACATACATGCATATAAAGAGCTTAGAAGAGTTGGCACATATCTTCCATGGAAGATCAAGAAGCTTCTAGAGGAAACAGGGGGTAAAGGTGAGCAGTGTTAAACAGTGGCTCAATTGATGTGGTTATTTAGCTGAATTTATTTTTCTTTTCCTTTTCCCTAATTGCTACCATAATCATAGCTCATTGTCAAGATGGTATTATTAGAATATTTGTCATCTTCTGTGATAAAGTGTATTTTCTATCTGGAATATAAGGTGTAAAAGGACCAGGGTTTTATGTAAAACACTAGGGTTTTATCAGTGATTCCCTTTGGCTTCTGATCTGTGCCATTCAGTACTTACTGTGTTGCACGTTAGGTACTAAGTTATCTTTATTTACAGTATCCTATTTAATCTTCTGTCAAGTTTTTGATGTAGGTCTTAACATTATCTCCATTTTACCAGTGATAAAACTGAGAATTCACTAGATATAAGGCATTTTGAAAAGTGCTCAGGAGATACTTATTTATTATTCGATGATAGGAAGTTTAAAATTACCCCCACCAAGTCAGGGATGTGGTCCAGCTAGGCTGGGTGCTGAACGTTGATGAGAGGCAGAGCACAGAGTGGAGAGGGGACCCCTTGACCACTGCGGTAACAGGCTGTCTTGGCTGCGTTTCTAGCTCCCAGATGATGAGCACGACCTCTCTGACCGGGAGCTGGAACTGGATGAGACTGGAGCTCTGTCGGACCTCCACTGGCGGGACACCTCCACGGATGGCGTGCTCTCCCCGCAGCCTTCCTCCAACCCCTCCCTCTCACTCGCCCAGCCCCTCCGGAGCGAGAGGTCTGGACGAGACACCCCCGCCAGTGTGGACTCCATCCCCCTGGAATGGGACCATGACTATGACCTCAGCCGTGACCTGGAGTCCACCGTGTCCAGAACTCTGCCATCTGAGGACGAAGAGGGTCCAGAAGATAAAGATTTCTACCTCAGGGGAGCTGTTGGCTTATCAGGTAGGAAAGAGCCCCTCCTATGTGTATGCTAGCTTGAAAGAAAATACGAAGGAATGGATACTGTCCTGAAAACCCATAGGCTAAGCAGAATCATCTTCCTTCTCCCATCAGGGGAACTTGTACTCAATGGCATAATTGGATATTAACATGATTCACAAATGCAAAATTGATATGACCACTGATTTATCCCACATATGCTTACATTCTTACTATATGACTGGCACTTTATAAGTACTGGAAATACACAGTTCCTTTTCTTTTAAAAGAGCTTACATTCTAGGGTGGTAGTGTGGTAGTGTGGAGATGGTTTAGTCGCTAAGTCATGTCCAACTCTTTTTGATCCCATGGACTGGTGCCCACCAGACTCCTGTGTCCGTGGGATTCTCCAGGCAAGAATACTGGAGTGGGTTGCCATTTCCTACTCCAGGGGATCCTCCCAATCCAGGGGTCGAATCTGCATCCCCTGTATTGCAGGCAAATTCTTTACTTCTGAGCTAGCAAGAAAGCCCTAACACTCTAGGGTGGAACACAGACAAATAAGAAACACCTGTGTGCAACGTTTGGTGCTGGAGTAGCAGGGTACACACGGTGATGTGAAAACAGAGCCCAGGGGTGGCTGAGCCGGAGCTTTGGAGAAAGGCTTTAGAGAAGAGACCTGTGCTGAGACGTGCAGGATGAATAGAAGTCAGTCAGGAGGATGTGACAGTATCCAGAGGAGAGGACAGCCATCAGCCTCAGCACTTTCGGTCACCTGGAGTTTGTCTAGAATGACAGGGCTGTAGATTGAGAGGTGAAGAATGAACAAAGAGGAGAAGGAAAGGCGAACCAGGGCCTGGTCATATAGCAACCTGTTTATCATGAAAAGCAGTTTTACCTTGAATACCCTGGACAGTCACAGCAGAGCTCTAAGAAGGGAGCCAGTGGGATCTGATGTCTGTTTTCAAAGAACCTGTCTCAACAATGTCTAGAGAAGGGCGTACTGAAAGAAAGGCCAGATGGAATCACTTGCGGTTCCGGACACAGGTGTGGTGATGGCCTGAACTAAGGAAGCAGCACTGGGAGTAGATAAAAGAGCTGAGAAATCATGAGCGGCTCCTGCGTGACTGATGGCTGATTGGGTTGCAGTTGAAGTGATTTTTCTGGTGTGAGCATCTTGGTAAAAGATGCAGGTGGTCCCAGGCTCTGAGGACCATGAGTAGGAGAGAATGTTCTAGGTGGCTGTGGAACCACGGGGGCAGGGCAGTGAGAGAGCAGGGGGCGGTGAGTTCCTCTGTGCACGTCCTGAACTTGAGATGCTGAGGCCTATCTCACAGGAAAAAGCCAGCAGTGGATGGCTGCGTGGGTCAGGAACCAGAAATGTAGATTAGATAGTTATCCACATGTCAGTGGTCCGCAAGGAAAGGAAGGAGACCACACAGGAAGAGTGTACAAAGGGAAACAAGACATATGAAACCTCAGGAAGCACGTACAGTGAAGGGGTGGACAGAGAAAGAGGAGCATTTTAAGAAAGGTGAGTCTAAATAGAATAAATAACCAGAGGCCAATTGGTAGCCCTTATAAACGCACCTCACACATTCCCTAAAAGACAGTTTCTGCTTTTTCTTTGGGTGATGGTTCACATTTGGATTCCCAAGGGGGCTGACACTGTACAAAAAGAAAATGATTTTCTCATTTCTATTTTGTTTTTACAGTACAGCCTAATAGCTAAGCATTTTGCATCTAAAGCAGAAATGCTCAATATGCAATCCCTCAGCCACTCGTGACAGCTGAGCACTCTAATGTGACTGTGCAGATGGATTTTTGCTGCGTCCAGTGTACTTACCAATACACAGAATTCAAAGACTTAGCACAAAGCAAGTGTGTCAAATATTGATAATAGTACTTATGTTGATTACATGTTATACTTTAGATTCATTGATTTAGTAAAATTAAGTATTGAATTTATTTTCATCCCTTTACTTGTCATTGTGGCCCTTAGACTCTTTAAAACAATGTATGTTATTTCTGTTGGACAGCACCGCTCTAGAACCTGTATGGGTTGCAATTCCAGATATGCCACTACGAGCTGTTGAAACTTGAATGAGTAACAATTCCCCTGGGCCTCAGTTTTTTTCATCAATAAAATGAGAATAACACTTCCACACACCCTGTAGGGTTTCTGTGAGGATAAACAAGTGCCCAGAACATCGCCTGGCTCATAAAACACTCTCCATCAATGAGAGCCTTTATTATGATTTATTTCAGGAACCCTTTGGTGGTCGGACTCAGGCTTCTCTGTATGTTCAAGAATTATCGGCCCAGAATGATTAATTTCCTTTTTTTCCCTCTAGGAAAGTTATTTTCTTGCCATCAGGGGATCCAGGTTTCCAGACCTTAGCTGTCAACTTAGACTGTGCTCTTTTTGCAGATGTAGTGATCCCTGAAAGTCCCGAGGCCTATGTTAAACTCACAGAAAGTGCAATCAGAAATTCCTCTGGTAGGCACCAAAGCCAAAGCAGACCTCCCCTGCTCACCTGTAACCAGCCTTCTCTCTGAGCACCTTTACCCACCCTCTCACAGCTCTGTGCCACAAGCATGTTAAGGCAGAACCTTCTTCTCTGACTGCCGTCTCAGGAACAGAAACCCAAACCACTTGGTTGATCCACACCAAGAGTAAAACTTCAGTGAAAGTGAAAATGTTGGTTGCTCAGTCATGTCCCACTCTTTGTGACCCCGTGGCCTGTAGCCCGCCAGGCTCCTCTGTCCACGGAATTCTCCAGGCAAGAATACAGGAGTGGGTAGCCATTCCCTCCTCCAGGGGATCTTCCCTGGGTCTTCCCAGGGATCAAACCTGGGTCTCCCACATTGCAGGCAGATTCTTTACTGCCTGAGCCACCAGGGAAGCCCATAGCTTCAGTAATCAAGTGCAGTAAAACAACCATTCAACTTGTGAAATGGTAGTCACGCTCAGTAAGTATGAACTGTGATGCCCATTCATGGCAGAAAATAGGAGATTGAAACATGAGCTTAGCATTGGAGCTCTCTGCTTGGTTGTAACAGCTCTGACTTTATGACTTCAAGGAGGAATTGCAGACCCACCACTGGCTGGGGAGGCAGGCTCAGGGATTCTGTCCTAAGTTCCCTAGCTTATAGGTGGGACCCCAGGCCCACTGTATCTTCCTGATCTCTGGGGGCCCATAAAAGACAAAGGGTGAATCAGGTATTCAGCTCCAAAAAATTAGGCTCTCGCTGTAGACAAACTGTATTTCAGAATCTGTAATCTGGAGGATGATGGAGAGAAGACGGTTGGACCCTGGTGATAGGATGTTGACTCGTGAGGTTATTAGTTCACACTTACATTTCTGTAGAAAAGCAAAAGGATGGAAAATAAAGTCTCATTACTAAAATGGTGACTACCTGAGTGATTCCCAGTGAGAGACTTCTTCCAGGTGTGTTTAGAAGGCCTTCTTTCCAGAAGAGAATTGATAAGCTACTAACACCTACTCTGCTTTCACCCTGTGCTAGCTTCACTCTGACGGTCATACTCTCGTTGAGTTCAAAGACTGTACTGCACACGCACACACAAATTTCCAAAACAGCGCCACGTCTCTCAAAGGAGGTAAGCCAGGAGTTCTAAGCTCTGAGTGAGAGCACACCTGGATGGAAATGCTGAAACTTTTGCTTTCTCCTGATTTTGTTTCAAGTTTCAGACAAAAGGAAGTCATTCCCAGCGTGGCTCCTCCACACATACCTTTTCTCGGCTCACGTGAAGTCTTGCCTTAAGTGGAGGATGCAGCCACCTGGGACTTCAGGGGCACCATCTTCTACTGAGATGCAGAAAGGAAAATAAGATGGTGTGACTTTCTGCTTGATAAGTGAGTGCAGAGGGAGCCTGAGACATAACTGACTCCCAGTTATCTGGGAGCAGAAGGGACCACCTGCGGTGTTGAGAATGGCCCTCCCCAACTCACAGCGTGCAGATTTAAGAGGAAGCAGACTCACAGGCTGTGAGAACCTACTGTGTGGCCCCTGGGGCAGCACCCAGTCAGCTCGGACTCCTGGTCAAGCACATTCATCAGTCTAGTCATTTGAACTCCTAACCCACCCGCATGCCAGTACTAAATGTGCCTTATGATCACCCACACACATGCCATCTCTCTGCTGCCCTGCCTGTAGAATTTCTTAACCATCTCCTCGAATGTCAAGCTTATCGAGATTCTCATGGTTGACGCTGCAGGGGACCCTGGTGCCTTGGAGTCACAGATCCAACAGCTGGGCAAAGCCTTGGATGACAGCCACTTTCAGATGCAGCAAACGGAGGATATCATCCATAGCAAAACGCCCACAGGACCAGAGCTAGACTCCGGCTACAGAGGCTACGTGAGTATCCGGCCCTTCTTGATCCTCACACGCACCTGGTGATCACAACTGTGTGACAAAGAACCATCTGTTTGTGGCATGAGGTCTGTGTCCGTTCTCCGCATACCAAGCTGCCCTTGAACTCATAGGTGTGTGTGTGCGAAACAAAGCCCTGTTAGCAGTTCACCTTTGGTGCAAAAGTGGTCTGTGCTCAGACCCCTGATCTACCTTAAGAACCAGCCTGTTCCTTTACACAGAGAATTAAAAGTGAAAGTGTTAGTCAGTCAGTCGTGTCAGACTTTTTTTTATGACCCTGTGAACTGTAGCCTGCCAGGCTCCTCTGTCCATGGGATTCTCCAGGCAAGAATACTGGAGTGGGTAGCCATTCCCTTCTCCAGGCAATCTTCCTGACCCAGGGGATCGAATCCAGGTCCCTTGTGAAATCTTTTCACAGAGTGCTTTGGCTCTGGAAGGTGATTAGGCATCCTTTCAAATTCAGTTAATGATTTTCTGACCAAGGTTATGCTCAGAGCAGCAGATTTCAGCTGGTATATGGCTGACATGGAATGGGTTTAGTTCTTTTCCTGGGTGTCTTTTGAGTCACTTGATGATCCTGGGACTTTTTTATTCTCTTGTTTTGCTCTCTCATTCTGGGGAAAACAATTCTGACTAACGAGATTTGGAGAGAAGATGACAAGAGATTGTGTGTATTACCAGTTCCATTTTTGAAGCTTTTTGTAAAGTATGTAATAGCTTTGCTCTGCTCAAGTTACTGACAAAATAACTTCCCAGAGAAATACTCAGAGAATTAATTACCTGTTTTCTTACGCATACTTAGGCGAGAAGATTTGAAAGTAAATCTCTTCAAGGCCTTCTGTCATGTCTTCTCACACCCCAAAGACTGCCTTGTAAAAGGAAAGAAAAATTAATTTCCCTAAGCCTAATGACAATTCACGCATACTGCTTTTTTGAAATCAGGAGACAGAACCTTTTATGTTGACGTTAACATCCTCACAGTCAAAGAAGAGTAATTAATTAATCATGAGTTTACTTCCTGTTCAATTTTGGCCTCTTATCCTGACTTCTATTATAGTGAAATCTCCTTTTAAAAAATATAATACAGTTTCACAATGAGTGTGCTGAAATCACTGAGATTATACTTAACACCAATCAAAAGCAATCAAAGTAACTTAATAGCAACGTGATTTGGTAAAGGCTTTGAAAGAAAACGTTATGATCAGTGTAGCAGGCGTGCCTTGAAATAATTTGTTCCTTTAGTCTTTGAATATGTGCATGATATTAAATATGGAGTTGGAAGCTTTTCTTTTGATGTCAAAATTTATTCCCTTAGTATCCATTAAACATTGCTTAGATTTTCTCATGAAACAGCTGGTGTTAATATTGTTTTATTCTTTTAAGCATTTTAATTACTTAAAGCAAATAGATGCCCCTGTGAGATTTGTGGTAATATCACTGTTCCCACACTTCAGTTTAAGAAAAAGGGAGCAGCTTGCCAAAGACAATATGTTGTGTTGCCAGCTGGGGGCTCTGAGTGTTAAATCCCAGATCGATTTAGTCTGTTTTGATTCATAAATTTTAAAAGAAATTGGGAGGACTTGTGCAAAACCATGTGTGCCAAGTGTATCTTCAAGGCATTGCTGTGTGTAAATATGAATGTGTCACATGTTTTAGAAGCATGTTTTTGAACTTGACTTTTTTTGTTTCCAGCAGAGCAGCTTACTCTTTTTTTTTTTTTGGCTGTGTGGGGTCTTCATTGCTGCGCAGGCTTTTCTCTAGTGGTGAACGGGGCTACTCTAGTTGGGGTGCAAAGGCTTCTCATTGTGGTGGCTTCTCTCGTGGAGTACAGACTCTAGAGCACGGCCTTACTTGTGGTGCTTGAGGTTTAGTTGCTCCATAGCATGTGGGATCCTCCCAGACCAGAGACGAAACCCATGTCTCCTGAATTGTCAGGCAGATATTCTTTACCACTGAGCCATCAGGGGAGCTAAGAGCAGCTTACTCTTTACAGAGAGGTAGCACTTAGCCACTGTCCTCTTTGAGGAACTCCAAAGATATTTTCCCCAGGATCTCTTGCACTCATGACAGCTTGGGAATTTTGTGACAGGGGAGCCTCTTTTCTGTGTCTAAACAGATGAAACTGCTGGGCGAATGCAGCGGCAGCATAGACTCAGTGAAAAGACTGGAACACAAGCTGACCGAGGAAGAGGACCATTTTCCTGGCTTTGTTAACTTGAATAGCACTGAAACCCAAACAGCTGGTGAGTGAGTTGTGCTCCATTCAGGACAGAGTGAAACAGAAGATCTCAAAACGCTTTGATGCCTCTGAATTTCACTGTGTTGCTTACCTCAATCTATACAATTCTGTCCTGAGAACTTTCCTCCAGGTTACAAGGATCTCTGGGGACAGAACAAGAAGATGAAAAGTATCACAGTGGTTTTTCCCCATGTCCCACATTTATTTTGAAGCATCATCTCTGAATCACTAGTCAGGAATCTTCTATATACATGCCCAATGCTCTCAGAGCTCTATTGCAGAAAGAAACCAAGAACTGAAAGTTATCTTCACCAACTTTATTGTTGTTGTTGTTTTTAATATTTCTGTATGTATTTATTTTGACTGCCCTGGGTCTTGGTTGCAGCATGTAGGATCTAGTTCCCTGACCAGGGATCGAACTCAGGCCACCCTGCATTGGGAGCAGGGAGTCCTAGCCACTGGACCACCAGGGAAATCCTGATGTTCACTCACTTTAATGCTATCCCTTCATAAATCTCTTTACAGTGTTAAATCTTATGTAGCTGATTTTTTCTTCCCCATCATTGTGAAAAATTCAGATAGGAAAAATACAGCCACTATACTGTTACTTACAGCTGACAGCAATAGAAATGCCCAGTGGCGTTACTTTCTTTTCTGTTTTAGAGTTAGCTCCCATGTCGGTTTCAAGCATTTCCTAATGGAGGAAAACCGCTCGCTCTCATGTGCGTGTCCTGTCTTGACAGGTGTGATTGACCGCTGGGAACTCATCCAGGCAGAGGCCCTGAGCAAGGAGCTGAGGATGAAACAGAAGCCCCAGAGGAGGCAGCAGTTGGACTCTGATCTGAATAGCGTTCTGACCTGGCTGCGGGAGACGGAGGGCGACCTGGAACAGCTTCAGCGCCTACAGCTCAGCACCGACATCCAGTCCATCGCGCTCCAAATCCAGAAGCTGAAGGTAGCTGCCCTTGGCCTTTCCCATGGTGCCAGACAGAAAGTGGCCACGTGAAAGGCCTGGTCAGATGAAAAACACCAGCCCTGGCTGTTACACACTCACATAGCAGTGGGCCAGTGGTTGGTGGAAATGGACACGAATGTTTCCCCAGCCATCCCGAGTCAGAGTGTTCCTAGGAAGGTTTGGAAGGGTTGAGAGCTGGATTTACTTGCAGAACCAGCCCCATAAAAATGTGGGTGTGTCTTAGTCACTCAGTCACATCCAACTCTTTGAGACCCCATGGGCTGTAGCCCACAGGCTCCTCTGTCTGTGGAATTTTCCAGGAAAGAATACTGGAGTGGGTAGGGGATTGTCTCGACCCAGGGATCCAATGCATGTCTCCTGCATTGCAGGCGGATTCTTTACCATCTGAGCCACCAGGGAAGCCCCTCATGAAAATAATTATGATTTAATGACCAGTTAAAATTTCATAAAACCTCCAGGTACCTCTGGTACCTAGTTAACCTCTTTTAAGGCACACAGCTATGGCCAGGGTCCTACAAGTCTATCTAGAGCTGGAGAGGAAGCCTCTCCTAGATGGTATACATGTGAGTTTGTGGAGACCTAAGGAAGCCACTTGTCATCCTGGAATCAGCAGAACTTCTGAAATAGATTATGATAGTGGCAGAAGCAATTTTCAGCGTAATGAATCCAACTAAACAAAACCTGTGGAGTAATCCTGCTAAAACAGCTGACATTTCCATTTGATTTTGACCTTGTTGGGTGTAGTACAGAAGATAACCTTCTCTAACTCCCTCTTTAGATCTTAAAAATCCTCCTCAGCCCAGCTATTGAGATGCATTGAGATGCATGTGTGGAGACTTTTGTAAGCATACTGCGGATGGAGAGCTCAGTGTCTTCTTAATAACTCTCTTGGTCCTGCCTTTTTGTTTGGAGAACGTCAAGCTGTGCTCTTCCTCAGATGTAGCTACTGGGCCCTCTAGACTCAAGGATTAAGCAAAGCACACTGCCTTTGTGTCTCTCTGGTTTCTATGTATGCTGGTTTTCTTTGGGGCTGATATTTTTCTACCTTGTTTTAGCTGTTATTTTGTTTTAAATTTTCAAAAAGTGAAATGAGTCTTCCCGACCACTGCTCAGACTTCTTATAGAGTAGCCTCTGTACCAGCTCCATCAATTTCAAGATGAAGCATCAGATGGGAGATGCAATTTATATTCTCTGGATTTTTTTTTTTTTTTTTTAAGAGTGCTTAAATTTCTTGAGTGTCTCTGCAGGAAAATGTAAGGCAGTGTTGCATTATAATCAGTTCCTTAAAAGGTTGATGAAGCAAACACTGGCCAGAATCTGAGGCCTAAGTGAGATCAGAGTGGAAAAATTGAAACCTTGAAAGTCACCCTACGTGATAAGAAAAGACCACCCTCTTATGCATCCCTCCCCTATCTTTCCTGTCTGTTTTCTGAGGATAAATATGTGGAATAACCTAGTACTTTCTACAATATTTGAGGATTTTTGTGCTGTTTCTGTGGTTGACTCTATATCATGGCATGTTAAGAATCCACTTAAAAGTGAAAATGAAGACAAGTTGGAAACATAACAAATGGTGAGAATTATATGAAAATGTAGCCTGGGTAGATGTGGTCCATAGAGTCACTGACTCTACTTTGATCTGGGAACATTTAAACAGTACCAAGATATTCAGTGATTAATGTATAACCTTGTACTCAAGTTCTTGAAATTTAGTTCTAGATTTTGTGGAAATACACAAAGTAACACATCAGTCACCCGTTTGTTTTTGTTTTGTTTTTTGTGAAACCAAGCTAAATTTGTTAGCTGATGAAATACTATTTATTCTCTTTATCATCTCAAAAAGTGTGGCCTGTGGCAAAGGCAGTGTTCTCAGGCTGTGGACCACTGACTGTCAGTGCCTGTGAAGTCAGAACAGCTGGAGGCCAGGGCCTAGGAATCTGCTTTCTTACCAAGCGGTGCATTTCATACCTATGCGCACAACTTTGAGTAGCATTGTTTTCAGCAATGCAGAAAGCTTTGCAGAAGCAGACCCCATGGACTGCAGCACGCCAGGCTTCCCCGTCCTTCACTATTTCCCAGAGTTTGCTCAAACTCATGTCCATGGAGTCGGTGATGCCATCCAGCCATCTCATCCTCTGTCACCCTCTTCTCCTCCTGCCCTCAATCCTTCTCAGACTTTTCCAGTGAGTTGGCTCTTAGCATTAGGTGGCCAAAGTATTGGAGCTTCAACTTCAGCATCAGTCCTTTCAATGAATATTCAGGGTTGATTTCTTTTAGGATTAACTGGTTTGATCTCCTTGCAGTCCAAGGGACTCTCAAGAGTCTTCTTCTCCAGTACCACAATTCAAAAGCATCAGTCCTTTAGCTCTCAGACTTCTTTATAGTCCAGCTCTCACACCCATTCAGGACTACTGGAAAAACCATAGCTTTGACTATATGGACCTTTGTCGGCAAAGTGATATCTCTGCTTTTTAACATGTTGTCTAGGTTTGCTATAGCTTTCCTTCCAAGGAGCAAACGCCTTTTAATTTCATGGCTGCAGTCACTGTCCACAGTGATATTGGAGCCCAGTGAGTAGCTTTAGTCTACTGAAATTGAATTTGTATGCTGGAACTAAGAGCACATTGCCTGCTGCTCAGAACTGTTGGACGATGCTGTGTTTGGTTTGTTTTGGTTGGTTTGTTGTTGGGCTCCCATGATAGGGGCTGAGTTCATTGTACTCTTCAGTTCACTGCCCAGGATCATCTTTGCTTCCTGCGAAGTTCCTTATTTTATTTATCTATCCCTTTTCTCCCACTGTTTCTTAATCCCCATTCCTGAAACCCATAGCAACCATTCCAAAATTTTAATCTTCTTTTTTTACATGTATTCCTGAAAAATGTGGATTTGTGTGTGCACAATGTATTTTAAATTGCCTAAGTGCTGTTCTGTAACCTCTAGCAATCTGTTTATGACTCTTTACAACTATATCTTCTTAAGACCCATTTATGTCAGTAAGTCTATATCTGATCCAATTCTTTTAGCTCCAGTGTGGTCCCCAGTGGTGTGTACCTTAGCCATCTTGCCAAGGCCAGTGTTAATTAATGGATCTTTTTAATTTGGGTGAAGCATTTCCAGAGGTCTCAGACTACATCTCTTTAACGTTTTTATTGTTGTTTTCCTTGTTTGATTGTTCTCCTTTCTCTTTGCAGGAGCTCCAGAAAGCTGTGGACCAGCGCAAAGCCATCATCCTTTCCATCCATCTGTGCAGCTCCGAGTTCACTCAGATGGGCCAGGAGGAGAGCCAGGATCTTCAGGATCGCTTGTCCCAGATGAATGGGCGGTGGGACCGTGTGTGCTCCCTGCTGGAGGAGTGGCGGGGTCTTCTCCAGGATGCACTCATGCAATGCCAGGTCTGTGGGGCTTTGGGCAGGCCACGTTCTAGTATCCAGCATTTCCAGTGTGGTTGAGTCTGTGACTCAATTTATCAAGATCACTAGAGGGGTGCAGTTACTTCCCAAAGTCAGTATTCATGTGCGATAACTTTGTGCCCAGTTTTCATTTTACTGGAGAATGTCTGCATATGACCCAGAGTTGAAAAACCCCATCTCCTTTAGAATTTGCAAGAGACTATTCCCATCAGTTTATCTGAGCCTCACCATTCCTCCTTTGACTCACTCATTTATTCGTTCAACAGATATTTTCTGAGCACATTAGGAGACATCCAAGTGAGCATTACAAATATTTGCCCATTCATTCAGACCACAGTTACTTGCCCAATGTTTACAGACGTGACAGACACTGCAGTAAGCAGGCAGGATACAGCCCAGCCTTTGCTTTTGTTGGGGAAGATGGGACAACAAAAATGCAAATAAATGCTTAACCAAGCTACTTCCAGATGATGATAAGGGTAACTGAATGAAAGCACTTTGGAATGGTGAGAAGAGAAGTTGTATGAATGTTTGAGCTGACACCGGAAGGGTGTTGCCGTGAAGGAGGTCAGGCAAGTGGCAAGTCTCAGAAGCAGGAAAGGGCTTAGCATCTTCAAGGACAGAAGGAGGCCGGTGTGATCGTGCTTTTGTTGGGGAAGATGGGACAACAAAAATGCAAATAAATGCTTAACCAAGCTACTTCCAGATGATGATAAGGGTAACCGAATGAAAGCACTTTGGAGTGGTGAGAAGGGAAGTTGTATGAATGTTTGAGCTGACACCGGAAGGATGTTGCCGTGAAGGAGGTCAGGCAAGTGGCAAGGAAAGGGCTTAGCATCTTCAAGGACAGAAGGAGGCCGGTGTGATCAGAGACGAATGGCCAAGAAAGATCCAGGAGGTGGTCAGGAGACAGATCATGCAGGGCTTTGTAGGCAAGGCCAGGAGTTTGGGTTATAACCTGAGAAAGATGGGAAGCCTGTATTCCAGAATTGTAGGTACCTCCGAGAGTAATGGCTGCTTGAAAGCAGGTACCCAAGCCGTGGTTTCCCCCATCTCTAGTTTAGCGTCTCCCACCATGGAGATCTTCCATAACCATACTTTGGTTAAATGAACACATGGATGTGGAGAGAAGGGATTGAATTTAGGCCTTCAAAGATGGAAAGATTTGGGGGCATCCCTGGTGGTCCAGTGGCTAAGACTCCGTGCTCCCAGTCCAGGGGTCCTGGGTTCGATCCCTAGTCAGTGAGCTAGATCTCATATGCCACAACTAAGACCCAGCACAGCCAAATAAATAAATATATATTTTTTAATGTTGGAGAAATTTGAATACAGGAGGAAGAGAGAGGAGGAGAGTTCTTGTCTCTAATCTGTGTCAGAGCCCTAGGAATTCAGTATTTGATGCCAGTTTTCCTTATGTCTAATTTTTCCCTAGAGTAATAAATTAGATGCCTTTTGGTAAGAACTTGAACTCAGATAATTACAATAACTCCAGTGCCTTGCTTAGAAAGGAGTTGTGTATAAGATCTGAAAACCAATGGTAGGAATTGTAATGCATGGATAGTTAAGCTGTGAGAGAAAGAAAAGTGTCTCATTCAAGATGATTTTATGCTCCATATTTTATTTTTTCCATAGGATTTTCATGAAATGAGTCATGGTTTGCTTCTTATGCTGGAGAACATTGACAGAAGGAAAAATGAAATTGTCCCCATTGATTCTAACCTTGATGCAGAAATACTTCAGGACCATCACAAACAGCTTAAGGTAAGATATGTGGACTTGGACGGCCTCTGCTTATGTTACAGGTGGTTCTACTTATTTACCTTTTATGTTGTATATCTCCTAGTCTTTCTTCACCCCTCATGATTTCTCATCTCTGTGAAGCAAGCATGTGCATAGAAGATGGCATATAAAGCCATTGCTCATCTAAAAATCTGTCTTCATCTTTTTTTTTAGCTAATTTTTTAATAGACTTTTGTAAAAAGGTTTTTTTCTGAGACTTTTTTTTGAAGTCTTAATTGAATTTGTTACAATCTTGCTTCTGTTTAATGTTTTTGGTTTTTTGGCCATCATGAGGCATGTGGAATCTTAGCTCCCTGACCAGGAATCAAACCCACATCCCCTGCATTGGAAGGCAAAGTCTTAACTGCTGTACCACCAGGAAAGTCCTCAGATGGGCTTCATCTTAATTAGCCTGTTTTTATCAAGGCAGCTCTATGCTTATTTTCAATTTATTTCTAATTTAAACTTTATATATTGAATCTATGTCCCAAGACTATTTCAGATAGCTGATAATAAAAGGACATTAAATCTATTAAAATAGAGAAGCTATTAAAATAGAGACCATTAAGGGTTCTTAAGAAGAATTAAGTATGTAGATTCAACCTCAGCATCAAGTTTTCTGAAATTTAAGACAAGGGAATCATGGTAAGTTAAACGATTTTCATTACCTGACAAAAAGGAAATATACTAGTTCTCAAGGAATAGGAAACTTTTTCTAGTACTAAATTCAAAAGGATATTTGCAAGATTTTTGTGTAGATTCTTATGCAAAGAACTCTGGACAGTATAATGTGCCATATACTTAAGTGATTTTATGGGAGATAAGGAAGCATATTTGAGTTCCATTAGGAGAAAATAATTTTCACTTTGTCACTTTCTGTATTTTTAAAATGTTATTTCTTAACATTTAACACTCACAAGTGACCTAACCAACAGAATTGGCAGCTTTTAGTTCAGTACTATAAAGGTCTTAGAAACCCAGAGGAAATAGCTATGCAGCTACATTTTTACCAGACTTTTGACCTCAGACATTAAGTTGTGAGTGATGAATCACCCATATACCTTTTTAAAAATCTCAAATAGATATCAGAGTATACCTCAACCAAGCTGTTTTTCTGCATTTATATGTTAGTTTTACTTTTCTTTTTAAATGACTATTTTGTGTCTCATTTGCATAATACTTTATATTTTAAATAATTTGACATACATTCACCAATATGCACCTTCCAATAATACTGTGGACCAGGCAGGAGTTAATATCACCATTTTACCTAAAGGAAATCAACCCTGAAAACTCATTGGAAGGACTGATGATGAAGCTGAAGCTCAAATATTTTGGCCACCTGATTTGAAGAGCCAACTGTTTGGAAAAGAGACCAATGCTAGGAAAGACTGAGGGCAGGAGGAGAAGAGGGTGGTAGATGAGACAGATAGCATCACAGACTCAATAGACATGCATTTGAACAAACTCCAGGAGATAGTGAAGGACAGGGGAGCCTGGCATGTTGCAGTCCATGGGGTCACAAAGAGTTGGACTTAGTGACTGAAAAATAAAAACCACCAAATGAGAAAACAGATCAGAAAGGTTCAAGGATTTTATAGGATGCTTTTTGGGAGAGGTAAGATTAGAACAGAGGTCCCTGATTCCCAAAGGCCGTGGCTGCTATACCCTTCCTTGTGTGATGCTTGGGTATAATTGTCCACTGAGTTAAAGTGATGTCATCCTGCACATGGGGACTTTCTCCAAGTATCAAAAATTCTTAGAAAAATATTTTTTTTATTATATTCTTAGCAAATAAGGCTGCTATATCCTTCCTTGTGTGATGCTTGGGTATACTTGTCCACTGAGTTAAAGTGATGTCATTCTGCACATGGGGACTTTCTCCAAGTATCAAAAATTCTTAGAAAAATATTTTTTTTATTTTATTCTTAGCAAATAAGGCATGAGCTGTTGGAATCTCAACTCAAAGTGGCCTCACTGCAAGACATGTCTTGCCAACTGTTGGTGAATGCTGAAGGCACAGACTGTTTAGAAGCCAAAGAAAAAGTCCACGTGATTGGAAATCGACTCAAACTTCTCTTGAAGGAGGTCAGTCGTCATATCAAGGAGCTGGAGAAGTTATTAGACATGTCAAGCAGTCAGCAGGTAAGCTCTCAACAGACATCATTGTGTCGAATTTCCTGCAGGAGACCAAACAAGCACCATCTTTATCCATTTCAGAAAGACTCTGAATGGAGTGCTTGTCAGAATAGAGTGTCTTTTCTTTCAGTCACTGCTCTTACAAATCTGTCTCAAAATAAAAAAGCGACTTGAAAACTTTCGTTAACAGGACACTACTTTTGATTCTGTTACATCCAGAAATCCTCTTGTAACTGTTACTGCTGACCCTGTTAGCACCACTATTATGGCATTTTATTTTACCCAGTGTATTTAAGAATGCATGTGCTTTCAGTAACACAGCGAGAGGAGGTCACAAGCAACTGGCGCACATGAGTTTCATATTCAGACCTTAGAAGGCATGAATTCGCCTAACATAGACGACAGTTAAGTCATAAGAAGTGTTCTCTACTAGCTTTTATTTATCTATTTATTTGTTTGTTTATCTCTTTATTTATTGGTGTATCTACTGCATCATAGTACTATTGTTGGTTTTAAGAAATGCTTTTGCAGGTAAGACTTCAGACATTCACTTATGAAATCCTGTTATGAACACAGAAACACGCTGCAGGCAAAAGAACTACTCCCAGTAACAGCAGGTCCCAGAAACAGCACAGTCTCTCTGATGCTAAAAGGGGTGGCTCCTGGATGACTGATGTGCTGTCTCTCCAGCCTGATCACCCTGTAGCTCTAAGGCAGATTCCATCACCCACTTCACATCAGTCCATTCTCATCACTGGGAAATAATAAAGCTTCAGTTCAGTTCAGTTCAGTTGCTCAGTCGTGTCCAACTCTTTGCGACCCCATGAATCACAGCACGCCAGGCCTCCCTGTTCATCACCAATTCCTGGGGTTTACCCAAACTCACATCCATCGAGTCAATGATGCCATCCAACCATCTCATCCTCTGTCGTCCCCTTCTTCTCCTGCCCCCAATCCCTCCCAGCATCAGGGTCTTTTCCAATGAGTCATCTCTTTGCATGAGGTGGCCAAAAGTATTGGAGTTTCAGCTTCAGCATCAGTCCTTCCAGTGAACACCTAGGACTGATCTCCTTTAGGATGCATTGGTTGGATCTCCTTGCAGTCCAAGGGACTCTCAAGAGTCTTCTCCAACACCACAGTTCAAAAGCATCAATTCTTCGGTGCTCAGCTTTCTTTATAGTCCAACTCTCATATCCATAGATGATCACTGAAAAACCATAGCCTTGACTAGATGGACCTTTGTTGGCAAAGTAATATCTCTGCTTTTCAATATGCTATCTAGGTTGGTCATAACTTTACTTCCAAGGAGAAAGCGTCTTTTAATTTCATGGCTGCAATCACCATCTGTATTGATTTTGGAGCCCCAAAAAATAAAGTCTGACACTGTTTCCACTGTTTCCCCATCTATTTCCCAATGAAGTGATGGGACCAGATGCCATGATCTTCGTTTTCTGAATGTTGAGCTTTAAGCCAACTTTTTCACTCTCTTCTTTCACTTTCATCAAGAAGCTTTTTAGTTCCTCTTCACTTTCTCCCATAGGGTGGTATCATCTGCATTATCTGAGGTGATTGATATTTCTCTTGGCAATCTTGATTCCAGCTTGTGCTTCTTCCAGCCCAGCGTTTCTCGTGATGTACTCTGCATAGAAGTTAAATAAGCAGGGTGACAATATACACCCTTGACGTACTCCTTTTCCTATTTGGAACCAGTCTGTTGTTCCGTGTCCATTTCTAACTGTTGCTCCTGACCTGCATATAGGTTTCTCAAGAGGCAGGTCAGGTATTTTCGTATTCTCATCTCTTTCAGAATTTTCCACAGTTTATTGTGATTCCTGATGTTCAAGCTGTTTTAGAAAAGGCAGAGGGCCAGAGATAAAATTGCTAACATCCACTGAATCATGGAAAAAGCAAGAGAGTTCCAGAAAAACATCTATTTCTGCTTTATTGACTATGCCAAAGCCTTTAACTGTGTGGATCACAATACAATGTACATCTTGAGAAATGCTGGGCTGGAAGAAACACAAGCTGGAATCAAGATTGCCGGGAGAAATATCAATAACCTCAGATATGCAGATGACACCACCCTTATGGCAGAAAGTGAAGAGGATAGAAGTTAAATAAGCAGGGTGACAATATACAGCCTTGACGTACTCCTTTTCCTATTTGGAACCAGTCTGTTGTTTCATGTCCAGTTCTAACTGTTGCTTCCTAACCTGCATACAGGTTTCTCAAGAGGCAGGTCAGGTGGTCTGGTATTCCCATCTCTTTCAGAATTTTCCACAGTTTATTGGGATCCACACAGTCAAAGGCTTTGGCATAGTTAATAAAGCAGAAGTAGATGTTTTTCTGGAACTCTCTTGCTTTCTTGATGATCCAGCGGATGTTGGCAATTTGACCTCTGGTTCCTCTGCCTTTTCTAAATCCAGCTTGAACATCTGGAAGTTCACGGTTCATGTATTGCTGAAGCCTGGCTTGGAGAATTTTGAGCATTACTTTACTAGCGTGTGAGATGAGTGCAATTGTGTGGTAGTTTGAGAATTCTTTGGCATTGCCTTTCTTTGGGATTGGAATGAAAACTGACCTTTTCCAATTCTGTGGCCACTGCTGAGTTTTCCAAATTTGCTGGCATGTTGAGTGCAGCACTTTCACAGCATCATCTTTCAGGATTTGAAATAGCTCAACTGGAATTCCATTACCTCCACTAGCTTTGCTCATAGTGATGCTTCCTAAGGCCCACTTGATCACATTCCAGGATGTCTGGCTCTAGGTGAGTGATCACACCATCGTGATTATCTTGGTTGTGAAGATCTTTTTTGTATAGTTCTTCTGTGTATTCTTGCCACCTCTTGTTAATATCTTCTGCTTCTGTTAGGTTCCTACCATTTCTGTTCGTTATTGAGCCCATCTTTGCCTGAAATGTTTCCTTGGTATCTCTAATTTTCTTGAAGAGATCTCAGGTCTTTCCCATTCTATTGTTTTCCTCTATTTCTTTGCATTGATCACTGAGGATGGCTTTCTTATCTCTCCTTGTTATTACCCAACCATAAAAAGGAACAAAGTTGAGTCAGTTGAACATTGTCTTCTTAACCCACTGTAGTCACAGTGCAACCCCACTTCTGCACAGACACTACCCAAGTCAAGGTCACTAGCTGCCCTACCACCTATAGTCACGTATTGGTGGTAGGACATGCTGAAATCAACATTATCCATCCCTCCCTCCCTCCTAGAGCCTGTTCTCTTGGCTTTGGTTTCAGCTCACATTCAGATATGACTCCTGCTTCCCAGCCCCTCCCTCTTGGTCTTCTTTGCACATTCCTCCTCCTCTGCTGAAACTCTCAATATTGGAGGGTCTCTGGGCTCTGTCTGAGGTTGCTCTCTCTTCTCTAACTACACTCCTTTTCCTTGGTAGTCTGTATGCAAATAACTTCCAGATCTGTATTTCCGGCTTTAGTAGCTTCTCAGAGCTCAAGTTGCAAATATTCAACTGCCAGCATGGCATCTCCACAGGGACGCTAGCAGGCACCTCAGACTTAGCATGGCCAGCGTAAAACCCTTGATCCTAAAACACGCCCATCCCACCACTGAAGCATATGTGCACACATGTTCAGAGATATGCATGCATGCACATAGCCACAGAGAAAACCCCAAATTTTGTCTGTTCTTTTCTGTCTCAGAAAATATAACTCCTCTTCATCGTATCAGAAGCCAAAAAGATTGGAGTTCCCCTTTATTCCTGTCTTTGACTCACTGCTCTCCCCCACTCGTGACAATACGCGTAAGGACACAGGTGGGGAAGAGGAGGGTGGGATGAATTGGGAGGTTAGGACTGACATACATGCAACTACCATGTGTCAAATAGATAGCTAGTGGGAAGCTGCTCTATAGCACAGGGAGCTCAGCTTGAAGCTCTGTGATGACCTAGAGAGATGGGATG
The DNA here is from genome assembly GCA_006410635.1 of Cephalophus harveyi. Classification (NCBI taxonomy): domain Eukaryota; kingdom Metazoa; phylum Chordata; class Mammalia; order Artiodactyla; family Bovidae; genus Cephalophus; species Cephalophus harveyi. The sequence continues at coordinate 124,195 of SJYT01080524.1, read as the reverse complement.
GTGAGGGGAGGGAGGCGTAAGAGAGAGGGGATATATGTATATACACAGCTGATTCCCAGGTGGCTCAGTGGTAAAGAATCTGCCTGCCAATGCAGGAGATGCAAGTTCAATTCCCGGGCCAGGAAGATACACTGGAGAAGGAAATGGGAATCCACTCCAGGATTCTTGCCTGGGAAATCCCATGGACAGAGGAGCGTGTCCATGGCTCCATGGACATGTTTAGACATGACGACTGAACAACGATAACAATAACATAGCTGATTCACCTCATTGTACATCAGAAACTAACACAACATTGTAAAGCAATTGCACTCTAATAGAGGAGGAAAAAAACCCAAAGGCTATTGATCCTACTTCCAAAATACCTTTGGAAATGTACGTACTTGTCACCATGTTTCCACCTCTGCTATTAACACCTTCCTTCAAATCATCCACATTTCTCATCACACCACTGGCATCACCTCTTAACTGGCCTCTGTTTCCATTCTTTGTCCCTAAAATCCATTCTCCATGCAGGAGCCAGAGAGATTTATTTAAAGACATATAACAGATCACATCACTCCCTGCTTCAACCCACGTATGGCACTTGAAACAGAATCTACACTTTTCCCCCAAGGATTCCAACACCATACATAGTTCAGCTTTCACTTTCCTCTCCAACTTCATTTTAGTCTCTCTTCCCTCATGTCCATAATTGGCTCTGCCAATCTCTTTTCCCCCTTTGTACCAGCTCTTCTTTCTGTTTGGAATTGCCTCTCCCCCTGGCCTGACCACCCGATAGCTCAGAAGCACATCATCCTGTTTTCAACCTCTACTCCACCGTTTGCCGTTGTTGTTCAGTCACTCGGTCATGTCCAGCTCTTTGTGACCCTATGGACTGCAGCACCTCAGGCTTCCCTGTCCTTCATTATCTCGCGGAGTTTGCTCAAACTAATGTCCTTGAGTCGGTGGTGACATCCAACCATCTCATCCTTTGTCACTCCCTTCTCCTTCTGCCCTCAATCTTTCTCAGCATTAGGGTCTTTTCTGATGAGTCATCTCTTCACATCAGGTGGCCAAAGTATTGGAGTTTCAGCATCAGTCTTTCAATGAATATTCAGGGTTGATTTCCTTTAGGATTGACTGGTTTGATACCCTTATTGTCCAAGGGACTCTCAAGATTCTTCTTCAGCGCCACAGTTCAAAAGCATCAATTCTTTGGTGCTCTGCCTTCTTTATGGTCCAACTTACATCCACACATGACAACTGGAAAACCCATGGCTTTGACTGTACAGCAAAGTGATGTCTCTGCTTTTTAATACCCTGTCTAGGTTTGTCATAGCTTTTCTTCCAAGGGTAAAGTGTCTTTTAATTTCATAGCTGCAGTCACCATCCATGGTGATTTTGGAGACCAAGAATATAAAGTCTATCACTGATTCAATTTTTCAGCATCTATTTGCCTTGAAGTGATGGGATCAGATGCTGTGATGTTAGTTTCTTGAATGTCGAGTTTTAAGCTAGCTTTACCATTTCTCCACTATCACCATTTCCATTTTTATTTGTTTATTTATTGACTATCTCTCTTCATTGTCATAATTTATATAAGTACAGGGCACGTGCCCTATTCACTGCTATGTTCTTAGTGCCTAAAATAGTACCTGGCACAGGATAAGAGTTCAATAAACATTTGTTAAAGGAGTGCACAAAAAAATGTTACCAAGAAAAAAACTTGCTAATCTCCAAGATTACAAGAGTAATGTTTAGCCTTCTCCAGAGAATAGATTGTTTGTAAGAACTTGAACATCTTACTTCACTGGAATGCAAATGGACACTTACTGATTACAAATGAGCCTTATCTATACATGACAGCCTCTCTGGCGAGACCTCTATCTGGAAACACTTCGGTAGTCAGGAATTCTGGTGGTTTATAAACTGGAAAGTTGCTTTTTCTTTTCTAACTTTTTTTGTTTTGCTTTAAATCTTCTTGTGATTGGCTAATTCAAGCTGCTATCCTCAGCCCAAAAGAAATAAAGTTTTGCTATGTATGCAGTGGTGTGACTTCCCCACTAACAATTTATAGTCATTCATTCATTCATTTATTCAAGTGTATGTTGGCCCTCATATGGGCAGTTACAAAGAATACAGAGCTGAGACCTGATCTCTGTCCTCAAAGAATGTCCAGTGTGCTCACCAAACAAGCTTTTGTGCTTAGTCACTCAGTAGTGTACGACTCTTTGCAACCCTTTGAACTGTAGCCCACCAGGTTCCTCTGTTCATGGGATTTTTCAGGCAAGAATACTAGAGTGGCTTGCTATTTCCTCCTCCAGGAGATCTTTCTGACCCAGGGACTGAACCCAAGTCTCCTGTATTGCAGGTGGATTCTTGACCTGCGGAGCCATCAATGAGTAAATAAATTCCTGGAGGTAGTAGATTAACAATGTAAGAAATATATGAACAGGTTTAGATGGAATGAGAGACCAAAGAGAGATCTGATACAGTCAAGGAATCATTATGATCCCTGCTTGGACATATCATCTCATTTCAGCCTCATTCAAGGCTTCCCAGGTGGCACTAGTGGTAAAGAATTCACCTGCCAATGCAGGAGACATAAGAGACTCAGATTCAATACCTGGGTCAGGAAGATGCCCTGGAGGGGGCACGGCAACCCACTCCAGTATCCTTACCTTGAGAATCCCAAGGACAGAGGAGCCTGGTGGGCTATAGTCTAAAGGGTCGCACAGAGTTGGACACAACTGAGTGACTTAGCATACACACTCACACCCTTATTCAAACACTATGAGACCAAGATTTCTATCCCCAATTTACAGACGAAAAAACTGAGTTGCCTAGATGTTAAATCCTTGGCTCAGGGTCATCAGTGCTAAGCGGTCAGATGAGGTTTGTAATCCATTTCTTCTGAGCAGCCTCTCTCCCACTAGCAGGCGCCTCCAATAGTTATGTCCTGGTAACCTATTATCTGCTCCAGACCCTCCTAGTAACAGTGCCAGGTAACAGTGACGACCAGCTGCTGGCCTGCAGTCTGGTGACGCTGCGGGAAAAGTCCACACTGTCCAACACTGGACATCCCCTCCAGCACCTGCTCCTCTATCAGCTCTCCTCTACCTGCCTCAGGGGTCTTCCTCCTCCAATGACTGGTACAGACAGTTTTACCAAGTTTAACTGAGAATCCATATGCATGCAGCACTGGGAGGGGATCAGTTCAGTTCAGTTCAGTCGCTCAGCCACGTCTGACTCTTTGCGACCCCATGAACCACAGCATGCCAGGCCTCCCTGTCCATCACCAACTCCCGAAGTCCGCCCAAACCCATGTCCATGGAGCCAGTGATGCCATCCAACCATCTCCTCCTCTGTCATCCCTCTCTCCTCCTGCCCTCAATCTTTCCCAGCATCAGGGTCTTTTCAAATGAGTCAGCTCTTCCCATCAGGTGGCCAAAGTATTGGAGTTGCAGCTTCAACATCAGTCCTTCCAATGAACACCCAGGACTGATCTCCCCTAGGATGGACTGGCTGGATCTCCTTGCAGTCCAAGGGACTCTCAAGAGTCTTCTCCAACACCACAATTCAAAAGCATCAATTCTTCAGCACTCAGCTTTCTTTATAGTCCAACTCTCACATCCATACATGACCACTGGAAAAACCATAGCCTTGACTAGACGGACCTTTCTTGCCAAAGTTATGTCTCTGCTTTTGAATATGCTATCTAGGTTGGTCATAACTTTCCTTCCAAGGAGTAAGCATCTTTTAATCTCATGGCTGCAATCACCATCTGCAGTGATTTTGGAGCCCAAAAAAATTAAATCAGCCACTGTTTCCCCATCTATTTGCCATGAAGTGATGGGACCAGATGCCATGATCTTAGTTTTCTGAATGTTGAGCTTTAAGCCAACTTTTTCACTCTCCTCTTTGACCTTTATCAAGAAGCTCTTTAGTTCCTCTTCACTTTCTGCCGTAAGGGTGGTGTCATCTGCATATCTGAGGTTATTGATATTTCTCTTGGCAATCTTGATTCCAGCTTGTGCTTCTTCCAGCCCAGCGTTTCTCATGATGTACTCTGCATATAAGTTAAATAAGCAGGGTGACAATATACAGCCTTGACGTACTCTTTTTCCTGTTTGAAACCAGTCTGTTGTTCCATGTCCAGTTCTAACTGTTGCTTCCTGACCAGGAAGCTACAAAGATGACCAAGACATGGTCCCTGCCTTAGAAGAACTAATTATCTAGTGGAAAAGTTGGATATTCAGGCCAATTTTGACCCCACAGTGTGCTAAGTGCTTATCATGATGCATGAATAAGGTCCCATGGGGAGGGCAGAGGCTGGAAGACAAGACTCAGCCTGGAGGAATCAGGGAAAGCTTCCCAGAGGAAGCGATGGCTAATCCAAGTTGAAAAATGATGAACATTCGCAAAACAGAGAAGAATAAAGGGCAGTCCACATACTGGCTGAAAAGTCAGGGTAAAGGCACAAAGGATCTTTAGGGGACTCTGTAGGGATCCATCTGTTACTGAAAGTGAGGTCTAGCTGCTAGCTCCTTGAAACGGAAGGGAAAGTTTGCTTTGTTTCGGAGGCTGACAACCAGGGGAGAGGGTGGACTTATGTCCAAAGGCTGACTCCCCACAACTATCAGTGGGCAAGAGCTTTTAAAAGGGAGTTTCAGAGGTATATAGGTGGAGGGAGTGGGCTACATGAAGAAACAGCACAGTCAGCTTCTGACCACTTGACTCCATGTGTGAGTGAAAGTCGCTCAGTCGTGTCTGACTCTTTGCGACTCCGTGGACTGTAGAGTCCATGGGATTCTCCAGGCCAGAATACTGGAGTGGGTAGCCTTTCCCTTCTCCAGGGGATCTTCCTAACCCAGGGATCAAACGAACTCAGGTCTCCCGTATTGCAGGCGGATTCTTTACCAGGTGAGCTACCAGGGAAGCCCCAGCTTCTGACAGTCATCTTGAAATTGGTCATATGGTGATCTGATATGCATCATCTTGATTGTTTTAAGTACAGTTAATCTTCAGTTCCAGGGTCAGTTTATTCCTGCTTCTTTGTGGCCAGTTCTTAGAATTGCGGCAGCTTGTGTCACGGCCACCGTGTGGTCGTCATATAGTTAATTTCTTCCACCTGGTGGAGGTTTCAGCATCTACAAGATAGCTCAAAGAACAGGGCTCAGAACACTATCTATAGGCCTTGCTGCTGCTGCTGTCGCTTACTCGCTTCACTCGTGTCCGACTCTGTGCAGCCCTATGGACTACAGTCTGCCTGGCTCCTCTGTCCCTGGAACTGAAGAGGAACTAAAAGTCCTTGACTTTGCTTGATGACTGAACTATTATTATTTGGTCTTGTTTGATTTCCTTTGCTTCTACATTTTCTCGCTTCTCTGATTAAACTTATCCTTTGGCTAAAGTTTTTCTACAGACAAAAGGCAGGCAGAAGACATGAGGTGGGGAGGGAGGACCACAGGGTCCTGCTCCATTTCACATCCATGACTTTTACAAGGAGAAGAGATCTAATCACACCTGGATGAGCACATTTGTAGATAGTGGAGCTGGTGGTGATGGGGGGAGGGGTCTGAGTTGCTTCAAGAAGTAGACGGTCCAAGCCTGCAGGCCATGGATGGAGGTGGGCACAAAATTTTGAGACTGAAGAGTACAGAGGAACAAAATACCGCTAAGATTCAGGGTCTCTCATGTACAGTGGGCTTTAAGATACTGAAAGCAGCATCAACCCACCAGTTAGAAGAGCTGGCTTGAGTGCATATGATTGCACAGGATGGTAGGAAGGCAGAGCCTCATGGGACACTGTCCTGTGCCAGGGGAGCTGGAGAGATGCAGAGATGAGATGTAGAAACATGCAAGCATTAGTAATGTGGCGAGGCAGTCAATGACAAGTATCAAGGGAGTGGCTTGGACCAGAGCTAGCTCATGTTTGGATTTGATTAAATGTCCAGGGAACTTGAACAAATTCTTGGAGTAGCCAGTGGAATCTATTAAGAATCACAGAAGTGTACTGGAGAGGATTAGGAGCGGTGGAATAGGGGTTCTATGAGTGGTTGAAGAATAAGTAGGCTTCGGACTCCCACACTGGTCCAGTGCTTAAGAATCTTCCTGCCGGTGCAGGGGACATGGGTTCGATCCCTAGTCTGGGAAGATTCTGCGTGCCACAGGGCAACTAAGCCCGTGCCCCACAAGAGAAGCCACGGCAATGAGAAGCCCGCGCACCACAGCTAGAGAGCAGCCTTCTCTCTCTGCAACCAGAGAAAGCCCACAGGCAGCGCTGAAGACCTGGCTCAACCAAAAATAGATAAATAAGAACATTAAAAAAATTTTTTTTAATAAGTGAGCTTTATTAGGGAAAGTTTCCTAGAGGAGGGGGCTTTTATGGTCAGCCAGGTCCAGCCCTGAATATCTTAGCAGGCCCATCTGGCCATGGGTAATCTGACTGGATTCTTCAAAGGGAAAGGCTACCCACTCCAGTATTCTGGCCTGGAGAATTCCAAGGACTGTGTAGTCCATGGGGTTGCAAAGAGCCGGACAAGACTGAGCGACTTTCACTTTCACTTCAAAGTTCTGGCCCCTCTGAGGTGTTCAGAGCCATTTGCTCTCTTTCCTGCCCCGACTGGAATTGCTCACTCCATCTCCTTGGCCAGACGCAACCTCCCTCTTACTCCTCAGACGTGCTGCTTGAAACTACTTCTGTCTGCTGACCTCGAACGTACCTGTTTGGCTGTAATTTGCGTATGTCCCTGTCCATATATGAACTTCAGGTCCTTCTTAGTAGCATCTCAGGCCCATCCAGCCTCCCTCCAGCACCCCATCTTATCCAGCCCATCCATTCCAAGAACAAGATTTTGGAATAGCATCATAGCTTTAAACCATCAAAGCAGACTCAGTCTGAAATTAATAGGAGGTACAAGAAGAGGAACTTTACCCAGAAACTCTGCCTACCTCAGATAAGCAGAAATGACCAGATGGTGATGCATCCAGGAGAATTATCTCCCTATCTTGCAAGGCCCCCAGTTCAGAGCTGTGCCTCTCCTGGGTAGCAAGGCTGACTTGAAATTAATGATCAATTATGGCTCTAATGAGGGATTAATTAGTCAGCAGAGAGTGAGATGGTCATCTAATTCTCCCAGGACTATTCAGGCTTTGAGGAGGGCAGCAGGCAAGCAGAGAGACCCTAATAGTGTTAGATAACAAGGATCACATGCACACACAGCATCAGACACATAAACAGGTGTGTATATATGAACACACACACACAACATAAGCAAACATACAAAAGACACACCCTTAAAAAACACAAGCCACATGACTTGCACAAAAGTGTCCAAACCACACACACACACACACACACGCACATGCTTCTATGCAAAAAACCAGTTTGCAATTTAAATCTCTATCGCCAGAGTAAATATTTCATAGGAAGCCTCTTCCACGTTGCTAACTGCCTCCCAGGGAAACCCCAGGGAAGGTCGCTTATCCTGCCATGCGTGGGACTAGAATTGTTGAGGCTCTAAGAAGGATTTAAATCCGTCTTCTGCTGATATCACCTACCACTTGAGGGTGGCATGGCTGATCTCTGTTTATTCAGAGCCCATTTTCTTTTGCTAAGCAACATTGCATTTGAATCAAAATATGTGTCTACTAGGTAATTATTCTTGCTGCTACTTCCCTTTGGTGGATTTTTCTTGCTGTTTATCTGTTATGATGGAGTGGGGTGCGCATTCATCTCAACAGATGTCAGTCTGAGGCAGGCCTTTCAGCTTGCCTTTGCAGCTCCTCTGCAAAGGGGCACAAGCAAAAGCCAGGGAAAACCCCCAAATTAACCCCACCTCCCCGAGTCCACACCAGTTTATCTCAAGGATCGCTAAGTATCTCTCCTTAGAGGCTGTTCAGCTGTGTATCTACAACCTGATTTTAAATGATGTAGTTCAATGATCTATACAAGCATTTTTCAAAATTTACTTGGCCAAATCTTAACCCCCTGGGACCTCATCTTCCTTCTAAGTGAAAGGAGGAGGATTAAACTATGATGGTTAAGGTAACCATATCCAGCATTGTGTCTGTAAATATGGAATAATTAACAGTGTCTCTGTATCAATTACTATAATAATGCTGCTTGACAAACCGAAATTCAGTGGCTTAAAAACAAAAATTAGTTACACTTGCCCCTACATCTGGGGAGGATGGGCTTGGTTGATCTTGAGTGGGCTCTGCCAGGTAAGCTGGATCTGCACTTGCTCTCCACGGTTTTCACTCTCCTTGGGCCAGCAGGGTAGCTGGGACATGATGTTCTCATTGAAATGAGAGGATAATAAGCAAGCCAGCCCCACAGTGCAAGCCCATGGCATGTCCCCTAACATCTCATCATCCAAGGTAAGAGATAATGCTACACCCAACATCAGTGACGTGAAGAAGCATACTCTGCCCACGGGAGAAAAAGGTGGGGGTAAATTTTTGCTGAACAATAATCCAAATGAGGTGTTGGCAACTGGTTTCTGTAAAGAACCATATAGTAAATGCTTTTTTTTTTTATAACCATATAGTTATGGTTTGCAGGCTATGTTGTCTCTTGCAACTAATCAACTCTGTCATTACAGTTTAAAAGCAACCGTAGATAATATTGTTTTGGCCAATAGGTTTGCTCAAGTTTTGCATACAACTGTTCAGAAACCCAAATGAACTTTTTGGCCAACCCAACACCTAAACAAATGGACATGGCTGAGTACAATGAAACTTCAATTACAAAAACAGGCTGAGTTTGCCGCCCTCTGATTTAAATGATCGCAAATTCCTTTCACTCTCAAAAGTGACCTGGATTGGATGATGAATTGCATGATGAAAGCCTAATGATGAGTTTCTCATTGGGTAGCATGATGAAACCCTAATGATGAGTTTCTCATTGGGTAGTCCTGGACAATTCACTTCGGAGTTACCTGAATTGGGGAGTAGGCATGCATATTACACAGGCTGATTTCAGATCCCCAGTCCTGAAACTTAGGGGTAAGTCCTGGGAATTTAGAGGTTTAACCAGCTCTTCCCAGGTGATTCTGATGGACATTAGTATTTTGTTACCATTGTACTGTGTGCGCACTAAGTCACTTAAGTCTTGTCTGACTCTTTGTGACCCTAGGGACTGTATCCGCCAGGCTCCTCTATCCATGGGGATTCTCCAGGCAAGAATACTGGAGTGGGTTGCCATGCCTTCTTCCAGGGGTCTTCCTGACTCAGAGATCAAACCCACATCTCTTACCTCTCCTGCATTGGCAGGTAGGTTCTTTATCACTAGCGCCACCTGAGAAGCCTGTATTGTTGTACTGGATGACCATAAAGATTCACCAGAATTTAAGGAAATCTAACCTTGGTTTAGGCTCTTTAGGACAAGGTTATGTGCTCTTCCTTGTGAACTTCGTTTTCAATAATGCCCCATCTGTGAACAGGTATGAATATCCCAAAGCTGGGACTAGAGTGAGATTGTAAAGCACCCCAACCCACTATTTAAGGAGACACTCACTCCTGGGGTCAGGCAAATGCAGGGTCAGCACCTGAGTATTAAGAGGGCTTTCTTAAATGATGTTCCCTGAGCATCTCATATGCTTAACTCTAGTTCTGGTCCAGACTTACCCTTGCACATATGTACACATTTTCATTCAAACACAGGCACACACACACACACACATAGACACACAGAATCATTATTAAGAGCTAATTTGGTGAGGCAGTCTCATTTGAGGATCAGGAATGACTCCCTTCCTGGACTATTGATATACTTGAAATTCCACTATTAAACATTTATTCCTTTGAATCTTGGAAAAGTTTCTCTCTGAAATTGTCTCCCAGAAAACACAAGTATACCCAGGAGAGGCCATACTTAATATTTTAGCATCTATATAAACTAATGAAAGTCAACTGCTTCAAACCCCTATAGACCTTGGGAAGGAAAAAAGGTGGAAGAAAAGAGAAGAGATACTCATTTGATGAACATTTATTGAGCACATTTATTGAGCACTGACTGTGTGCCAAGCACAGGCCTAGGAAAATATCACCCAACATTTATGATGGGGCTATATTAAGAACAGGCTTCCCAGATAGCTCAGTTGGTAAAGAATTTGCCTGCAATGCAGGAGACTCCAGTTCAATTCCCAGGTTGGGACGATCCCCTAAAGAAGGGATAGGCTACTCACTCCAGTATTCTTGGGCTTTCCTTGTGGTTCAGCTGGTAAAGAATCCGTCTGCAATGCAGGAGACCTGGGTGCGATCCCTGGGTTGGGAAGATCCCCAGGAGAAAGGAAAGGCTACCCACTCCATTATTCTGGCCTGGAGAATTCCATGGACTGTATAGTCCTTGGTGTTGCAAACAGTCGGACACGACTGAGCAACTTTCACTTTCACTATTACTTTCATATCAAGAACGTTCTGAACTTCCTAGATAAGGTAAATAGGGCAGGAATTATCATGATTCCAGTTTTGCATTTAAAAAACCACTACTCTGGCACGTTAGAAAGTGGAAAGTGAAAGTCGCTCAGTCATGTCCGACTCTTTGCAACCCTGTGGACTATACAGTCCATGGAATTCTCTGTGTAATTCTATAGGCCAGAACACTGGAGTGGCTAGTCTCCCTTCTCCAGTGGATCTTCCCAACCCAGGGATCGAACCCAGGTCTCCTGCATTGCAGGTGGATTCTTTACCAGCTGAGCCACAAGGGTGTCTTTCCCATGCTATAAGCAGGGGGCAGTCTTCTCCCTTCTGGCCCACTCCAGCTCACAGGCACGGCCAAACTGTCACAAGGGGACCTGAAGACATTTCTCCAGCCCAGCTGGCAGCCTGACTGAGAAGCACAGAACTCATAGCAGAGAGCAAAGCAAACGTGAGCTGTTTTCTTCTTGCTGTCTAAGTTTTAACACTGCTAACATTTCCATATTTGTGGCTTTTGGTTATGAATTAGGCATTTAAGCTGCATTTATAATATTAACCTTTTTAGAGGGGCCACTTTTAAAGCAGTCATCCTTACTTGTTTAAAATGCAACTCAGAGTGTTACCTGCAATTTCAGCAGCTGGAGTTAATGAATCAAAGCTATGTAATGCAGGGCAGGGGTGTGGATTTTGTTAGGAAATGACCCACAACGAAATATCAGATACCCATCCAAGTGTCACCAGTGCCAAATTTAGCTCTATGTCTTCTTTTCCTTTTCTTCCTTTCCTTTCTTTAATTTATTCTGGGTTAGGAAACAAGCTAAGCAAACTCATTATAAAGGTATATAAAATAAAATGAAGGATTTTTTGGTCCATGGAATTTGGGATATCTGTTTTAGTTGCTTAAGGCTTTTAAAATTTTGTTACTATTGTAAACTCTTTCATTTCATTTTTTTCTTTTTACCTTTTGGCTCCCTTCAACTACTTCTCCCACCCCTCACCCTGCTTCTGGGCAACCACCAATCTATTCTCTCTATCTATGAGCCTATTTGTTTACTTTTGGTTTTTCAGATTCCACATATAAAAGAGATTATATGATGTTTGTCTTTCTTTGTCTGACTTTTTTCGAACAAAGACAATGCCTTCAGGGTCTATCCATGTTGTCACAAATGGGAAGATATTATTCTTTTTATGGCTGAATAACATTCCATTACATATATATATATATTCCATTGTATAACATTCCATTACATATATGTAATAGTTATGTAATATATATGTAACATGTAATATAATATAATACATATGTAATAGTTATGTAATATAATATTGAATATTATATACATTATTATATATAAGAGAATACACACACACACACACACAACCACAATTTGTTTAGCCACTCATCCCTTGATGGACACTGAAGCTGCTTCCATATCTTGGCTGTTGTAAATAGCGCTGCAGTGAATATGGGGCTGCAGATATTGTTTCGAGCTAGTGTTTTCCTTTTCTTCAAGGAAATACCCAGAAGTGGAATGGTTGGATCATATGGTAGTTCTGTTTCAAACTGCGTTCAGGAAACTCCATACTGTTTTCCAGAGTGGAGGTACCAATTTGCATTGCCACAAACAGTGCAAGAATTCCCTTGTTTCCGCATCCTACCCCAACACTGGCTATTTCTTATCTTTCGGTAACAGTCATGCTAACAGATGTAAAGTGACATTTCCTTGTGGTTTTGACTGACATTTCCCTGATGATTAACAGTGTTGAGCACCTTTTCATCACTTGGCCATCTATGTGTCTTCTTTGTGCTCACATTCAGTCGTGTCCAACTCTTTGCAGTCCCATGGACTGTAGCCCATCAGGCTCTTCTGCCCTTGGAATTTTCCAGGCAAGAATACTTGGATGGGGTGCCACGTCCTACTCCAGGGGATCTTCCAGAGCCAGGGATCAAGCCCACTTCTCTTGCATCTCCTGCATTGGCAGGCACATACTTTACCAGTAGCATCACATGAAAATGTGTATTCTGATCTTCTATTTTTAAATCAGATTCTTTGTGTTTTTATTTGCTTTTGCTATTAAGTTGTATGGTTTCCTCAGGTGTTTTGGACATTTTCCCCTTATCAAATACATGATTTGCAAATATTTTCTTACAGTCAGTAGGTTGCCTTTTCATTTTGTTGATGGCGCTGTCTCTTCTTGATGCAGCTAAAAAGATATTGAAAAAGTACATCTCTTACCGTCCAGCAATGTTGGGAGCTGGGTAGCCATCACAGGCATGGGTTTATACAAGGTCAACAAGAGGAGACAGCCGCAGAGAGATAACTTTATCCTAACAACCCCCGCCCCACTCAGAAGTCACTGTTTGGCATGTAGGACTGAACGGACCCCTACCTTCCTGTGGGCAAGGTGTTGTGCTGGGCTTGGCCGTTTACAGGCACTACTCTGTCCAGTCCAGTCTTTGCATAGATGCCAAAGTAACTTCTTAAAATGCAAATTGGATCCCCTGTGTGAACACTTCCAAAGGTAGGGGTCAGCAAACTATGGCCCACGGGTCAAATCTAGATGCCCCTATCTTTGTAAATAAAGTTTTATTGGAACACAACCACACCCACTCATCTGCATATTGTCAACAGCTGCCTTTGCTCTACTACAGCAGAATTGAATAGACTATATAAACCACAAAACCAAAAATATCTACATAAATAGTTTGCTGATCCCAAACCTATAGATCTGAAACTTGGATCTACTCAATAAGAGATCTGAGATCTTGCAGGCCTGGCCCTGTTCCCTCCCCAGCCTCATCTTAGGGTGCTCCCTCTTTCCCGTGCTCTAGCCCAGGGCTTCTCAGCCCTTTTTTTTTTTTTCATTATTGTCCCCTATGGAGCCTTCCTTTTTTTTTTTTCCATTGTTAAGAAAAATTTTAAAATTTTATTGTGATGGAAAAAAAAAGCAGACAGCATAAAATTTCTAAGTGTACAGTTCGGTATTATTAAATATTTTCACATTGTTGTACAACCGATCTCCAAAAGGTTTCACTTTGTAAAGCAGAGACTATGTACCCATTAAACAGTAGTTCACCACTCCCCCCTCCCCACCCAGCCGCAGACCACCACCATGCTATTTCTGTCTCCGTGAATTTGATGACTATAGTTACTTCATATAAGTGAAATCATATATTTGCCTTTGTGCCTGGCATATGTCGCTTAAGATGTCCTCAAGTCCCATCCATGTTGTAGTTTACAGAGCCTTTCTAGACACTTTTTCCCCTGACCTGCCCAAGAAATTTTAATATCTCCAATATACTACATATCTGTGTGTGGACTATGACCCTTTGGAATGCCACAAACCATTAAAATAGCCAAGATCTCTCGCCCTCCTCCCCCAAGAATCCATTTTCACCATTAGTGGTGATCTTCCCATTACGAATTCAAGAGCTGGGGACTTCCCTCATGGTCCAGTGGTTAAGAATCCACCTTGTAATACAGAGTATGCGGGTTCAATTCTTGGTAGGGGAACTAAGATCCCAATTGCCCCGAAGTAACTAAGCCTTTGAACCACAACTAGAGATGCCCAAGCAGTGCAATGAAGACGCAGTGCAGCCAAAAAAAAAGACTCAGCTTTAACTAAAATAATGTCTCTAGGAAAAAAAGGAAAAAAAAGAATTCATGCTCTGGCCATGACACCTGGCCACCTGCCTTGTTCCTTCTTACCTTACATGCTGCTCTGCTGTGCCTGGAATTACCTTCCCCTCATTCCTTCAAAGGGCTTCCCTGATGGCTCAGACAGTAAAGAATCTACCTACAATGCAGGAGACCTGGGTTTGAACCCTGCATTGGGAAGATCCCCTGGAGAAGGGAATGGCAACCCACGCCAGTCTTCTTGCCTGGAGAATCCTATGGACAGAGGAGCCTGGCAGGCTACAGTACAGAGGGTCACAAAGAGTGAGACGTGACTGAGTGACTAACACTTACACTCTCTGTCCTTCAAAACCCAAGGTGGATGTCACCTCCTCTAGGAATCCACCTCAGATTCTCCCACTTCCTCCCAGGCAGCCCAGCACTCTCCCCAGCCACGTGCTTCTCACTGGATGCTGCCATCTTTGTTTACTCCCGGATCCCATCCAGTCATAGCCAGGATCCTGATAGGAAGAAACGTCCTACCCTCTTTGGACTTCCAGTGCAGACACCTCATAAATATTTGATGAATGAATTATCTCATTAAATCTTCACAAGAACGCTGACAACATTACCAGTGGCCCCTGAGAACAGTGGAGGAAGCTTAGGTTCGGAGAAGTCAAGTAGCCTGCCCCAGGTCACGTAACTAAGCATGGAAATAAGAATTCTAGAGTCAGACCACCCTACGTATATATATATGAGTGTAATACAGCCCTGTGTCTTTCTGCTCTTTTTTTTTCTTTTTTTTTTTTTCATTTTATTTGTCTGTACATGGGGAAAAAAAAGCTACTATGCTGTCATTTAGGGAGCTCATTATCACCCAGATTTGGGGCAATAGCACTCCTCGCTGCCTCAGTCTCCACATCTATGAAATGGAGATAGATTCATGTTGAGGCTCGCTGAGCTGATGGATACAAAGTGGCCCAGGCAGGACTTGGCAAATAGTAGTCATTATTACTCTAAGTGATGAAGCTGGGGTTTGAACCCAGGTCTTAATTGCTGTGAGCTTTCCTGGTGGCTCAGTGGTAAAGAATCTGTCTGCAATGCAGGAAACTCAGAAGACGTGGGTTCGATCCCTGGGTCAGAAAGATCCCCTGGAGGAGGAAATGGCAAGTCACTCCAGTATTCTTGCCTGGGGAATCCCATGGACAGAGGAGCCTGGTGGGCTACAGTCCACGGGGTTGCAAAGAGTCGGACATGACCAAGCACACACACGCAGACACACAGACTTCATGGCTGCAGATTCCAGGCCCTTTGTTCTTCTATCCCTCGTCCTCACTGGAGTGCCATTTGGCTCCTGCACAGGGGAAACTGAGTCAGAGCCGATGGATGCCCTGGGGCCACTCGTCTCCCATGGCTTTCTGTGAGGTGGGGGCAGCACCCCAGGAATGCAAAGCCAGCTCTGGACCTGTGTGGAAAGCCCCAGAAGAAAAGGAGCTGGATATCCTTGGGAGATACTTCCATCCAACCTGGGCAGCCGATGAATCACTCTTCTCTGCTCTAAGACTATTTCCGTCTCAGGGACCAAGACCATTTGTCTAGATGCCGTCTCCCCCGCTCCTCTATATCTTGTGCACGTTGACAAGTCTGGCCACTCAGTGTCTTTCTGTATCAGTCAAGAGAAGCCCCATTACCTTCTGTGTGACAGGTTACACCACAGACAAGTGGGCCCAGCTTTGCAGAAGCAGTTAGGCTCCAGCCAGTTCTTTCTCTCTCTCTCTCTCTCTCACACACACACATGCATGCACACACACACACGCACACACGCACACACGCACGCACACACGCACTCACATGCACACATGCATACACGTGTGGGGACCTTGAAAAACTGATCACTCGCCAGACACAGGCAGACTTGGGCAACTTTCGTAGCCTCTCTGGGTTCTACCCTCCTCCCCTGCAGGATGGTGCCAATGTCTCCCACCCCACACATCCCTTATGAGGCTCAATTCAGGATCTGTAAACACTTCGTACATGACCGGCATCCATCTATTTCAGCCCCCTTCCCAGCCTGGGAGAAGCATGAGGTGAGGGCAACACTGGCCTCAGTTGCAAAACTCAACAGGTGCCAAAGCATCTCAGTTGGAGAAGGAAATGGCAACCCACTCCAGTATTCTTGCATGGAAAATTCCATGGACAGGGGAGCCTGATGGGCTACAATCCATGGGGTCACAAAGAGTCAGACACGACTGAGTGACTAACACACAGAACATCTCAATAACTAATCAATACAGTATTTTTTAAATATCAAAAGTAATGTCAAAACCCCATGATGAACCAGAGATGCATGTTATTATTAAAGACAAGATGGATGAATATGAGTGATTTTTCTTTTTGCTTTCTGCCCCAGTATGGCTTAGCATGGTATCACCCTTTGCCCTTACCTCTGAAGAAAGAATAAAGAGACTCAACAGAATCAACAGCTGTGCACGCTCCTCTCAGCCACAGCAGATGGGGTGTGCTTCCCAGATCTCACCGTGCACTTTCCTGCTTAGGTTGCTCTCTCTACCCTCTTCTTTCTCTTCCTGGCAAATTCCTAATCATCACTCCGTGTTTCATTTAACCGTCATCTCTATTCAGAAGAGACTGGAGGAGACTATGCTCCTCCCCTTTCTGTGAATCTAGTATTTCTCTGTAGCACTTGCTGTGTGTCTATGGTGGGAGCCAGAAGGCTGATCTGGCTTAGGGATAAAGGGACATAGGGACATTGGACTCCATACAGGAATGGAGTCCAATTCATTTCTGTGGCCTCAAGTCCTAACACGACGCAGACGCTTCCTAAATGCTCGATCAGTCATTCTGACCTTGACACCCTTGCCTTCACACACATGCCGCTATAGCCTCTCAGCTGGGTCCCCCTTGTGCTTGGACCCCCTTCCGCCATGCCCTTGATCGATCCCAGTGGCAGCCACAGCGTGTGCCACTTTTCCTTTGCAGGCCCTTGGGAATATAGGCTCCCTGTGAAATCCCGTCAACAGAGGAGCCTGGCAGGCTATAGTCCGTGGGGTCTCAAAGAGTCAGACAAGACTGGGCGACCAAGCACGTGCGTAGGTCAACCAGGCTGATGGGTTTGCCAGCCCCACCCCTACAGCTCCCCAGGACCCAGGCGGATGCGATGGAAAGTACCTGGTCTTTGAAGTTCATCACATTTGGGCTTGAAACCCACCTCCCCTGCTTACAATCTCCATCATATTGACTCTGCTACTTAGATTAGCTAAACCACAGTTTCTTCAACCAAACATGAGACTAAGCTTTCTCACCTGCTAGTTCATCTGAATGGAATGTGTATAAAATACCAGGCACATAGTAAGTGCTCCAGAAATCCTATTGCTTTTCAGTCACTGTGTAGTGTCTGACTCTCTGTGACCCCATGAACTGTAGCCCTCCAGTTCAGTTCAGTTCAGTCGCTCAGTCGTGTCCGACTCTTTGCGACCCCATGAATCGCAGCACCCCAGACCTCCCTATCCATCACCATCTCCCAGAGTTCACTCAGACTCACATCCATTGAGTCAGTGATGCCATCCAGCCATCTCATCCTCGGTCGTCCCCTTCTCCTCCTGCCCCCAATCCCTCCCAGCATCAGAGTCTTTTCCAATGAGTCAACTCTTCGCATGAGGTGGCCAAAGTACTGG
>SJYT01080524.1:0-105189 GCA_006410635.1 Cephalophus harveyi | reverse complement strand
TCCACCCAGCTGCCGCCCTGACCTCGGACGCCGGGTGTCTTCTCCCGGCCGTCACTGGCCTCAGACGTCGGGCAGCTCTTCCCGGCCGCCGCCCTGACCTCGGACGCGGGGTGTCGCCTCCCGGCCGCCCCTGACCTCGGACACGGGGTGTCTCCCCCCGGCCGCCACTGACCTCGGATGCGGGGTGGCTCCACCCAGCTGCCGCCCTGACCTCGGACGCCGGGTGTCTCCTCCGGGGCCGCCACTGACCTCAGCACAGGGCAGCTCCTCTCGGCCGTTCCTGCGCCGTCGCAGCCTGGCACTCTAGGCTGCTGTCCCCGACCTCGGACGTGGGGCAGCTCCTCCCGGCCGCGCGTAGTGCGCCGGCCCGGCTCTCGCAGCCGACCGCGCGTAGTGCGCCGGCCCGGCTCTCGCAGCCCTCCAGGCTCCTCTATCTGTGGGATTTCCCAGGCAGGAATACTAGAGTTGCCATTTCCTCCTTCAGGGGATCTTCCCGACCCAGGGATCGAACCCATGTCTTGTGCAATGGCAGGCAGATTCTTTACCACTGAGCCACCAGGGAAACCCCAGAAATTCTAGGCTTTGTAGTTATTGTTATTTTTGTTTTCCTTTCAGTTAGAGCAAGGTATGTCCATCCTTATGCTCCGTCTTTATTTTTGGCTCTCAGTGAACTGAGTGCGTCTCATTTCTGGGGCATTTCGACACCTGACCGTTATCATTGTACCTGGATGCTAATGTTGATTAACCTAACTGCTTTCACTTTTCCTTTTCCTTTCCTGGGTTCTTATGGCTTACTGTAAAAAGGAATAACAGATCCGTCTCCTCTGAATCCAGCTGCCAGGCTCTGCTCCCATTACACTATTTTACAGACTTTGAGAACTAGCCGATAACTGGCAGGTTTGTCAGCCCCAAGTTTTCAAAACAAAGAGTCGATCCTGACGCATTGTTATCATCCCCTAATAGTTTGCACTGTATTATTCTGTAATTACTCTGTGAATCACACTGTCAGCTTGCGTGTTTACAGATTGCCAGTGTTATTCCTCCATCTTCCAATGAAAGCATCATCTATCTTGCGCTTGCCTGAAGGAATACGACCCTGGTTACCTGCTGAATACAAGAGGACCCTTTGTCAGTCCCTGTCAGGAGAGGATGATACACGAGCCACTTTGGTCCTGGGCTGGGTTGCTCATTTCGGGAGAAGGAACCATCACTCACATTCTAAATAATGCCTATAAATGATACAGCCCGTCTCCCCTCATTTTGTGAGAGCTCCAGATACTGCCTTTGGGTAAGAATGTTCTCTTTGGTCAAACTTAACAACTTTTTAGCATTGCTACTGACTTAGTTGATTTACTGATGCGGTCTATTTAGGACAGGCTCTATAGCTATGGGCATTGGAGTCCAGGCCTATATCCCTTTTCCATATGAGCAGTGAGAACCCAGCAATGGGAAAATGGACTTGGCCAGAACTAGGAGCCAGTTGAACAGCTAGGACTGCATCTTCCAGGGTGTGCCCGCCTCATCCATAGCCCTCACAGAGTGGAGGAGGAAAGAGAAGGCTGACTGTGTCACACAGTGGGAAGTACATGAGCTTTGGAGCCAGACATAATGGAATTTGAACTTCCAAGGTACCCCCTTTCGTGACCCCCCCCACCATGTCTCAGTTTCTCCATCTATGAAATGGGTGCATTAACACCTCATGATGCCTCAGCTCATGCTCCTTCCTCTGAGTTTATTTTGCAATTAACAGAGGTCACGAGGCTCTCTTTTGGAAGGGACAGACTCTGTAAGGCCTCAAGGTTTCAAACTCAGTGCCCCGAAACAAGGATTCTGCTTGCCCAGGGGATTCGAAAATGGCTGTGCGTCTCAGACACTTCATTTGAGGCTTAGAACAACTAGGCGGTTTCCTGGTCCACCCCCTTCCTGAGAGCTTTGAATACATCCATTTTGCAGCTCCAGGCTGAAGAAAGAGTTTGTTGTGTCAACACCACTGAAGAAGAGTCTTCTTCACAAACCAACTTTTTGTTTGAGGGGCAGCCCCCTGTCCCAGGCTCTGGGGAAAGACTTTGCAAATTGTCAGAAACGGTGCGGCAGGGTGCCAAATGCAAATCCGCCTGGGAGGAGAGGCGCCTTCACACCCACAATTCCCCTCTTTCTGCGCCTTCCCCTCCCCCAGGGCGCCGGGCAGAGCCAGAAGATTTTCCAACGGGTGATAGCAGAAACTTTTCAATTGCTTTTTAAAGGTTTTTTGTTGTTGTTTTTTTTTTTTCTTCAACACTGTTTACTTACTATAATGAACCCTATTTTATTACAAAAGGCATATGAACTCACTGTCTTTCAAAAAAATACAGATAAGTGGGAAAAAGAAAGGGGGAAAATTGCCCATGTTCACACCACCCAAAGATAACTGCTTTAAACTCCTCAGGTTTCTCTTTCTGTCATTTTGTTGTGTTGAGACTTTCTCACACACTGAGAATTCTGCACAAACCATTTTGATGCCTGCCCTTTCCGTCCATATTTTAACATAAAAAGTCGCCTTTATGATCACACTCAGATATTTCTTTAAATGGCTGTGTGATTTCCCACTTTTACGACTTGGCTCAGCCCTTGTAATCACTGTCCAAACACGGAACGTTTGGGTTGTGTCCAATTATTCCACAGTATAAATAAGGCCCTGATAAGCATCTCCAGGCCTGAAACTTTCTCTACATTTTGGATTGTTTCCTTAGGAAATTACTTGGTCAAAGGAAATGGATATTTTTTATGTCTCCTGATCCATATCATCAAATTGCTTCTCAAGACGTTTCACTTTTAAAAATAAACAGAGGAAGGAGTATGAGGGGAGGATGACTGGCCTTCTGTCGTCCTGCCAAAGGGAGGGCCCTGAAACCATCCCCAAGGCTTAGACCCTTCTTAAAGGGTCACTAGGGAAAGTTGCTAAAAGAACAGATCTTAAATGTTCCCAGCACAAAAAAAAGAAATGGTATTTATGTGACAGGATGGAAGTGTTAGCTAATGCTGTGATGGTAATCACTGGGCATTTGGGAAATCAGAGACTGATTTTTATAGATCGAACAGACTATGTGTAGGTAATGAAATAAATTGGTATTTAGAAGACCACAAAAATTCAATGAGGGGAGATCTCTCCTGAGCATACTGATATAATTTCTATGAAGCTGAGACCGTGGAAACAAGGCCAGAGGACATCATCTGAAGGGGCATCTACCAGTGCACAGGGCTTTCTAGGTGGTTCAGTGGTAAAGAGTCCACCTGCCAAGCAGGAAACTTGGGTTCAGTCCCTGAGTCAAGAAGATGCCCTGGAGAAGGAAATGGCAACCCACTCCAGTATTCTTGCCTGGAGAATCCCGTAGACAGAGGAGCCTGGTGGGCTACAGTCCACAGGGTCACAAAGAGTCGGGCACAACTGAGTGACTACACCACCACCACCATCAATGCATAAGCCACTTTTGCCCCATGTAGACATCAAGCATTTGAAAAGCGATTCCTCCAAACTGAGATGTGCCGTAAGGACAAAGGCACACCAGCTTTCTAAGACTCGATATGAATTTTAAAAAAGGAATGTGAAGTATCTCATTATTTATTTTTATAACAATTACATGTTGAAATGATATTTTATCTGTAGTACACTACAGAACATATATTTTGAAAATTACTTTCACGTGTTTCTCCTATTTTTTTAAAGAGTTACTAGAAAATGTACAATTACATGTGTGTCTCGTATTATATTGCTTCTTCTTTTTTAAATATTTATTTATGTATTTACTGCACCGGGTCTTAGTTGCAGCACACGAGATGTTTGATTGTCACTGCTGCACGCAGGATCTTTAGTTGCGGCAGGCAAAGGAACTCTTTAGTCACGGCACATGGGCTCTGGTTCCTTGACGAGGGATTGAATCTGGGCCCTCTGCATTTACAGCACAGAGTCTTAGCCACTGGACCACCAGGCAACTCCCTCATGTTTTCTTTCTATTGGACAGCACTGGTAGCAAGTAGATTTAGTATAAGCCTCCCTGGCAACCCACGTGACATCAAGGGGGTTAAGGAGTGTGGGTACCACTTTGCCACCGAGGCAACATGGTTTAGTGATAAAGAATCCTCTGTTGATGAAGCAGTAGTTTTTAACCTTCACTGGGCATCAGAATCATCTGATCTTTGGGTATCAGAATCATTTGATGAGCTTTAGAAATACGGATGCTCTGTGCTCTGTGTACCAGAACCCCTGACTCAGAATGGTCTGCGAAAGGGCACAATATCCTGTTTCTCAAAAGCTCCCCACCTGGCCTTCACGTGGAGCCAGAGTGGAGAGCTGCTGTCCTCAAGGCAGCGGCCGAGTCTGGATTCTGACTCACCTGCTCGCCGGCTGGTAATGGACAGCTACGTAGTGGGAATGGTGGTGGTAATGATAACGGTAATGGTAGTGGACAGTTACAGCTGCAGCTTAGTTCCCTTCCTAAATCTCCATTTGTTTATCTGTAGAATTTTGTTGTTTAGTCACTAAGTCATGTCTGACTCTTTTTCCACACAAGGGACTATAGCCTGCTAGGCTCCACTGTCCATGAGATTTCCCAGGCAAGAATACTGGAGTGGATTGCCATTTCAATCTCCAGGGGATCTTCCTGACCCGGGGATTGAACCCGTGGCGGATTCTTTACCACTGTGCCACCAGGGCAGCCCTATCTGTAGAATAGGGTTAACAATTAAGTTGAGGTCAGCACTAAATGACATTATCCATACAGATAATGTAACACACTATCTGGGATCTGGAAAATGCATGATAAATATTAGCTGCTCTTTTTAACATATGGGTTATGTATGCTCCTTAGCATAACAAAGAGCTGCCTTTGACTATGAGTCAGTACAGACCTTTGCAGGAGTGCAGATCAAAAAGATGGCAAAATAAAGCGTGTGCTTGCTTTCATCTGTGTCTTTCAGTTCAGTGCCTTTGGTGTCTCAGATATTAATTATTCAAAAGAAACTGAGGCAGCACCCAGTGGAGTAAACATAAATTGCTGGGGTTTTCAAAGCAAACATACTAAACATTCTGGCTCCGCCACTTAGCTGCTGAGCAACCTTGAATTAGCATCTTCACCTCTCTGAAGCTTAGTTTCCTTATCCAGACAATGAAGATAATAGTAGTGTCTGCTTTAACAGTATTGTCGAAAGGGTTAAGTAAAATAACCCACCAAAAACACGCAGCATAGTACCTGGAACTTAATGGGAGTTCAACTAAAATTTGTTTCTCCCTGACTTCTGTCCTGAGTTGACTGAGGACACTCACAGACACTCTCTTGACCTCAAGATCTTTGCTGAAAACAATTACGATATTGACCTCACAGATCCCTTTCAGGTCTAGCCTTAGGCGTCAATCTTGTAAAGTAGAATATGCCCACCAAGCTGAGAGAAATGGCAATGCAGAGAGAGAGGGATGGAAGTGGACAGAGCATATGGTACAAGAAAGGATAGCAGCAAAGAACATACAAAGAGAGTGCCTTAGAATCAGGGAGACTGACTTGCATACCAGCTTAGCCCTTTTGAGGAGCCTTGTGTTCTGGTCAGATAATGTGATTGCGTGGGCACAGGTTCCTCATCTGTAAAATGAGTGTAGTATGACTCACCACTGGGCTTTCCTAGTGGCTCAGATGGTAAAGAATCTGCCTGCAATGTGGAAGACCCAGATTTGATCCCTGGGTTGGGAAGATCCCCTGGAGAAGGGAATGGCTACCCACTCCAGTATTCTTGCCTGGAGAATCCCATGGACAGAGGAGCCTGGTGGGTTACAGTCCATGGGGTCACAAAGAGTGGACATGGCTGAGCGACTAACACTTTCACCTTCACTCCTGGGATGTCAGGAAGGTGTTATTATGGTAGTGTCTGTGTACAGGCTCCAGTTCAATAAAAGTAGCCTCCATTTTTATGATCCTGGCCCATCACTGTGGGATCCAAATCCTCAAGACCTTTCTCTCAGCCCCACCACAACCAGATGCCCAGTCACTTAAGGAATGTGGAGTGAGCTGAGAAAATTAGGAGGGTGTGGTGTCTAGTTCCACACATCTCTTACAGAAGACTGCCTGAGGAGGGGGATGGGGGGAGGAGGAAGCTGGGGTAAACCTAGATGCTTCAGCCCAGGAAGGTAAAGCCCCTCCCCTTAGAATGGACAGAGATGGGTTCAGTATGAGCAGGAGAGCATGGCTCATGGCCAAGAGGAGACTCAGAGATCATCTGGTTCCACCACCACTACCCTTTCGCAGACTTCAAGAGAAGGAAAGAAACTGACCTCAGGTGGCAAAGCAACAGGAGCAGAGCTGCGATGCGAATCCAGCCCCTCTCCCACTGGGCCAGGTGAGATCTCCAAGAGCACAGCCGCACACCCAAGTGCTCGAGGGCCCAGGGAGGACCCTAGCATTCCTCTTGCCCCAAACATGTTCCTCCTGCTCCTCACTGCTAAAGACAGCTCCTTTCTAGGAGGAGAGCACAGGTGCAGTCACCTGCATGGGGGCTCCAGATAATTCTGTAGATCCATCACCGCTGATCCTCACAAACCTGCAAGGCCAATGGCCACCATTGGGAAGGTGAAACAGTGGGCTGAACAAGGCTAAACGGCTTGTACAGGTCAAAGGACGACTGTTACGGACTCACCCAAGGCTTGAACTCAAGTTCTCTCTTTTTTCAAAGTTTATATATTTACTTGGCACACTGGATCTTAGCTGTGGTATGCGGGATCTTTAGCTGTGGCATGTGAACTCTTAGTTGCGGCATGTGGGGTCTAGTTCTCTGACCAGGGATCGAGTCTGGGCCCCCTGCATTGGAGTATGGAGTCTTAGCCACTGGACCACCAGGGAAGCCCCTCAACTACTCTTGTTCCAAGTTTGTATATAAAAAGAAAACACTCTCTAGAGAGGCCACACAGTGCCACCTAAAGTATAATTGGCTACCATGTACAGGGGGGCTCATACAAGCAATCAGGATACCAGTCTGTAGAATAAGTTTCTTGACCTTGGCCAAGCCACTTCTGAGTAGGTCTTATTTTTCTAAATTGTAAAATGGGACGCTTTTCCAGATGTCCCCTAAAATCCCTTTCAGGTCTGACCAGCTGTGACTCTGAGTCTGCCTCCTTCCCTACTGACTCAGGATTCCTTATTCTCTTTAGGCTAATATTCCCATTAACCTTAATGAGCTTCTCAGCCAGGGAAGAATTAACAGTCTAATTACACTAATGGCCACCACTTTACAAGCACCTACTATCTACTATGCATCTAAGTATCCCTGATCCTGAAATGTCCTGCAAAGTGGAGCCTAAGACCTCCGTTTCACAAATGAGGAAGATAAGGCCTTAAAAGGGTAAGGGGCTTTCCCGCAGTTACATACTTAGTAAGGGATGATGCTATGGTTCAAACCTACCCCTGCTTTATCAACTTCTCCATATTCCCCCCAACCTCATCACCCAAACATTCCCAAAATTTATTTCCTTTAGAGTCTGAGATTTTTTTTTTTTCCTGCTTCTTAAACAAGTTCATTCCTAAATGACAAAAGCACTTGGCTAGTCAGCCAAGGTTCCACTCAGTTTCCCCAACAGCATCAACTTTGCTCCAGGAAAAGGGGGGAAAAGTTACAAGAGGAAAAAGGTGTTTGAAAACATTCATATAATTACTATATTTAGCAGGGTATCCTCTGGAGACTAAATTAATATATAAATATATGTATATATACCATCAGTAAGTATCACAGCATTGGCTGAATTTCTATTTAAAAAAAAAAAAAACTCAGAAACAACAGCTGTGCTGAAGATAAGTTAAAGTGGAAGCAAGGGTTCTTTTTAAAGCTCTTTGGCCTGATTCTTTCTGCTAGATGAGAGAGGGGAGAACACAGGGAGCAAAAGAGAGTGGATGAGAGGAGATCCTGCAGGAGAGTAATCATTAAAGTATGTGTGCATGCTCAGACACAGTCACTCAGTCGTGTGTGACTCTTTGTGACCCTACGGATTACAGCCCGCCAGGCTCCTCTGTCTATGAGATTTTCCAGACAAGAAAACTGGAGTGGGTTACTGCCCTCCTCCAAGGGATCTTCCCAACCCCAGGATCAAGCCCAAATCTCCTATGCAGCCTGCCTTGGCGGGCGGGCCCTTTACCACTGAGCCATCTGGGAAGCCTATTAAAGGGTGGGAGAGAGGGAAAGTGAGCATCGCATGGGCCTCCTGAATAGATTGTGTCTTAATCATAAAAAGTTGGTCCCCAGAAACAGAAATCTTATAGGTGGTAGATAGGTATCAAGACCCACAGCATCTTGATTATCTCAGGAGGAGAAAAGGAGTGAAAGAGAAAGAAGTAGGGAGAGGAATAGAAAGCGTAAGGATAACCTGACTCCCTCAGGATCCGGAGCGGCTTCAGTCTAGCTCCTGGTCCTGAATTCAACCTACTTACCAACCGAACGTCTCCGTCAGCACCACGGGCAGCGCCTCTCCGTGTCTCCGCAGTTACGTCAGCCCAGGTGGCTCCGTGGTAGAGAATCCGCCTGCCAACGCAGGAGATGTGGGTTCCATCCCTGGGTCAGGAAAATTTCCTGGAGAAGGAAATGACAACCCAATCCAGCATTCTTGCCTGGGAAATCCCATGGACAGAGGAGCGTGGCAGTCTACAGCCCAAGGGGTTGCAAAAGAGTTGGACACAACTTAGTGACTAGACAAAAACAAGGTGAATCCAGACTTCCCACCTTCCAAACACTATTTCCAGAATAACCGAGTACTTTTTGTAAAATGACAAATGTCGTGTTAAGGGTTTTTCCCTCCTCTTAGGACTCACCTCCTTCAGTTACCCTTTTGTGTTAGTTTCCTAGGGTTGCCATAACAAAGTATTGTAAATTGGGTGGCTTAAAACAACAGATGTTTATTGTCTCACAGTCCTGGGGGCTAGAAATCTAAAATCAAGGAATCAGCAGGGCCATACTCCCTCTGAAGGTCCTGGGAAAGGAAGAATTGTCTCTTTTCTTGCTTCTGGTGGTTACTGGCTGTCCTTCATCCTCAGCTTGCAGATGTGTATGCTGCATACTCCAATTTCTGACTCATTGTCATCCCACACAGTTGTTCTTTTCTGTGTGTCTATCAGTTCAGTTCAGTTGAGTCGCTCAGTCGTGTCCGACTCTCTGCGACCCCATGAATCGCAGCATGCCAGGCCTCCCTGTCCATCGCCAACTCCCGGAGTTCACTCAGACTCACGTCCATCGAGTCAGTGATGCCATCCAGCCATCTCATCCTCTGTCATCCCCTTCTCCTCCTGCCCCCAATCCCTCCCAGTATCAAGGTCTTTCCAATGAGTCAATTCTTCACATGAGGTGGCCAAAGTACTGGAGTTTCAGCTTCAGCATCAGACATTAGGGGGTAGTATTTCAACATAGCTTTTCAAGGGACACAATTCAACCCCCAGTAGGCTCATCATTGCCTCAGTCCAGAGTAGGTCTGTTCCAATAAACTACTGTAGTGCTCTGTAGTTCAGCATGTGTTACACTGAAGGTAAGTGTCCACTGTCATAGCTCCCATACATCAAGCTCCTTGAGAGAGGAGAGTTGATTTCACTCATTTTGGCATTCCAGCATGGCAAGAGCACGTATTAGGTGGGCAATCTACTATGTGTGGTTCACAAAACAAATGAGTGCATTTCTTGGGTTTCCATTGACTCAAATCATACGGCAAAAGAACCACTGCGGATGTGTGACTATCATGGGTCCTAATCATACCATAGGTAGGTTATTGATGCTGGGCATTATGGCCGCAATCGTGAGTAAGATGCTTTTCCAGCCCTCAAGTGTTAGAAAATGTAGTAAATACTTTGAGAGTCAATAGAAGAAGTTTCTAGCCTAGAGAAATCAGAGGAGGTTCACAAAAGAGATGAGATGTGAGTAGCTTCAAGAAATGGGAAGCAGAGAGAAGGCTGTTCAAGGGGGTGAGGAACAGAAGTATGGTCAGAAGTATGGCAGAGAGATTGTTGATGATGCTGCATTGAGAGATAGTGGATTGGCTTCAAGCTCTCTATTGAATAGCACTGGGAAGTGACTTTAACAGGAAAAGAAGATAACTGACTTATTGGCAAAGAGGTCTAGGTATTATTGTGTAGACAAAGAGAAAACATAGGGGAGGAAGGATGTGCTAGATTGGGCAAGCCTTTGGGAGATCAGTTAAAAGGTTGTTGTGACAAATCAGACAGAAAGAAATGGGATCTGAACTGGAACAGTGTTGGGGATGGGGAGAAAAGGAACACAGTGAAGGAGGTTGTG
Source organism: Cephalophus harveyi (assembly GCA_006410635.1). Classification (NCBI taxonomy): domain Eukaryota; kingdom Metazoa; phylum Chordata; class Mammalia; order Artiodactyla; family Bovidae; genus Cephalophus; species Cephalophus harveyi. The sequence continues at coordinate 94,905 of SJYT01080524.1, read as the reverse complement.
TAAGAATGGTCAAGAGTCAGTGGCTGGCTGACTGTGGCAGTGGGAACAGTAGTGAGAAAGAGGAAATTGTGCTAAGTCCTTAAGGGAACTTGATAGAGATCATCAGAGTCCCCTGGGAACAAGTTGGTCAGCAGTTCTCGAGGCTCTTCCCAGTGTTGAGAGCTGCTGCTTTTTCTCCAGGGAGAAAGGGGTTGTCTGGATAGAGAAATGCATACTCAACAGCAGCTTCTTATCTAAGAAGAACTGAGTGCTCGCTTTGTGTTAGGTGATATGCTGAATTCTCTCCCTACATCGGTACATCAAACTCTCATGACAAGCCTTTGAGCCAGATATTATTTCTCCAGCTTGCAGGTGAAGACGTTGAGGTGCAGAGAGGCTAAATAGATTTCCCAGTATTAGGCCACCGAGCAATTTTTCTCACTCCCGTGCTGGTGAGCTTAGCAGTGAGGAATAGTAGGAAAAGCGTGAACTGGGAGGGATGATGACCGGAGAGCCACCCTATCCACACTAGTTATAGCTGTGACATTGGTCACGTTAATGACCTCAATTTTCTTCCCCGTAAAATGGCTATAATGATACTTGTTCTGTCTACCATGCAGGACTGTAGTGATACAAAGCCAAAAATCAGCTGATGTATTTGAAATTGTTTTGTAAATTATAACACCCTACAGGAATGCGGATGTGGAACACGCACCCAGGCTCTGAAACTGGACACAAAGTACCTTGATGCCAGGACTTAGAGAACTTGCTCTGTGACCTTGGCCACATTCCTTGACTCTGGATCTCAACTTTATATCCACAGAGGGAGGGCCCTTCTGAGGATTAAGATAAACAGAAATCAGAATTTTCTCCACATATCTACTTTTCCCCATCTCAGCCAGAGTCCTACCATCTCCCCCTGTTGCACACACCAAAAACCTAGCACTCACCAGACATTTCCCTTTCCTTCACCCATCCCTTCCATTGTCAGATCTTAGCCATCCATTGCCAAGGTACAGCTCAAGTATCTCCACTCTTTGCCACCATGACTATCACCCCTCCAGTTCAACCCACTGTATTCTTTGCCCGGATAATGGCTGTGATCACCTACTGATCTTTCTCAGGCCCTTTAACCCTCTGACTATCAACCCTCCATCCAGAAGCCAGAGTGACCCTTTAAAAACACAAATATAAGCATATCATTAGCCTACTGAAAACACTTCAGTCACTAAGTCATGCCTGACTCTTGGGACCCCATGGACAGTAGCTCGCTTGGCTCCTCTGCCCATGGGATTTCCCAGGCAACAATACTGGAGTGGGTAGCTGTCTCCTCCAGAGGATCTTCCTGACTCAGGGATTGAACTCATGACTCCTACCTTGCAGGCAGCTTCCTACCTTGCAGGCAGATTCGTTACCACTAAGCCATCAGGGAAGCCCCAAACACTTCAGTAGCCACCCGTTACTCTTAAAATCGATGTCTAAATTCTTCCCACAAGCCACAAGGCCCTCTGTGATCTGGATGCTGACTGCCTCTCCAGCTGCCTCTTGGGCTGTTCTCCATCCTACGCATCACACGTCAGCCACCTTTGCTTTTCCTTAGCTCCTCTGAATGCCATGCTTCTCCTTCCTGCATTAAGATCTCTCTGCACTATTCTCTGCCTAGAACATTATCCCTACCTTCATCACCCAGTAACTCCTGTTCAGCCTTCAGGTACCAGCTTCAGAGTTGCCTCCTCTGCAGACCTTTCCTTACTTTTCCCAAGTAGCCCAGGTCCATTTGTGATGTGCTCTCAGATATCCTTATTCTGTTTCTCCTCACATCTCTCATAGACCCATTTATTTGATCATGCACATGAGCATCTGTTTGATGTCTGTTTTCCCATTGCGCTATGAGTTTCGTGGAGTCAGGGTCTAGTTTTGTTTATTTGTGTGTGTGTGTGTGTGTGTGTGTGTGTGGCACCTTCAGTGCCCAGGCTCTTATAGGTTCTCAACAGACAGTTACCAAATGATGGAAAAAACATCAAATGAAAAGCATCAAGCGCAGAGCTGAAATGAAGCCTGCCTTCAGCCCGTGTTTTCTGTCCCCCTCCTCCCGCTCCATATGGCTCTGGACCAAGCTGGGATCCCGGGCTGTCAGAGACAATGGTGGGTTGTGTCACATCTCTTTCCAGGGTGATTTTCTCGTGTCTTTCCTGGCAACTGCAGTGATGTGGGCAGCAGGGAGACCAGAGCCTGGGGGGTACGATTGGCATCAGCTTCACATGGCTTCTCCCTGCTTTCTTCTCTGGAACAGAGAGAGAAAGCAGCTTTTGTGCTGCTGAGGATGCAGCTAGAAACACGGGCCCCTGGCCTCCTGTCTAAATGGAAGGAAGGGAATGCAAAGATGGGCTCTGTGGCTTGGTCACATGTGACATTAAAGCAGTCCTTATCTCCATGGGAGGCTTCTTAGGGATGCACCAGGCCCAAGGCCTTAGCACCCTGCCTCTGTCCCAGCATCTCCAGGTAATTCAGCATCCCCTCGCCTCCTAACCCTCCGGGTCAGAATACAATAACCCCTTAGATTTGCAATATCCTGACACATTCTTTTTCCTCCTGGAGCCTAGCAGGCAGACAATTAATGGAGTTAGGAGGGAATCATGGCAACATCTCTCTGCAAGAGCAACAGCCCAGACTGTTACTCCATTCACCTGATGTGCAACTGAGGGGCAGAGAGTCAAGCTGCTTGCTGGTCAAGGTAACAAATGCTGCAAAAGCTAAATGAATGGAGTGAGGCCTTCTTTGTGGGAAAATGAGTACTTGATTTCATGACATAAGGACACCAACCACGCCTCCTGTGAGCACCCACTCTTCTACCCACAAAAGACCCGATTCATCATGGACCATTTCTGTATTCCAAATTTCTACAGCCTTAACCATCCACCCTTGATCTGAAGTCTCTCCCTGGATCACAGGTGGCTTTCAATTTTTTCTTGAAGGAAAGCACACTTCACACATACAAGACAGCCCACTATCACGAGTTTACAGCTCACTGAATTCTCACACAGTGAACATCTTTCCAGTGCCCAACTCAAGAAATAGGGCATCAGGGTTTCCCTGGTGGCTCGGTGGTAAAGAATCAGCCTGCCAAAGCAGGAGGCATGGGTTCGATCCCTGATGCGGGACGATCCTACATGCCACGGGGCAACTCAGCCTGTGCACCACAACACCTGGGCTGGTGCTCTAGAGCCCGGGAGCCGCAACGACTAAGCGCGTGTGCTGCAACTACTGCAGCCCGAAAGCCCTAGAGCCTGTGCCCTGCAACAAGCGAATCCATTGCAATGAGAAGCCTGCACATCGCAGCTAGTGAGTAGCCTCTGCTACCGAAACTAGACAAAAGCCCAGGCAGCAACAAAGACCCAGCATAGCCAAAAATATATTAATTTTTTAAAAAAGAAATAGGGCATCACCAGCACCAGGAAGCAGCCCACGCGTTCCAATTACTACCCTCACCATGCATAACCACTGTCTTGACTTCTAACAGCATAGATTAATTTGCTTGTTTTTGTACTTTATAAGATCAGAGCTTTTTATTGACATATTAATAGTCGATGTACCATATTATGCAAGGTATAGGTGTTCGCTAGATTCACGATTTTTAAAGGTCATACTCCGTATATAGTTCTTATGAAATACTGGCTATCTTCCCTGGATTGTACAAAATCTCCTTGTAGCTTATTGTATACACAAGAGTTTGTACCTCTTAATGCTCCGCCCCTATACGGCCTCTCCCCACTGGTAACCACTAGTTCATTCTCTATATCTGTGAGTCTATTGCTTGTCTGTTATACTCACTAGTTTGGTATTTGATAACACTAGATTTTTGAGATTCACCCTTATTGTTGTGAATGGTGACGATTCATTCATTCTCACTGTTGCATGGTGCTTTGCTGTATGAATACACCACAGTTTATCTATCCACTCTATACTGATGCTCTGCAGCTATTAGGTGGAGAAGGCAATGGCACCCCACTCTAGTACTCTTGCCTGGAAAATCCCATGGACCGAGGAGCCTGGAAGGCTGCAGTCCATGGGGTCACTCAGGGTTGGACACGACTGAGCGACTTCACTTTCACTTTGCACTTTCATGCATTGGAGAAGGAAATGGCAACCCACTCTAGCGTTCTTGCCTGGAGAATCCCAGGGATGGGGGAGCCTGATGGGCTGCTGTCTATGGGGTTGCACAGAGTCGGACACAACTGAAGTGACTTAGCAGCAGCAGCAGCAGCTATTAGGAATAACACCCCTGTAAATATGCTTGTCCATGGCTTTTGGTGAACATATGCATGCGTTTCTGTTGAGTATGTACTTGGAAGAAGAATGGCTATATCCTAGGGGAGCCTTATGTTGACCTTCGGCAAATACTTCCAGTTATCCAAATACAGTTGTACCAGTTACCATTCCTACCAGCATATGAGAATTCAGTTATTTCTTGTCTGCTTTTTAAAATTGCTCTCTGGTTATTTGTGGGTGCATCAGGAAAGAGATAGTCTCAGTTCCTAGTCCTTTATTCTCATGAATTGTTAAACCATCTCCCAGATTCTAAAAAGGGATGACTCTGACTGTGTGCGCTGTACACACATACTTTTATTTCCTCACTAACTCTACCATCCTTCGTGATGATGGTGGTGATGATGCTATTAAAGTGTCACCTACTTTAATAGGCACCTGGGCTGCAAGAAATGTCCCTCTTTTTTGCTCCCACCCCATTCTGTTCTCTCCGCCTTCCTTACCCATTTTGTAGGCACCTGTCTCTTCCATCAGCGCATCAGACAGTAGCATTCTTGAAAAGAGGTATTGTGGCTTAGCTGTCTCTGCCTTCTGTATTTAATACTGTGTAGAACACAAGGCAGGTTTTCATAAAATATTGAATGAATGAATGAATTTCCCTACTGTCTGATATGTCAAGAAGTCAAAACTCCTACTTCTATCACCCCACTAGATTAATGGGGCATTCAACAGACACTTAACAGAGACTTGCTGCAAGATTTGGCATGAATTGCAAACCAACACCTCCAGCCGCTCAAGGGGAGAATCTTCTTGAAAACCAGGGCTGGGCAGACAAGAGTCATTCTGGAATCTGGCGCATTTGGATCTTCCTCCCTGCTCGCTTCTCTCCTACCACTCGGGAGGCAGAGTGGGGTGATTCAGATGCATGTCTCACCCACACACAGAGCTGACTTTGTCCCACTTTCAGCCTGGCTCAGGCTCTGATCTCTCAAGATCTGAGATCCAAGAGCCAGGTTGCTGTGATAGAAATAAAGACCAACCCACCTCCTCTACCCCCAAGCCTTCAGAAGCAGAGTCACTAGAGAGGGCTCTTGCCATTGGCTAATTCTGTGCCTGTCTGTCCTGTGTTGCTTTTCACTCTCTAGAGTGGGAGGCGGAGCATGAATCCATGGTGAGCCCTCCTGGGATCTAGACAGCTGACCCGGAAGCCATGATTTCTTGGGCAAACTAAGACCGGATATTGCCACTTATTCCGTTCCTACTGTTGTTTAATTTCCCACACTGTAAGCTATCTGGCTTAAGCCATGGCATCCATGATCTGCTGATGGCTTGGAGGAGAGCAGCGCATTTTCAATGCTCTAGTTAACCCGGCATCACGCTTCTCATCACGGGGCTATAAAGACAGTGAAAAGAAAATATGTGATGAAAGTTCAGTAGATCTCGCTTCCCTGTGTAAGAAGGAATCATTTCTACCAAAAATTTGATAGAGAGGAATTAAGACTTGCTTCCTCCACGACTGAGGAATAGCCATTTCTGATCCTTCCCTCTAGGAAGAAACAAAATAATTTCATTAGGAAGAAACAAAAGAAGAAGAAATACTAAAAACAGAATTCTTGATCTTTTTTATTTTTTATGCACCAAAGCATTCTATAGGAAGATTATTTTAATGAAACCAAGTAATAAATATTTTAAACAGTGGCACAGGATCAGCAAACAGGGCTTTGTATTTTCACAGAGGCCTGGTTGCAGTTTTAATTGTTATACAAAACTGCTGTGCATCTCTGAGTAAGTTAATTTCCTATCTGGGCCTCAGATTTCATATTTATAAATTGGTCCTCTCCATCGTTGATATACTGAAAACATATAAGACTAGATTTTTGTAGTTCTGTAATCATGCTATGGGCTTCCCCGGTGGCTCAGATGGTAAAGAATCTGCCTGCAATTCAAGAGACCCAGGTTTATCCCTGGGTCAGGAAGATCCCCTGGAGAAGGGAATGGCTACTCACTTCAGTATTCCTGCCTGGAGAAAGCCATGGAATGAGGAGCCTGGTGGGCTATAGTCCATGGGATGGCAGAGTTGGACATGACTGAGCAACTAATACTTTCACTTCACTTTCAATAGAAATGAAGCATGCTTCTATTAAATGTAAACGCACTACACTTGGGCCCAAAGAAACAATGGCACACGTGGTCATTCGACCAATTTGTTTTTGGCTGCCTTAGGTCTTCATTGGTACACGTAGGCTTTCTCAGGTTGTGGCGAGTGGGGGCTACTCTGTAGCTGTGGTGCACAGGTTTCTCATAGAGGTGGCTTCTCTAGTTGTGGAGAATGGGCTCTAGGGCATTTGGTCTTCAGTAGTTGAGGTGCACAGGCTTCGTTGCCCCACAGCATGTGGACTCTTCCCGGACCAGGGATTGAATCTGTGTCTCCTGCGTTGGCAGGCAGATTCTTCACCGCTGGACCACCAGGGAAGTCCCATCTTTCAACTAACTTTATGTCTATTGCAAACTATGTGCTAAGACCCCAAAATTCAAGCACTGATCCTGCCTGCAAGGGTTTCAAGGTTGAATAAGAATGATGGACATTTTATGACATTCATTAGCAAAACAGGTACAAGAGTGCAGTGGGCACAGATAGATTTGAGTGTCCTTGGGGCAACAGGAAAGGATTTTCAGAGGAGGCCACCTGGAGTGGTAAGGAAGGACGCATTGCCAGGAAAGATAAGGAGAAGGAAGGTGAGTGTCTGCGGCTCAGAGAACAGACACATTATGACTTAAGGGTTCCACATGCGAAAGCAAATTACTTATGGAATTCAGCCAATTCCAAACTCAGCATGAGTCAACAAGGCAATGTGTTTGCAACAACAAAATTCTCAAACAAGCTCCTGTCCATCTCAAATCCATACATACTGTCCCAGCACCGGCTCCAGCTCTGTCTCTGATTTTGGGTAATTTCAGTACCTTCACTCAATCTCAGCTCCTCGTCTGGAAGACAAGAGGGGAGCCGGGATTGTCTGGAGAGCACCTTCCTACTCGAATCATCTCTAGACTGATAATGATCAGACACCAAGTGCTGTCCAATAAAAAATAATAATAACAATGGGACCTTTTAAAACATGGAAGACTAGGACTACTCTAAACCCACCAACTGAAATAATGAATGCCTCCACAAAAATCACATTTACCAAAAATTAAACCACAGAGGGGCTCTTTTGAAAAAAAAAAAAAATTAGACAAAATTTAGGAGCTCCAACCAGTCCATTCTGAAGGAGATCAACTCTGGGATTTCTTTGGAAGGAATGATGCTAAAGCTGAAACTCCAGTACTTTGGCCACCTCATGCAAAGAGTTGACTCATTGGAAAAGACTCTGATGCTGGGAGGGATTGGGGGCAGGAGGAGAAGCGGACGACCGAGGATGAGATGGCTGGATGGCATCACGGACTCGATGGACGTGAGTCTGAGTGAACTCCGGGAGATGGTGATGAACAGGGAGGCCTGGCGTGCTGCGATTCATGGGGTCGCAAAGAGTCGGACACGACTGAGCGACTGAACTGAACTGATGAGAGAATTTTGTCGAGAACCAGTCTCAGAAAGGAGGCAGTGTCTGCTTGTAAGACGTTCGACTCTGATTTCATCCCCGGCTTTCACAGACTGGGGGCTGGGCTGGGTGCCCTGAGCTGTGGGAGGCCACTCCCATCCCTATTAACTCCTGCTTTTTACTGCTCCATGAGTTGCTAGTGGAAGCCTCAGGGTCACATCCTAGGTTGAAAAGGAGTTATTTGGCTTGGGGAGCTTAGTTTGTTTGATTGTTTTCTACGGGCTTCCCTGGTGGCTCAGAGGTTAAAGCGTCTGCCTCCAATGCAGGAGACCCGGGTTCGATCCCTGGGTCAGGAAGATCCCTGGAGAAGGAAATGGTAACCCACTCCAGTATTCTTACCTGGAGAATCCCATGGACGGAGAAGCCTGGTAGACTACAGTCCATGGGGTCGCAAAGAGTCGGACACGACTGAGCAACTTCACTTCACTTCACCCCCACCATAGAATTTTTCCAAATTGTAGCATTTACATAGACCAAAAAAGTGTTGAGGCTCCTCTGATGGCTTGGATGGTAAAGAATATGCCTGCAATGTAGGAGACTGGGGGTTCGATCTCTGAGTCGGGAAGATCCCCTGGAGGAGGGAATCGTTACCCACTCCAGTATTCTTGCCTGGAGAATTCCATGGACAGAGGAGCCTGACGGGCTACAGTCCATGGGGTGGCCCACACCATAGAATCTTTCCAAATAGTCGCATCTACGAAGACCAAGAAAGGAGAGGGTCTGAATCCCACAAGAATACAGGGAAATCCCAGATTCCTCCCTATCATGTTGTTGGGATCAGCTGGTCCTTTGCAGCCCAACAGGTATTTCTGAGCATCCTCCTGTCCCGACCCCGATGTGGAACACTGTGGACCTTTGAGAAAGGAAAACCCACTCCATCAGTGCTGAGTGTGCCTGAAACTACCCCCACAGGTGCACAGAACTGTGGTTCTCAACAGTCAGCAGGCTCAGTGCTTCCCACAGACTTCCTCCAGATTTCTAGTTCCCTCAGGTTTGTTTTTAGGAGGCTGTGTTTTGCAGACCTAGAATCACTTTGCTTCCCTGAGAAACAGCATCACCCACCCTGTACCCAGGGAGTAAATCGCTTTTTCCCTTTCCAGCTGCAAAACCAAAAGGGCTTTATTCCAACCCTTCTCTGGCCCAGAGCAATCATCCTTCTACCCACCTGAGGGATGAGAAGCCACCCCGTTGATTGCCAGGGTGCCTTACACAGGGCCCCCAGGAGCTCCTCCAGGACCCTTGTCCTGGAAGGCAAGAGGTGACTTGCCTTCCTGATGATGATCAAAGGATGCACGGTAGAACAGAGGAGGAAAATAAAAGGCAGTTTGATCTTAGCAAGGCATCCTGCTATATTTATTTACTCCACTAATTAAAGGAAGGAGAAATAAAACCAGTTGCTCAATGGGAAGTAGCAGAGAAAACTGTTTGGCTTTGCGACTGTGATGTAGAGGCCTGAGGAGGCAGGGCACTCCCTCTCATCAATTTCCGGGAGAGGAAGAAAGCCGAGGGCACATCAGGACCTTATTTGGGTACCACATCCTCGTGGCTCTGCAGTAGGTGAAATCGGTCCAGGGCTGAGGCAGACTAAATGCTATTCTTAATGGACAGCCTGGAACCCAAACTCACTTGCAAGCAGAGAGTTATTTGATCTCTCCTTGAGAATGAGCATTGTTAAGGAAAGAAAAGGAAGACCCAGATACCCAGAGAGCATGTCTGGAAATGGGAAGGAAGGGGAGAAGGATGAAAGGGGAAGAGGAAGGCAGCAAGGGGGAGGCAATTCCAAATTCACCTGCCCCACAATATTGCAGAGGTCCTTCCTGACTCAGGGCACTCCCGGGGCTCCCAGCTGCTGCCCCAACAGTGCTTTATCTCTGATGAATGTAACACTGCATGCATACAAGCACCGCCTTTGCTTAGGTTGGAGGTTTTACTCCCTGGAAGCATCTCAATATCTTTTACTAGCCCCACCCACAAGCTCACACACACACACACACATATGTGTACACATCCAAATATATTCTATTTATATAACTATCAAAAGTTTATTCAGGAATGCCCCTAGGAGTCCAGTGGTTAAAAATCTGCCCATCAATGCAGGGGACATGAGTTTGATCCCTGGTCCAGAAGATTCCACCTGCCTTGGAGCAACTAAGCCCCTGTGCCACAACTAGTGAAGCCTGAGAGCCCTAGAGCCCATGCTCTACAACAAGAGAAGCCGCCGCAATGAGAAGCCTGTGCACTGCAACTGAGGAGTAGCCCTTACTCACCGCAGCTAAAGAAAAACCCAAGTGCAGCAACAAAGACCCAGTGCAGCCAAAAATAAATTAATTAATTAAAAGTCTAGCCAAAAGGTCACCTCCTCCAGGAAGCCCTTTCAGATCTCCCTAGCTGGCAGTGTCCTTCTTTTGCTCTGACAATCCATGGCACCTTCTTTGACCTTCTCTTGCGGGAGTCATGTCTTACAGCCACTTGCAAATGTGTTTTATCTTCCCAGTAGCTTGTAATCTCCTTGCATCTAAAAGCCATGTCTTAGTCATTCGTTTCTGAGTCCTCACAGTGCCCAGAGCAGTACCTGACCCAAAAGGAGACCTCCATAAATAGCTGTGGAATTCATTATTCATCATTGGGTAAAAGGAGCTGCAGCAGTGGCAAAAAAAAAAAAGAGAGAGAGAGAGAAAGAGAAAGTGTTAGTCACTCAGCCACGTCCGACTCTTTGCGACCCCACGGACTGTAGCCCGCCAGGCTTCTCTGTCCATGGAATTCTCCAGGCAAGAATACTGGAGTTGGTTGCCACTCCCTTCTCCAGGGGATCTTCCCAACCCAGGGATCGAACATTGATCTCCTGCATTGCAGGTAGATTTTTGACCCATCTGAGTCACCAGGGAAGCCTGCAGAGGTGGCAAGGGGATTTTTTTAATTGAGTGCCCCCTATAGGCAGGCCTTGGACAAAGCTCTGAAAATACAAAATGAAAAACACAGATCTGGCCTCATGGAACTCAAAGACAGGTACAGCGATATTGACAATGCCATAGGGTCAATAAAAAGTGACACGCGGAACTCCCATTCACGCAGCCTAGAGCAGAGGTTCCCCTGGAGAAAATGTGAGAGGGATCACCTCCAAAGTCCTCCATCAGAGTTCGTGCGAATCCTTGGTTGTAGCAGGAGGAACCATTCATAGCACGCCCAGGCCACCAACCAGGAGGGTATGGGGACCACAGCATCCCAAGGGAAGTCGACTTCCAGCGCTAGATGGAGAACAAAGGCAGAAGAAACTCCAGACAGCATCCAAACTTCTTGGGGGGGAGGGCTTGATTAATGCTTTTAATTAACCTGCCTGCAACCATTAAGGCAAATAACATGGACGGTAATAACACAAGAATGGGACCCAAGATTAGACCTAAACAACTATAGGGCTGTTCTCTCAGTGGCAGGACTCAGCTCTCTGAAGCTGGTCCTGAAGCCAGAGGAGAGAAATGTACCAGGCATGATCAAAGGCGGATCAGCGCTGATTAGCACGGAGCGTCTTACCTCGTCAGCACTAGCTCCCGGGGCGAATTAAGTGCCTACAAAATGAATGTGCGCCTGGAAAATCTCCAGCGTGGGTTTTCTCCTTGCCCAAATGCTACCCAGTATTTTAATTAACCTGGGCTTATTGTTCTAATTACTGGAGTTTTATACTGTGAATTGCTGTTCAGGAGTAGTGACAATCAGTAAACATAATTACGGTGTGTATTGCCAGCAAAGCTCTGCCCTCAAGATTTTATTTAAAAAATAATAATTAGTAACATAAATCTTTAAATTCTAGTTCACTGGGGCTAACAGACCAAACTGGATGGAAGAGGAGCTTTCTTAGAATATCAAAATTTGTTCTTAATGGTCTCCCATCATCTGATATTTGGGGGACCTTCTTCACTCTGAAAAATATCAGGTGCAATAGTAAATAATGCAGAAGGCCGCTGTGATGTATTACTCAGTGAGGAAAAATAGCACATAAGAGACTGTAGGTAACAATAACATTTTTAATCATAAAAAACATGACTGTGTGAATGTCTGTGCATGTTTGAGTGTGTGTGCTTAAAATACATGTGGAAGGATATATATTAAACTGTTAACACTGGCTGGTTCCCCTTGGAGAGCAGGACGAGGGGCACTAAGATGCTAAGAGGGACCCTTCAGTGTTATTTCATGTACTTAAAGGTAAAAGTTTGATTTTTATGATGGAATTGTTTTTTAATTTTATGCATTTATTTAATTGTGGCTGCATTGGGTCTTCATTGCCCCACAGCATGTGAAATCTTCCCGGACCAGGGATCGAACCTATGTCCCTTGCCTTGGCAGGTGGATTCTTAACCACTGGACCACCAGGGAAGTCCTGCAAATGTTAACTTTTGCAGTTAAAGCATTGTTTATTAAGATCTGTAAATCGCCACTCTTTGACTAAGCCAAGAGCGTGGTGGCACAGAGAGTCCTGCATGGGGAGCCCCCCAATTCAGGGTGGCTGCAACCAGAACAAGGCCACCGGCCCAGGGCCTTTGTGACAACCCTCTTTGGTTGTCACATGGCGTCTCATGGAACTCAGACCCGTCTTACTGCCTCCCTGCCTTCTGCTTTTGGGACCTGCTCTGACACCTTGTAATTCTGTCTGAGCATCTCCATGCTTTTTCTTTAGACCCATGCCATTTCCCTTCACTGACTCCCCGACCCCCAGCCTGTTTCTGTCTTCATCCTTGGACCCCCTCTTAGGGTCCACCCTGACTCTTGCAGTGTGAGCCTTTTCTAGTCACCTGGGCCCGAAAAGATTCAGCCTCCACCCATTCATTGTCCCCCAGCCATGTCCCCATCACCCACCCCCATACTGGGTTCCTCCCTCTGGGCTCCCAATCCAGTCTGGTAATAATACATATTTTTGATTCAGCATGATCCCCTAAATGCAAACTAATTAATTATTCCTAGGATTCCACTAAAGAAAATTAACCTTTCCAGAGCAGAAAAGAAATTGACTAAGCTGGGCTTGTTGAGGAATAGTACTTCGGATTGGGGTTCCTTCCTGAGTGATTTTCAAGGGTGATTTTTATTTGCTTGATTTTCACCTTATACCTCATAGGAGAACCTAATCCCCACCAGAGATGTAATTTCAGAGAGCTGTAATTTATTTTTTTTAATTGGAGTATAATTGCTGTACAAGGTTATGTTCATTTCTGCTGTTCAATAACACGAATCAGCTATATGTATACATATATCCCCTCCCTCCTACCCCACCCTCCAGGTCATCACAGAGCACCGAGCTGAGCTCCCTGCGCCAAACGGCAGCTCCCCACCAGCTAGCTGTTTTACACATGGTAGTGGATACACATCGCTGCTACTCTCCCGATTCTTCCGGCCCTCCTCTTCTCCCACTGTGTCCACACATCTGTTCTCTATGTCTGCATCTCTATTCCTGCCCCTCAAATAGCCAGAGAATGGTAAAGAGATGCATCTGAAGTGAAAATATGTTAAAATGTCAAGCTGACTCCCAATCTCCAGCCCTCACTTGAAGAGTCAGTGACTTTGGATCCAGAGGTTGTCACTTACTCACTTGCCCAGAATGTACTAATTTATTATTGGGGAAGCATTTATTTCCCCACCACAGGGCAGGTGGTAAGCATGAAGGATACCAAGATGAAGGAGAAAAGGTTCTTGCTTTCAAAGAGCTCAAAGTTCAGCAGGAAAAGGCATCACATGTGTGTTAAGTCACTTTAGTTGTGTCCAACTCTTTGCAACCCCATGGACTCTTTGCAACCCCATGGACTCTTTGCAACCCCATGGAGCCTGCCAGGCTCCTCTGTCCATGGGATTCTCCAGGCAAGAATTCTGGAGTGGGTTGCCATTTCCTTCTCCAGGGGATCTTCCCAACCCAGGGATCGAACCCTCATCTCTTATGTCTCCTGCACTGACAGGCGTGTTCTTTACCACTAGCGCCACCTGGGAAGCCGCATGAACCACTATGGGTGGTTAAAGTGACAGAGGTGAAGTCAGAGGTGTGGACAAGGTGCAGTGGAGGCCCCAGCTAGGAGGAGACACTAACTTTCACCAATTTAGGCACCAAAGGAAATGCATCGTCTCTGGCCTCAAAGAACCCATAGTCTAGCAAAACAAAGAGAGAAAGGACATTGCAAACGAATGTCAGAGAGTCACCACGGGCAACCAGAGACAGAGGCTCAATGGGTAGCAATAGGTAGCCCAACAGAAAAGGCGCTATTTGACCAATCGTGAAGAATGAATGAGTTTTTCAGACTCAGAGAACAGACTTGGAGTGGACAGGGAGGAGGGGAGTGGGGGAGGAAAGAACTGAGAGTTTGGGGTTAGCAGAAGCAAACTATTATATATGGAATGGATACACAACAAAGTCCTACTGTATAGGACAGGGAACTATCTTCAATATCTTGTGATAAGCCATAATGGAAAAGAATATGAAAAATAATGTATGTATGTGCAAAACTGAGTCACTTTGCTATACAGCAGTAAGGAACACAACATAGTAGTTCAACTATACTTCAATAAAATAAAATTTTTTTAAAGGATGAATGAGTTTGTGTGCCATGCTGACCAGGAGGAAGGGGAAAAGGATGCTTCAGGCAGAGGGTAAGATTGTACCAGGGCATTATGTATTTCAGGACATCTCAAGAGTTTAAGACGTCTAGAACTTCAAGTACTTGTTGGAGACGTCTGGAGGCAGCAGAGGTTGTAGGTGAAGAGCTCTCAAAGCAGCCGAAGAATCCACACTTGATGTGTAGACAGCGGAGGGACTCTGGAGAGCGTTTGGCAGAGAGGGGACATGTTCAGGTCTGTATTTTGGAACCATCTCTCTGGTGCTGTTGGGCAATTAGAACATTTGACACGGTGAGGCCTGAAAATGAAGGACCTCTTCAGTTTAGATGTTCCCAGGAAAACACACCCCAGGTTATAGTCTGGGAAAGAGAGGGGAAGAGAACTGATTCAATGTATGCAGCACATACTCTGGGTGAGGTACCCCTGTCTGCTCGTTCAAGGGACACAATGGTACCACAGAAGGGGAGGAAAGAGACTCAGTGAAGGTAAGTCAATTCACAGGGTCAAGCTGAATCCCAATCTCCAGCCCTCACTTGAAGAGTCGATGACACTGGATCCAGAGGTTGTCACTTATTCACTTCCCCAGAATGTATTAATTTGTTCTTGGGGACGCATTTATTTCCCCACCATGGGCTGGTGGTAAGCATGAAGGATACCAAGATGAAGGAGAAAATGTTCTTGCTTTCAAAGAGCTCAGAGTCCAGCAGGAAAAGGTATGTGTGTGTTAAGTGGTTAACACTTACCTCTGTGTGTGTTAATCCATAATGAGAAAGTGATGGAACTGGGATTTGAACCCAAGTGTACTCAGTGTCCACTCAGCATCTCCACCATGATCTGTTGCCCTTCTTGGCTTCCTTCAAGAGTCAGGATGACCAAGGCCAAGTAGAACACACAGTGTGGTGAAGACATTGTTCTTCTGTTGCGCTAGGCAGCAAATATCAAGTGCAATGTCATAAATACCTTAGGGATTTGTGATGAATTCCTGTGGGAAATGTTTCCTCCTTTACAAAGATCATGTGCTTTCCCAGAGGATGGGAATCATTTAATCCCATCAATTTGCTCTTTTCCTGGTTTGTTTACCAGGAAGTTCCAAACTCAATCCTGAAACTCAGTTCACTATGTCAGCCAAAGTAATTACAGTATTTGCTTGCTCAATCGTTTATAGGCTTTAAAATTTTGTCCTACTTTATCATATCCATATACTTTAAGATACTGCAAAACGTTTTGCTATACAAATGGAGAATATATAACAATGTATGAAAAAGTGTTCTTACTACTTACCTAGGTTTTCTTTCAGCCTTTACTCTGAACAAAACTCAGAATCATTCCTATGGTGGGAAGACCTGGGACTCCTGCCTCTCAAGGTTCCATTTGCAGTGTGCTCCCAAATAGCAATGCTGCTCCTTATAATAACACCCTGAACATGTTTTGGTGTGTACTCCATGGACCCTTTTTTTCCCTTGGCAATGCTGCATGGCTTGCAAGGTCTTAGTTCCACGATCAGGGATCGAACCTGGTTCCATGGTTTTAACCACTGGACCACCAAGGAATTTGCACTTAGCGTCCTCTGGGTATCAGACAGTGTTGTTACATACTCTATCATGTTTAATCTCTCTAGTATGCAAAGTGGTTGCTGTTATCCCCATTATACAGATGGGAAGACTGAGGTCCAGAACACTTAAATGATTTGCCCAGGGTCACACAGATAGTAAGGGGTGGAAATGAGATTTGAACTCCCTTTAATATCAAAACCTGTTTGCTTTTCCTCCACTGAAGGAGGTCCAGTTTCCTTAACCCCTTTGTGACCAGGTAAGATTGTGTGTCTCACAAGATTGTATGTCAACCTCTCTTCCTACTCTGTCAGCTACCTTAATTAATAAAAAGATAAAGAAAGAAAGATCTGGTCCAAACTATATTGACAGGACTAAACATCAAAACTGGCTATTTTCCTAACCTAAAGTATGCTCTTTCAAAGCATAAAAATAGAATCTTCCTTTTTTTTTCCCATTTATCTTTGTCCTTAAGATCCACAGAGTGGAGAATGTGTCAGACCCCCTGACTTGTCTATCTTTGTTAAAAAAAAAAATTTTTTTTTAATCTTTTCCACTGAGCTCTTCTGCTTTTTATGAGGCCTGGTAATGAAAACTCAATGTGCAAATCCTAACATCAAATCCATGTTATATAATAAACCCCCACCTTCCCAGCCCTCTCCAGAAGGGCAGATTTCAGTGAGAACATTTGGGAACTGAAGTACTAGAAATTTTTCTGTACACAGTGATGGGCTTCTTATCATGTCCCTGTCCATCTGAGGGGAGCCCTGGGGGTTCCCATGCTGGCATCCACATTTCAGAAAGTCCAAGTCCCTGGCAATACGCCTGCTCAACCAAGAAGGCATTGTGCCTTTGGGAAAGCTCAGTGGACTTGGCTAACATCATGCAGAGAGGCCCCCCTCCATGGTCATAGAAGGAAAGAGAAAAGGAAGAAGAAAGAAATTAACATGATCGTGTCCAAAACAGTGCTGAAGTCTTACCACGCCAGCTCCCTTAATCCTCACATCATCCTTTCAACAAGATTTCCAGGAGGACACTGAGGGTCTGAGTAGCAGCATGGCCCAAGGTCATGTTGACTTGTAAAGAATGGAGCTGCAGGGACTTTCCTGGTGGTCCAGTGGTTAAGAATCCTGCCAATGCAGGGGACACAGGTTTGATCCCTGGTCTGGGAAGATCCCATGTGCTAAGCCCATGCGCCACAACTAGTGAGCCTGTGCCCCCGAGCCCATGTGCTGCAGCAAGAGAAGCCGCTGCAATGAGAAGCCCCCGCACCACAACTCGGAGTAGCCCCCCGCTCATTGCAACTAGAGAAAGCACGCCTACAGCAACAAAGACCCGGTGCAACCAAAACTAAATAAAAAGAACGCAGCTGCAGAGCAAAGCCAATGTCTCTCTAGCCTCACACCCATTGCTTCTCCTGCTCATGACGTCGACAACCACATATAACCACAGATGAAGCAAACCCCGAATAGCCCATGAAGAAGGACACATCCTCCATGAGAGGACTCCCTGTAGGAAGGGTCACCCATGCCAGCTGTCCCCACCTTCTGTTTGTCCAAGTCCCACCAGCCATCCCTCTGTGGAGGCTCCCGGCCAGAGCGCTCTCTGCTACCGTGCCATGTGGCTTCTCAGAATCGCCCTCTCCCTCTTAGCTCTTCTGACCCACTTGGACACAAGTCTCTCTCTCTCTCTACGTTCAGACAGGAAACAATCAGAACACTTCAAAGAGCATATGTAATAGGCAAGGAAACGAGAGGAAACACGAGAGCAGAGATCCCATTAGCTTCACAGAGAAGGGATTGCGTAACAAATATCACATAGGAACCACCCTCCCCTTCCCCAGTCCAGGTACCCACAGGACACAATCACTCGCAGAGTTTTTAATCCTGCATTTTGTGAAGGAAGCATAGGGATTTGTTGAGAAAGATGATGTCTACACTGCTGGGAAGAAAAATATGGACATTTACTGGACACAATTAGACACAATAAATGGTCGAGTGGATTATGATACCAGGTGACAGAATAGGCAATAACTCTAAAGAGGAAGAATAACCTTGGACCACTGTGGTTAAAGAAGCATGCTGAGTCCTGCTGAGGTTCTTTCATGAGAGCGCAGGGCTGCTCTTAAGATTCACTGCCTATATATGGAATCTAGAAAGATGGTACCAACGATCCTCTATACAGAGCAGCAAAGGAGACACAGACGTAAAGAACAGACTTCTGGACTCAGTGGCAGAAGGAGAAGGTGGGATGATTTGAGAGAATAGCATTGAGACATAAACATGACCATATGTAAAACAGATAACAAGCATGAGTTGCAGTTGGAGTCGGAGTTGGAAGCATGAAGCAGGGAACCCAAAGCTGGTGCTCTGTGACATCCTAGAGGGGTAGGGTGGGGGGAGAGACGGGAGGAGAGTTCATGGTGGAGAGGACACATGTGTACCTATGGCTGATCCATACTGATGTATGGTAAAAACCACCACAACATTGTCATTATCCTCCAGTTGAAATAAATCAATTTTAAAAATAAAGATTCACTGCCTCCACTGAGCGGTGGTGGTTTAGTCGCTAAGTTGTGTCTGACTCTTACAAATCCATGGACTGTAGCCTGCCAGGCTCCTCTGTCCATGGGATTTCCCAGGAAAGAATACTGGAGTGGGTTGCCATGCCCTCCTCCAGGGGAATCTTCCTGACCCAGGGATCGAACCCAGGTCTCCTGCACTGTGGGTGGACTCTATACCATCTGAGCCACCAAAGAAACCCCTCCACTGAGGGAGATCCTTTTCTAGTAACAGAAAACCCTGAGATTCACTCCTTACTGCTTGCTGTGCTTCTTGTTCACAGGATGGCCAGGTAGTTTTGCTATACTTTGACTTTGCTGATCTAAGTTTTTGTTTGTTTGTTTGTATCTAGGGTTTTTTTCTGATTAATAAGATCCATGATTTTTTTTTTTCCCAATACTGTTCATTGGGAAAAGTAAGATATACTACATTTGTCAGAAAAGTCACTTCCTCCCTTGGCATCTATGATGAAATGGAATTCCCACTTTAGGTAGAAACCTGGGCATGGAGACACTTCCTGTGTAAGATCATTAAAAATCCCACGAACAACATGATTTAGAACTTTTGATTTAAGAATGGCTGCCATTCAAAGCTGTCCTACATCAGGCTTTGATTTCACAGGTTATGCATCCTATGCTCATTTGATTCAATTTTCACAAAAATGAACAATATTAGTGCTATTGTTGTTCTTGTCTTGTTCAGTCACTAAATCATATCCACCTCTTTGGGACCCCAGGGACTGCAGCAGGCCAGGCTTCCCTGTCCTTCGCTATCTCTCAGAGTTTGCTCAAGTTCATGTCCATTGAGCTGGTGATACCATCTAACCATCTAGACCTCATCAATGTTATTCAGTTCAGCTCAGTTCTGTTGCTCAGTTGTGTCTGACTCTTTGTGACCCCATGGACTGCAGCACACCAGGCCTCCCTGTCCATCGCCAACTCCTGGAGTTTACTCAAACTCATGTGCATTGGGTTGGTGATGCCATCCAACCGTCTCATCCTCTTTTGTCCCCTTCTCCTGCCTTCAATCTTTCTCAGCATCAGAGTCTTTTCAAATGAGTCAGCTCTTTGCATCAGGTGGCCAAAGTATTGGAGTTTCAGCTTCAACATCAGTCCTTCCAATGAACATTGATCTCCTTTAGGATGGACTGGTTGGATCTCCTTGCAGTCCAAAGGACTCTCAAGAGTCTTTTCCAACACTGCAGTTCAAAAGCATCAATTCCTCAGTGCTCAGCTTTCTTTATAGTCCAACTCTCACATCCATACATGACCACTGGAAAAACCAGTGGTCTAGCCTTGACTAGACGGACCTTTGTTGGCAAAATAATGTCTCTGCTTTTTAATATGCTGTCTAGGTTGGTCATAACTTTTCTACCAAGGAGTAAGCATCTTTTTATTTCATGGCTGCAATCACAATCTGCAGTGATTTTGGAGCCCAGAAAAAATAAAGTCTGTCACTGTTTCCACTCTTTCTCAATCTATTTGCCATGAAGTGATGGGACCAGATACCACGATCTTAGTTTTCTGAATGTTGAGCTTTAAGCCAATTTTTTCACTTTCATCAAGAGGCTCTTTAGTTCTTCTTCGCTTTCTGCCATAAGGGTGGTGTCATCTGCATATCTGAGCTTATTGATATTTCTCCCAGCAGTCTTAATTCCAGCTTGTGCTTCATCCAGCCCAGTGTTTCTCATGTTGTATTCTGCATATAAGTTAAATAAGCAGGGTGACAGTATACAGCCTTGACGTACT
This sequence comes from Cephalophus harveyi, assembly GCA_006410635.1. NCBI lineage: Eukaryota > Metazoa > Chordata > Mammalia > Artiodactyla > Bovidae > Cephalophus > Cephalophus harveyi. Next base: position 74,614 of record SJYT01080524.1, on the reverse strand, counting down.
ATTTTTCCTATTTGGAACCAGTCTGTTGTCCCATGTGCAATTCTAACTATTGCTTCCTGACCTACATACAGATTTCTCAAGAGATAGGTCAGGTGGTCTGATATTCTCGTCTCTTTCAGGATTTTCCACAGTTTACTGTGATCCACACAGTCAAAGGCTTTGGCATAGTCAATAAAGCAGAAATAGATGTTTTTCTAGAACTCTCTTGCTTTTTCGATGATCCAGCAGATGTTGGCAATTTGATCAATGTTATTAGCTCCACAGTAAAGATAAGGACCATCCACATTAAAATAAAGACCATCCCCAAGAAAAAGAAATGCAAAAAGACAAAATGGTTGTCTGAGGAGGCCTTACAAATAGCTGAGAAAAGGAGAGAAACTAAAGGCAAAAGAGAAACGGAAAGATATACCCATTTGAATGCAGAGTTCTAAAGAATAGCAAGGAGAGAAAAGAAAGGCTTCCTCAGTGATCAATGCAAAGAAATAGAGGAAAACAATAGAATGGGAAAGACTAGAGATCTCTTCAAGAAAATTGGAGATACCAAAGGAACATTTCATGCAAAGATGGGCTCAGTAAAGGACAGAAATGGTGTGGACCTAACAGTAGCAGAAGATATTAAGAAGAGGTGGCAAGAATACACAGAAGAACTGTACAAAAGGATCTTAATGACCCAGATAATCATGATGGTGTGATCACTCACCTAGAACCAGACATCCTGGAAAGTGAAGTCAAGAGGGCCTTAGGAAGCATCACTACAAACAAAGCTAGTGGAGGTGATGGAATTCCAGTTGAGCTGTTTCAAATTCTGAAAGATGATGCTGTGAAAGTGCTGCACTCAATCTGCCAGCAAATTTGGAAAACTCAGCAGTGGCCACAGGACTGGAAAATGTCAGTTTTCTTTCCAATCCCAAAGAAGGGCAATGCCAAAAAAATGTTCAAACTACTGCACAATTGCACTCATTTCACACACTAGCAAAATAATTCTCAAAATTCTCCAAGCCAGGTTTCAACAATACCTGAACTGAGAACTGCCAGATGTTCAAGCTGGATTTAGAAAAGGCAGAGGCACCAGAGATCAAATTGCCAATATCCATTGGATCACTGAGAAAGCAGGAGAGTTTCAGAAAAACATATATTTCTGCTTTATTGACTATGCCAAAGCCTTGGATTGTGTGGATCACAACAAACTATGGAAAATTCTTGAAGAGATGGGAATACCAGACCACCTGACCTGCCTCCTGAGAAATCTGTATGCAGGTCAAGAAGTAACAGTTAGAACTGGACATAGAACAACAGACTGGTTCCAAATTGGGAAAGGAGTACATCAAGGCTGTATACTGTCACCCTGCTTATTTAACTTACGTGCAGAGTACTTCATGCGAAATGCCAAGCTGGATTAAGCACAAGCTGAAATCAAGATTGCCGGGAGAAACATCAATAACCTCAGATATGCAGATGATACCACCCTTATGGCAGAAAGTGATGAACTAAAGAGCCTCTTGATGAAACTGAAAGAGGAGAGTGAAAAAGTTGGCTTAAAACAATATTCAGAAAACTAAGATCATGGCATCCAGTCCCATCACTTCGTGGAGAATAGATGGGGAAATAATGGAGACAGTGACAGACTTTATTTTGGGGAGCTCCAAAATCACTGCAGATGGTGACTGCAGCCATGAAATTAAAAGACGCTTGCTCCTTGGAAGAAAAGCTATGACCAACCTAGACCGCATATTAAAAAGCAGAGACATCATTTTGCCATACAGTCAAAGCCATGATTTTTCCAGTAGTCATGTATGGATGTGAGAGTTGGGCTATAAAGAAAGTTGAGGGCCAAAAATTGATGCTTTCAAACTGTGGTATTGGAGAAGACTCTTGAGAGTTCCTTGGACTTCAAGGAGATCCAACCAGTCCATCCTAAAGGAAATCAGTCCTGAATATTCATCGGAAGGACTGATGTTGAAGCTGAAACTCCAATCCTTTGGCCACCTAATGTGAAGAACTGACTCATTTGAAAAGACCCTGATGCTGGAAAAGATTGAAGGCAGGAGGGGAAGGGGGTGACAGAGGATGAGATGGTTAGGTGGTGTCACTGACTCGATGGACATGAGTTTGAGTAAACTCCGGGAGTTGGTGATGGACAGGGAAGCCTGGCGTGCTGCAGTCTGTGGGGTCGCAAAGAGTCGGACACGACTGAGCAACTGAACTGAACTGAAAGATAAAGAGAGTTGGCAAGATTGTGTGTCTCAGCCAGTGCCACATGTAGTGTGTTGTTACAGAGCTGATATTCAAAGCTAGATTCCTTACACACCCTCCTCTAGTACCTGCTCTTCTTGACAGCAGTCCCAAAGACCACCGCAGGGTCTGAACTTTAAAGACCAAGGGAATGTCCCAAGGGTCTAAAGAAAAGTAGTGCAGTGTTCTGATTTGGCAGGAGCATGGGAAGTAGATGGAAGCTGGTGGGAATGGAGACCAAAAAGAAGACTGAAGCGGGATTCCAGATGATGGGAGTCTTCAAAATGTTAGAAAGGGAATTCCCTAGCAGACCAGTGGTTAGGACTCCACACTCTCACTGCCAGGGGCCGGGGTTCAGTTCCTGGTCAGGGAACTAAGATCTCACAAGTCAAACAGTGCTGCCAGAAAAAGAAAAAGAACAGCGGCAACAGCAAAGCATTGGTGAGAATGGAGATAGTGTGAGACAGGTAGGTAGAGCTGAGAGATACTGGAGTTTGGATCAAGAAGACTTGGGGAGAGGCAGAGAAAGAAGTCTAGTATGACACCTGGGTTTCTGACCCGGGCAACTGGGTGACAGCAGCACCATTTGCTGAGGTGAGAAACTTAAGAGGAGGGTTATTAGGAGAAAAGGGTGAGGAGGTCACTGTTGGTCATGCTGAATTTCAGGTGGCTGGGGAACTTGCCACGGAGTAGGTGAAAAAAGTCACATTTACTCAGAAGCAAGATTTGGCAGAAATCGTTGTTTGGAAGTCATCAGTTCATCTGTGAGTTGAAACCAAGAAAGTAGATGATTTTCCAAAAAAGCATATACAGTAAGAAATAGGATAAAGAGGGGAAGCCTGGAGATTAGCTTCTCTCTGGGTTCAAACAAAACCCTCCAACTCCCTTCCTGGTCTCTGGGCTATCTACCCTCCTGCTTCTACTTGCATCTCGGAGTTCTGATAGAATTGAGCTCCCCATATTCTCTCTCCATCTCCTCTACATGTAGTAGGGCAAACAAATACATGATGAGTCAGCAGTTTCCTGCCTATGAAATAAATGTAAGCTCAGAGAGACTGGTTCCCCTGCAGACCCCCATCCTGATTGTTGCCATCTCCTCCGTGCAAACACATCCCCCCCATTCCCGAAACAATTGCTAGAAACAACCAGCATGGGTGAGTATAGTATCTAGTAAAAAGAGCACAGTCTTTGGAGTCAAACAGACCTTGGTTCAAATCCCAGGTTTAACGTGGAAACTTGAGCAAGTTATTTCAGCTCTCCAAGTGTCAGTTCTTATATCTACGAATTAGGCTCCTCCTCCTTAGAGACCTAAAGTGTATGTGTGCTAAGTCGCTCCAGTCACGTCCAACTCTCTGCAAACCCACGAACTGTAGCCCGCCAGGCTCCTCTGTCCATAGAATTTTCCAGGCAAGAATACTGGAATGGGTTGCCATTTCCTTCTCCAGGGGATCTTCCCAATGCAGGAGTTGAACCCTCATCTCTTATGTCTCCTGCACTGGCAGGCAAGTTTTTTGTTTTGCTTTGTTTTTTTTTTAACGACTAGTGCCAACTCGGAAGCCCTAGAGACCTAGAAGCGTGGTTTAGAAGATCAGGAAAGGACTTTTCTGGTGGTCCAGTGGTTAAGAATCCACCTGTCAATGAAGGGGACACAGGTTCAGTCTCTAGTCAGGGAAGATCCCACATGCCCCGGGGCATGGGCAACTAAGCCCAAGCGCCACAGCTACTGAGCCCGCGCTCTGGAGCCTGTGCTTTGCAACAAGAGAAGCCACCACAGTGAGAAGTCCATGCACCACAACAAAGAGTACCCCCCTCTTGCAGCAACTAGAGAAAGTTTGCAGGCAGCAACAAAGACTCAGCACAACGAAAAAGAAAATTAAAAGACCAGATGAGATGCAAAGCAGTCAGGGCGACACCTTGCACCCACAGCAGGTATCCAACTATGGAAGTGCTGCCTCCCTCTTGCTCTCCATCCCCAGTCTACGGTGGAGCCAGAGGCATGCAGAGAGGGTGAGCATCAGAGCACGCTTCCCCCAAGCCTTTGGAACCCACAGGGGGCTTTGGTAGGTCTTTGTTTACCTCTCTGCTTCTTTAACCAGAGGCTGGAAAATCAAGCTTTGTGATTTTTTTTTCCCCCAGAAAGCTCCAGCCCTTGAACCAGATTAGTAATGCTAAAACCAAAAAAATGCAGCCTTTCTTTTTGATATATAAAAGGATAAGAAACATTTTCCTCCCAGCCCCCAAGCAATCTCATGTACAGCAAACACCACTGGAATCAGCAGGTGTGTGTTCCAAGAGAAAACTCTGTCTCTTGGACTCTGTGAGTAATTTTCTCCTTCCAGAAAAACACAAAAGGCGAGAACAGCAGAAGATACAAAGGAAGGATCAAACCCACACGCAGCCAGTGTCCAGCTTCTTCAGAGGTGTTCTTAACACAGGTTCTGAGCCTGAGGATGAAAGTGCGGGTTGTTCCCTCAGATCAGCACCGCAGTCACCGAGCTCTGTCCTTGTGGCTGGACACTGGCTACCTGAACTGAGGCAGCAATGCTGGCATGTGGGGTCGCTCCAAAGATGGGACTGGGTCTGCTCCAGTCTGAGATTAATGATCAGCTCAGGTGTGTACAGATCTTAGACAAACACAATTCTAGAAGTTATCTAGTTCAACTATGCCATCTTAAAGATGAAAGACCTAGCTGCCAGGGGGAAGGGACAGTCAGGGAGTTTGGGACGGACGTGGACACAGTGCTGTATTGATCGTGGATAACCAGCAAGGACCTATTGTAGAGCACAGAGAACTCAATGTTATGTGGCAGTCTGGATGGGAGGGGAGTTTGGGGGAGAACGGATACATGGCTAAGTACGACTGAGTCCCTTCGCTGTTCACTTGAAACTATCACAACATTGTTAATCAACAACAACAACAAAAATTTTATCAAAAAAGATGAAAGACCTACATCCAGACTAGTCCCTGTGACTTTCCCTAAGTCACAGGAGGAGTCAAAGGCAGATATGGGACATGAACCCAGAGCTCTTGACTCCCAAGTAGTGTGTTGGCCCAAAAGGTCATTCAGGTTTTCGGTAACATCTTAAGGAAAAACCCAGATGAACTTTTTGGCCAACCCAATACCACCATCATCCCAATACCACCTCTCTGAGCATTAATGTCATCTCTTACCATCACAGACAGGGCATGCAAATGGACATCAAAGGGGTTAAGAGATGTCATAGGCATCACAACACTCAAGCTTCAACAGACAAGCATCAAACAGTGGTATTACAATAACATAGAGATAATATTAGAGTAATACAATCTACTCTCATAGGATAGTTTAAGGCTGCAGTAATATTATTCTGTGACTTGATTTTGAAAACTTTTGGCTGATAAAGGCATCATCTTGCTTGACTCCATGGGGTGGGAAGAGAGAGTGGTGTTTTTCTATGTTCACAAATCATCCTCCAGAGAGAGAGATCCTTTACAAAATTTTTATCTAATGCCTTGGATGTGCCAAGCATGTGCTCCACTTTGGGATTACTGTCAAGAATGAAATGGTCTCTAAAATCTCATGACCTGGTGGGAAAACAGATATGGGAGCATGTATTGACACCGTGAAGTGATTTGTGTCATGGTGTAATGGGTTTTGAGGGACTGACACGAAAGGTTGTGCTTCGGTTTGTGTGGTCAGTGGTGGCATCCTTTGGAATAAGGAGCACAGGAGGCGAGAGTGTGCTGAGGGGAGGAAGGGGGGCAGTGGAGGTGGCCACAGTGGTGGGAAGGGTAGAGGAGGGGAGGGGAGGAAGATGACAAATTCGGTTTGGGATATCACTAAGTTCAAGCAGCCTAAGAGGCATCTAAGTGCAAGGATTCTGGTGGATGGACCAGCTCAGTTCACTTCTTGAGGGACTCCCTCTCTGCCAGCATTGCCGCTCACAGCTCCTCTGTCCTGCCATTTACATCCTGCCTTTCAAAAATGGACTGAAATATCGAATTCACCCATGTCTCCTCTTTGTCATTGAAAGCATTTCCTTTTCTTCTTTTACTGTCATTTTGATGTGGCCGATGGAAGTAAAAGGTCTGCAGACAATCTCTTGAATGGAACCAGGAGTTTCAAAAGTCAATGTCTGAGCAGAGGAGGGGAGGAAATAGAGGAAGAAGGGGCAGTTGCAGAGAAGAAAGCTGAGCAAAGATCTGGGATGTGGCTGTAGACTTGAAAGACGGTGGCTGCAGAGAAGTGATTCAGTCAAGTGGTGAGTCACCACTTTATACCTAGTTGCAATATGGTGAGAAACCACCAGCTCCCAATCAGTGGGGTCCTTTCCAAATGGTTGGTGGCTACTTCGGTGTCAAGCTTCTCTACTTATATTTTATTTATTTGCTTGGCTGTGCCAGGTCTTAGTTGCAGCATGCAGGATCTAGTTTCTTGACCAGGGATGGAAGCGGGGCCCCCTGCATTGGGAGCATGGAAGCTTAGCCACTGGACCACTGGGGAAGTCCTCCAAACTCCTCTATATCCAGTCAGCTCAGAGAAGGTCTATTTAACAAAGAACTTGGATAGTTGTCACTGAATGGGTTGACCATTCACTGAAACTATTTATTCAATCTTTTTTTTTCACCAATAATATAGCTCTTTACCTAAATTACATAGATGATTCGAAATGTTGTTGATATGTAGGTGGTCCTGCCTTTTCCCAGAATTACACCAACTCAGCCAAGTGTTTTGGTGTCACAGACATTAAATCTATCAGTGGAATAAAAGTGTTCCTTTTATTTCTCCTATCTTCCTTCCTCCCTTCCTTGTGCCCTTCATCATTCATCCATTCATTCATGCAGTCAGCAACAACATAACATTATCGAGTGCCTACAGTAGGCCACTACTGGGCCAGGCTCCATAACTGGGCTTTGCTTTATGATCAGGAGGCTGGCAAGACCAGCTCCAGGCAACAAGGTGTTTAAATAAGGCAACTCAGTAGGGGCTTGGAAATCAGAATAGAAAGAAATTCCAATGTCATGCAGTCCTGTAAGCAGGACAAAACAAGCCCACTTTCTTGGTCCTGGAAAGTCAGGAAAGGACTGTCTCCCTTTGGAGAAGGGGGAAGAGGTAGACGTGGCAGTTTAAAGGACGTGTTCATGGTTGTTAAGTTGGGTGAGGACTTCCCTGGCCTTCCCTGGTGGCTTAGCACTGACGAATCCGCCTGCCAATGCAGGAGATGTGGGTTTGACCCCTGGGTCAGGAAGATCCCTTGGAGAAGGAAATGGCAACCCACTCCAGTTTTCTTGCCTGGGAAATCCCATGGACGGAGGAGACTGGTGGGCCACAGTCCATGGTGTTGAAAAGAGTCGGACATGACTCATGACTAAACAACAGCAACAACAAGGACTTCTCCAGAGATCCAGTGGTTAAAACTCCACACTCTCAATGCAGGGGGGCACAAGTTCAATTCTTGGTCAAGGAACTAAGGTCCCACATGCTGTGCAGTGAGGACTAAAAATAAATAATAAAATCAAATGATTGTGATAAAAACACATAAATTTAGAGATTTCTTAAATGATAAACTGAAAGCCACTGAGTCATTCCTTCCCTAATTAGTTTGGTTCTGGATTCCAGGCCAGAAACTCCTATTATTAAAGCTAAGGTTTGAAAAAATAAATATAAGGACTTCCCTGGTGGTCCAGTATTTAGGACTCTGAGCCTCCACTGCAGGGAAGTTCTGAATGCGGCGTGACTTTTTTTTTTTTTTTAAAGCTAAAGTTTGTTCATTTAAATAAAATTCTGTTTTTTGTTTTGGGGGGTTTCTTTCTTTCTTTTTTTTTTTGACATTTTCAGGGATGTTTGTCAGCAGCCTTGTTACTTGCCTGACCTGCACTTCATCACCTTGGCTTCTGAGTAATTGTTACCACTTCTTCATTGAGGTATCTCGTGATGCTCCTTCCTTCCCTGTCTGTCTCACACAGAGCCCTTAATGATTCTTTTCCAGGGAATTTCCTTCTGTTCCACTGTTAGCACTGTGCCCAGACCCTCATTAATTTAAGGGGAGAAGAGTGTAATTGTGTTCCTGCCTTCTTTTCTTCCCACCTCCAATCCATGCTGTTGAGAAACTAATTTTCTAGAAGCTTCATATTATTTAGCCACCCAAATTTCATCCAAATGAAACGAAAAATAAAATCCCTTTATAAGCTAATAATAAAGCATACACACANGGGAGAAGAGTGTAATTGTGTTCCTGCCTTCTTTTCTTCCCACCCCCAATCCATGCTGTAGAGAAACTAATTTTCTAGAAGCTTTATATTATTTAGCCACCCAAATTTCCTCCAAATGAAACGAAAAATAAAATCCCTTTATAAGTTAATGATAAAGCATACAGACACACACACACACACACATACACACACACCCCAATCTGGTCTTTGTACCTTATCTATGTTCATTCACTATCACATACAGAGAATTTTCACTTTCAGCCTCTGTTCAGACCTGAGCTACCAAATCCATATGAATGGAGCCCTTCTGCAGACTCTATGTTTTTCTACTAGTGTTATTTCCAGTGCCTGGAATGCCTCCTCCTCTCTCTGTTACAGAAACTGTAGCAAAGTAAAAGGAAAAAAATATTGAAGGGGGATACCAGCACTGGCTGTGTGGCCTGGGACAAGTCCTTGACTCTCTCTGGGCATCAATTTCATTATCTATGAATTGGACCAAGGAGACAGGACCAGCTGATCACTAAGAAGCTTCCCATTCTCACTTGACGTGAAGTCCACCCCGAGTCTCCCTCACCTGCCCTTCCAAGGATGACTTCCTCTTCCTTGATAAGGGTGGCCACATCCTGCTCTAGAGAACAAGAGTATCTGAAATTCAACAGACAAAACAGCTAGAATTGCATCGCTGCTAGAAGCATAAGAGCTGAAACTGACAGATCCATAAACGACTTTTCTGTTCAAGCATCTATTTCAGAGGATAATGACACAAATAGAATGCCTGCCTTGGTTAACTCTGTCCAACAAATTTAAATGCCAGTGTTTTGTGTGGGCCTCAGACTGCCCTAGAACTGACATGCCATGCCACGGAACATGGGTCTACAAGCCTGTTTGTATGCTGGCAGCTCAGCCCGATCATCAGCCTTGAGACTAAAAGTGTCCGTGAAAGGGCAATTTCTAGACTTATAAGATATTTGCAAGATGTGTGTACTTTCACAGTATTCCACATGCATCATCCCATTTGACATTCCCAGGAGCCAAATGAAGAAAGCAAGCAATCAACAACGATTACTAAGGTCTATGACATGCCAGGTCCGGTTGAGTGTGTGTGAGATGCACCAGTGGATAAACTCAAGATTCCTTCCTTCATGGAGCTAACACCCTAGCAGAGTAGAATCTACTGCACTGATATGAATAGGAAAATCTTAAAAGAGGAGTTAACAACCCTTGCATAATTATGGGATGAGTGCATTGGCAAAGTCTGACAGCTAATGATAGCAACTACCCTTTATTATTCAACAAATATTTACCCGAGTGCTTACTACATGCCAAGATTGGTACTAAATGCTTTACATATGTTATTTTATTTAATCTTTAGGCTAACAGTGCAAGGCAGATATTATTATCTCCATTTTTCAAATGAGAAAATTAAGACTCAGAGAGTTTAAATAACTTTTCAAATTTCCCCTAGCTGGCTTGTATTCAGGACTTCGCTGGTAGTGCCGTGGATAAGAATCTGCCTGCCAATGCCGGGGACATGGATTCAACCCCCTGGTCTGGGAAGATCCCACATGCCTCAAGCAACTAAGCCCATGAGCCACAACTATTGAGCCCATATGCTGCAACAAGAGAAGGCACTGCAATGAGAAGTCCCAACAAAGAGTAGCCTTCACTCACCGCAACCAGAGAAAGCCCATGCCAAGCAATGCAGACTCAGCACAGCCAAAAATAAATAAATAAATCTTTAAAAAGTGGCAGGTTCACCAAGAAGAAAAGGGAAGATGGCACCCTCAAAGTCAGAAAGCTGCAAAAATGTGGTTGGGTTGGAGATGGAAAAGCAAGAAGCTTAGGTGGCCGGGATAAAAGGTTTGTGGGGTAGGATGTAGCAGGAGAGGCTGGTGGAATAAGTGGGGCTGGGGTGAAAAGGGGTTTAGAGTCTAGGCTTTTCCAGAACTTTCTGGAATTTTTTCAGGAAGAAAATCAGTGATATCTCTACAGCATACTGGAGCCAAGGCTGAAGTCCTGAGGAGCCCCTGGGGCTCCTGCTTCCCAAGCCTGCTCTGTTGCCCCCAAAGCTGTGAGGGTCAATACCCACACTTCCTTCAACCCATCATGTGACACAAGACACAGGCTGTGAAGCACTGTCATAAGCCTTGGGGAGCCATTGAAGAGTTCCAAACAGACGAATGACATAATCAGAATGATATGGTCAGGAATGGATCGGTGAGGGAGGAAATCAAAGACAAGGGGCCCATTAAGAGCTATAATAACAGGGTAGGCTTAAACTAAAAATAATGTATACCTCTGTAAACCAGAGAGCCTGAACCGAGTTAGCAGCCATGAGAAAGGAACACAGCCCAGGGGCTTGAGAATAGTTTAGGGACAGAATGGACAGCCTTTAATGATGAATGGAATGTTGGGGGTGGGGGGGGAGTCATAGTAAAAACTTGTGTGCCTACTCAGCCCCTCAGTCATGTTGGATTCTTTATGACCCCATGGACTCCTTTGTCCATGGGGTTCTCCAGGTAAAAATACTGGAGTGGGTTGCCACTTCCTGCTCCAGGGGATCTCCCCGACTCAGGGATAGAATGCACGTCTCTTGCCTCTCCTGCATTGGCAGGCAGATTCTTTATCGTTGCACCACCTCGGAAGCCCAGCTAAGCAAGGACTTGAAAGTGAAAGTGAAGTGAAGTCGCTCAGTCATGCCTGACTCTTTGCGACCCCATGGACCCCTACCAGGCTCCTCCGTCCATGGGATTCTCCAGGCAAGAATACTGGAATGGGTTGCCATGTCCTTCTCCAAAGTAAGGACTTAGTTGAGGATAATTTCAAGAATTCTAGGTGAAAAAGGGACACAGAATTCATGAATGAAATCTCTCTTCCCCTGGATAAAAGTCCAGTTCCAAATTTAAAATGATATATTGTCAACACATCACAAAGCTACACAGACATTTCACATTCCTTCTTGTCAATCAGTGTGAACATGTAAAAGGGCAACACACAGACACACGCATACACACACAGACACATACACATGCATACACACACAGACACATACACATGCATACACACACAGACACATACACATGCATACACACATATACACACTCATACACACACTGGCACACAAAATCCTCCAAGGGAAGTTCATCTTCAGAAAACTAATAAATGAGCTCCATTAGATGAGACATTCTGATTTCTGACACCTATCTTTAAGTCAGAATTCCATCACCATTTGCATAAGACTTCGAAGTTCTACAGAACAGAACCCTAAAATGTTTCTGATGGAGACATGACCAGGAGAACTGTTTTCTCAAATAGAATCCCATTTTTCCTTTATTGTTTGTTCCTACAGGGAGAGAAAAAAAAAATGAGGTAAAAATTGGTCTGTCATTATTTTTAGTTTAAGAAACAGAAAAGAAACACTTAAATACCACAAAACTCCCTTTTCTAGAACAACTAAACACCCACAACATAACCCAACTGACAGCATCGTAATCAGTTGGAAATGTTAAGCTATGTACCGAATGATGGTTTGGCCATCAACCAAAATGACAGCAGGGAAACTTGTTCAAGGTGATGGCTGCAACAATGGACCAAAGAAGGAAAGAGACCTTTGTCATTTAGACTCTCTTCCAAAGCAATAAGTTGTTTTTCTGCACAGCCGACATTTCCAAGAGTTAAGGATTTATTTATTCTTTCGAGCACCACAACTTTTTTTTTTTTTTTAATGGAACCATTTGGCCAAAACTCCTTCTGAAAAATATCCCATTCTTTCATATATTCTTATGCAAATTATGCAGAATAAAATGTGATCTTGGCAACTCAAGACCATCATTGTAAATTCCAACTCTTATTTTGGGGCTAAAAGACTCAGGGTGATTAGAAACATATAGAGGTTACCCAACAGTAAGTGGCATCTTTTTTTCAGTCCCTGTTTTGTCTTCTCCTTCGTGGTCAAACTTTGGCTATACACTCTGAATATAAGGGTACTAGAATCTTAAATCTACTTGTTTCTTTTCATGATGTATATGAAATTTCATGATGTATTTGTTCTCCTGAGAGCCTGAAAAACAAATAACAATCAAGTTTTCAAGATTGTACATAAAGTAAAAGTAGGCTCCCTGAAAATCAAAGGTTCACTCATGCTTAAACTATGCGATAGTGCCTGGAAGGTTGTATCATGTAATAGGGGTTAGGAGGAGAATTTAACATCAGCAAAACTCGAATTTGACCTTAAATAATCCACCTGATCTCTCTCACCCTCAGGTTCCTCTTTGGCACAAAGAGAAAGAATAACACGTTCACTAGGTTTACTTGGAGGTTAAATGTGATAATGCATGCAAAGTCCCTAGCTCTATGCCTGCCACATTACTCTCCTCAATTAATTAAGGCTACTATTATCATTATTATTAGTTCGGGGACATGCATTGTGACTGCTCAAACTGTTCCTTATCTCTTTGAACTGCCTCTAAACTGGAATGAAGACTATTATGGGTGCCAAGACCAGGGAGAATTTCAACCACAGTTAAAGATAGAAGCATGATGCAGTTGGAGAAAGGGCTCAGACCCTTCATACTGTCAAGGTCCAGGCAGGGTCAAGTGCACTGAACCAAGTCAGCCAGACATAAGTTTAATCACAAGTCAGAGTAAGGTCTCTAGGCAGAGTCTGGTTTTTGTTTTGTTCTGTTTTTTTGAAATATGATTCCTTTAATGTTCCAGACATTTTAAACATTCATAAAATCGCCTTGTTTCAGAAGTCATCTCCTCTTTGGTACAGATTCTGTGTCCATGATCAGAGACAGTTCTCAGAGACCCAGCCAGCAGAAAGGACACAAGGAAAGCAACAACTCAGTGTGACCATCATCAAATACCTCTCCCATACTGGGGACATTTCACCTCGGTGTCAGCTTTTATTATGAGCTATTATTTGGACACTTAGCATCTATCGTATGGGCTATCACTGGGGTTTTGTTCAAAAGGGTTTGAGACTGAGGCAGGGATCCTGGTCATGCAGGGGAGGGGTACCCAGGAGTCAGGAGGAACACACGAGAGTGGGCAGGGTTCAGGGTGGTGGCTCCAGCCACATCAGGGCAGCACCTATGGTTTGCTTCCATTGGCACGTGGGCAGTGCCACGGTGGGAAGGTTGGTGAGATTAGCTAAGAGGACCAGGTCCAGGGGCTCATGATCCAAAGATCCCACTGCATAGAGACAGAAATTCTTCTTCTTACAACGTCCCTTGTTTCCAAGCTTCGCTTTGGTAAGCTTGCTTATGTTTCATTTGTTTCTCTGAAATCAAAGAAACTTTTTCAAAAAACCCTGTTTATTAATAAACACTGTCTCTAATTCTCCCCTGACTATTGTTCAGGTACAAAGGTGTTTCCCTGGTTGGTGCATGTACCCTTCGTGCTCAGATCTTTTTACTTGTTGCTATTTCCTCTCTAACTTAACACACCTGCATCCTTGTCCTAGTCTTTTCTTTAAAAATGACATCATTTTTCCATGAGCATATTGTCACCATCATTAGCTTAGCTGTTTGCCTAGTGTTGGGCATGTGAACTGTTTTTTTTTTTTTTTTTTCTAGCATGAAAAGCCCTCATTGCAAATACCTTTGTACTTTGGGGGTTATTTCCTTGGGGAAGCTTCTAGGGCATGGGATTTCCAGGTCAAAGTGTGCGAACTGTTTCCTGCTCTTATTGCACGTTGAGCTTATGAACTTGCCTTTATAACTCCGAGCGTTTTCAGAAGGCTGTTTTGAATCTAACGTTGTGTGTTAGTACTATAGGCTGCTGAGAATTATTGAATGAGTAAACTTAAGCATTGTTGGGCTAAAGAAGTATTGATTAAAAGAAGAAAGCAAAGCTGAGGTCTGGAAGAGAGGAGAGGAAGGAGGGAGGGAGGGAGACAGTAGGCTGAAAGTCTGTGCTTTGTAAAGATGACTTCCCACTTTGCAGTCAGGTGATGTTCTATCATTTGGATGTTGAGAGAGGAAATATTTTGTGGGGCTTTCTTCATATTACTTGGCTCAGCCTATAGCAGTTGTATGCTTGGGTACTTCCCTAAACCTCTTTCTTTCTTTATAATTGTATTTATTTATATACCTATTTCTGGCTGTGCTGGGTCTTCCTTGCTGCACTGGTTTTCTCTCGTTGTGGCGCTCGGGGACTCGGTAGCTTCTTTTGCTGTGGAGCATGAGCTCTAGGCTGTGTGGGCTTCAGGAGTTGCGGCTCCCGGCCTCTAGCGCAGGCTCAGTAGTTGCGGAGCACCTGCTTAGTTGCTTTGCAGCATGTGGGATCTTCCTGGACCAGGAATCGAACACGTGTCTCCTGCATTGGCAGGTGTATTCTTTACCACCGAGCCACTGGGGAAGCCCCCTAAACCTCTTCCTTGCCTCTGAGCTCGTATACTTTTTAGCTCTGCCCATGATGCATCACACTGAAGCTGGGGAAAAAAAGAGCCCCATATGCACTCCGATACTGAGAACCTGGCTTCTGTTTTCACTTCCTCCATCTCCCTGAGGGCTTTTGCAAAACTCTAAATTATGCTGCCACCCACGTTATCTATTCTCTCTTTTAAACTCCCAATTTCCTGACTTTCTAATAATTACCAACACGTTGGAGTCAGACCTGGGTTGGAATCCTGGCTCGGCTGCTATGCGACTTACTCTGTGTGACCCTAAGCAGGTAACTTCCTGTCTCTGAGCCCCATTTTCTCTATCTGGAAGATGAGGCTTAACTTGGTGCTTGACATCCAGCTCAGTGAGTGGTTGCATTGAGTGATTATGGTTTGAGCTGTGCTTAAACCAGCAACAGAGGGAATAAGATTAGAAGGATAAAATTTCTATGTCCCCATCTGTAAAATGGGATTATATTATTTTGAATTGTCATGAAAGAACATCACATGGGGAAATGCCCTGGAAGTTCAGTGCTTAAGACTTGGTGCTTTCATTGCTGAGGGCCTGTATTCGATCACTGGTTGGGAAACCAAGATCCCACAAGCAGCATGATGCAGCCAAAAAAATAAAAAACATTACATGGTGTCCATAATAGTATGTGATAGACACCCAGCAGATGCTCTGTATTATCTTTCTCTTCTCTCCCTCCCCATCATCCCCCCTCTCCCCTTTCCTTTTCTTATCCTGCCTTTCCTGCCCTGCCCTTCTTTGCCCTGTCTTCTATTTGGATAATCACAGAGGTCCATGAGGTGAGGTGAGGTGAAGTCGCTCAGTCGTGTCCGACTCTTTGCGACCCCATGGACTGTAACCTACTAGGCTTCTCTGTCCATGGGATTCTCCAGGCAAGAATACTGGAGTGGATTGCCATTTCCTTCTCCAGGGGATCTTCCCGACCCAGGGATCGAACCCAGGTCTCCCGCATTGGAGGCAGACGCTTTAACCTCTGAGCCACCAGGGAAGTCACAGAGGTCCATACCACTGCAAAAGAATGTACAAAACCCCTCCCATTCTGCCCCTCCTGTGGGTGGACAGGCAAGATAAACCAGAGGAGAGAAACCCAAGGTAGTGGTTTGGCCCAGGTCATTTATAAGGAAAAGGAAATAAACAAACTGCTGGTGGCGGAGCCAGAAAAAAGCAGTGGCTCGAGGGAAAGCAGCTGGGAAGGAGGCTTTTGACAAATCAACCCAGCCTGAAATCTCTGAGTCACTGCAGAGGGTCTGTCTGCAAGACAGATTCAGGGCTGGTTAGTGAATGCTCCCCGAAGGGGAGGTGAGAGCCAGGGTACTACTAAGTCATGGCTGAGAAGGGGACAGCCAAGGAATTGAGAAATAAAATGCCTAATTGTACCTCAGGTTTTATATGTCATTAAATCCGATTTAAACTGCCTGCCTTTTCGTACCATGAGTGTATGGTAACTATACTAGAGACGGTTATTATGCTTAACTGTTCTAATGAGTTTTGTTATGTGTATGGGAGAGGAAATCAGGTAGAAAAGGGTGCAAAGCTCCATTGCTCTGCTAACTTTATGCTCAGAGTTACAAGCAACACCCAGTTATTCAAGCCTAAGCCCAGAATAGGGAAGGTGATGGGAGGAAGAGACAGATTCATTATTGACATGAGCTGGCTTCAGGAAGTAAATGTCACAGGTCAACAGGACACCACCAAGGACACAAAAACCCACATCAGGAGGAGGATGTGACTGTGGGCACATGGATGTCATGGGTCAGGGCTCCTCCACTTGGACTTCTGCTGGTGCTGCCTCTGGCCTCAGACCCTGGCTCCAAGGTGGATCCCTGTAGACAGAGTTAAACAGTTCTCCATGAATTGCGTGAGAAAACAAAAATGCATGGGGAAATTCAGTTGGGAACCGAATTCAGTGTGTGATGATTGTAATCACAGAGGTCCATACCACTGCAAAAGAATGTACAAAACCCCTCCCATTCTGCCCCTCCTGTGGGTGGACAGGCAAGATAAACCAGAGGAGAGAAACCCAAGGTAGTGGTTTGGCCCAGGTCATTTATAAGGAAAAGGAAATAAACAAACTGCTGGTGGCGGAGCCAGAAAAAAGCAGTGGCTCGAGGGAAAGCAGCTGGGAAGGAGGCTTTTGACAAATCAACCCAGCCTGAAATCTCTGAGTCACTGCAGAGGGTCTGTCTGCAAGACAGATTCAGGGCTGGTTAGTGAATGCTCCCCGAAGGGGAGGTGAGAGCCAGGGTACTACTAAGTCATGGCTGAGAAGGGGACAGCCAAGGAATTGAGAAATAAAATGCCTAATTGTACCTCAGGTTTTATATGTCATTAAATCCGATTTAAACTGCCTGCCTTTTCGTACCATGAGTGTATGGTAACTATACTAGAGACGGTTATTATGCTTAACTGTTCTAATGAGTTTTGTTATGTGTATGGGAGAGGAAATCAGGTAGAAAAGGGTGCAAAGCTCCATTGCTCTGCTAACTTTATGCTCAGAGTTACAAGCAACACCCAGTTATTCAAGCCTAAGCCCAGAATAGGGAAGGTGATGGGAGGAAGAGACAGATTCATTATTGACATGAGCTGGCTTCAGGAAGTAAATGTCACAGGTCAACAGGACACCACCAAGGACACAAAAACCCACATCAGGAGGAGGATGTGACTGTGGGCACATGGATGTCATGGGTCAGGGCTCCTCCACTTGGACTTCTGCTGGTGCTGCCTCTGGCCTCAGACCCTGGCTCCAAGGTGGATCCCTGTAGACAGAGTTAAACAGTTCTCCATGAATTGCGTGAGAAAACAAAAATGCATGGGGAAATTCAGTTGGGAACCGAATTCAGTGTGTGATGATTGCTCTCAGACCAAGGAAGAGGAGCCCTCTCCACACACTCTGGCACAGCATTTATCATACTTTAACATAAGTATCTGTTTTCTGACCCACACCCCCCACTAGATCGCAAGCTAAGACAGAGATCACGTCTTAGTAGATGCCATGCCTGGCACGGTGTCTGACACATGCTAGGTGCTCAGTCAATATCCACTACAGTCATAATTTCACCTAGTTCAGCCCTGTACTTCAGAGCCAAAACAGGCACTGACTGGACAAGTTACTCATCCAACCTGCCTCAGTTTCCTCCTGGGCAGAAGAGCTATGATGGTGACACATACCTCATAAGGTTGCTGTGAGGGTTAAATGAGCTCATGCATGTTCATCGAGCACAGTGCCTGACACATAATTAGTTCTCACTATCAAATATCAGCATCAGCATCACTATTATCATCACCATCACAATCACCACTACCACCATCATCACCACAACATCATCACTGTCACCATCATCACCATCATCCAACATCATCACCATCATCCAACATCATCATCATCATCATCACCATCATCCAACATCATCACCATCACCCACCACCATCATCACCATCATCCAACATCATCACCATCATCCACCACCATCATCACCATCACCCACCACCATCATCAGCACCATCCTCACCATCATCCAACATTATCACCATCATCCACCACCATCTTCACCATCATCCAACATCATCACCATCACCCACCACCATCATCACCACCATCATCACCATCACCCACCACCATCATCACCATCATCCAACATCATCACCATCACCCATCACTGTCATCACCATCATCAATAACATCATCACCACCATCATCACCATCACCCACCACCATCATCACCATCATCAATAACATCATCACCACCATCATCGTCATCATCCAACATCATCACCATCACCCACCACCATCATCACCATCATCACCGTCACCATCATCATCACCATCACCACCATCATCACCATCACCCACCACAATCATCACCATCATCATCACTACCATCATCACCATCACCATCAACCACCACCATCATCACCACCATCATCACCAACATCATCAACACCATCATTCAACATCATCGCCACCATCATCACCATCACCATCATCATCACCACTATCATCACCATCACCATCAACAACAACCATCATCACCATCATCATCAACACCATCATCACCATCACGCAACATAACTACCGTCATAAGATCAACTTCCCAGTGACCAGGGCAAGTCACTAAACTTTGTTTATCAATTTCCTCTTCTAAGAGTAACCGCATGCTCACTAAGATCACTTTTGGCCATGACACCCTCTGTTTCTCTCAAGGGTGTGTCTTACCTACTCTCTATATTAGTCACAGAAATTTCTGAATCAAAAACTGGCTTTCTCTGCCTACCAATGCATGTTTGGACCACTTTCCCAAACCAACTGGAGCTGTATTCTCAGGACACTCAATTTTGCCTCTATGTGTGTGTGTGTATGTGTGTGTGTGTTATAATTAGTTTAAAGAAAATATGACTAGAAAATTAAATCCTTTGCAAATGCATCATCTAATACTGTTCAGTGGCAAATGGAAATATTTTTGCACTGCCTGCTGTTTGAGATTATCCACACAAGAGCTTTCATCTGTCAGCATATCTAACAAAGAGTTAATGGAAAATCTGATAATAAAACAGCAAGCTCTGTGTACCACCTTGCCATAGGTCCTACTGTCATTTTTGAATGGAAGAGCAGGACAACGTGAAGTGAGAAGTTGAGGAAAATAACAGAAGTTGGAATGAGATGCCAGAGTAAGGCAACCATAAAATAACTGCAAACACAGAGAAGAAAAAGGTGTGAAGAACGTAGAATGCAATTACTCCAGTAAATGGTATTCACAGAATGCAACCATTTGCGTGAGAAAGGGGAGACATATGGCGATTATGCACACATATGTATATTCATAAGTATCACTAATAAATTATACAACAAATTGATAGCATTAGTGGCCTTCAGGGAGGAAAGATGGATGGCCACAAATGCGAGGGGTAGAGAGACTGTTTTACTAAACTTTTTACTCTTTTGTCCTTTCTGACCATGTAAATACTTTGCTGATTTCAAAATGGATTGTTGAAAATTTATTCTGACTCTTTGCAACCCATGGACTGTAGCTCACCAGGCACCTCTGTGCATGGAGATTCTCCAGGCAAGAATACTGGAATGGGTTGCCATCCCCTCCTCCAGGAGTTCTTCCCAACCCAGGAATCTAATTCAGGTCTCCCGCACTGCAGGCGAATTCTTTACTATCTGAGCCACCAGGGAAGCCCAAGTATACTGCAGTGTGTAGCCTATCCCTTCTCCAGGGTATCTTCCTGACCTGGGAATCGAACTCAGGTCTCCTGCCTTGCAGGAGGATTCTTTACCAGCTGAGCTACCAGGGAAGTCCATTACATAGGGTGAGCAGAGAATAAACCAGAAGCTGGAATCTGGGTTCTGGTTGCGTGTTTCTCAGCATCCATCTGTGTGATTTATACGAACCATTCCTCTCTCTGGACCTCTGCTTCATCCTGCTGCCCCCACCCTCCAGAGTGAAGGAGTTCAATTAGACATTAGGTTACATTACATCCTCCCATCTTTCAGCATTTGCTTTCACCCTGGAGCACAGCGGTTCAGCAGAGCATGAACTTACCAGCCCTCTACTCTGGACCTGGTCCTTCCAGTCCCCATCTTTCTTCTGGTGGCTGTGTGCCCTTGTTTGCCCTCTGAGCCCTGGGATTTAGTGCTGGTGAAAGATGAGCAGCTGAGAGCTTGAACTCCAGTAAAATGAGGATGACCAAAAACTGCCAAAAAAAAAAAAAATTCAGAAAAATCTAAGAAAGAGATTCTTTCTTCTGGAAGAAGAAAGTACTAGGCGGGCCAAGTATAATATAAGAAAGCCATAGAGTGAGTGGGGGAAGCAGTGGAGAGGCTGAAGCACGTGCAAAGTGAGATGGAACAGCAACTCCAGTGCCAGCCCCAGGGAGGGAGGCTGGGAAGGAGGGGGAAATGAGGTGCCCAGTGATCAAAACCCTGGTGAAGTTCTACTCAGCCTTTCTAGCAGCTCTGGAGCCCCCATCATGACCACTCGACACTGACTGAGATCTTGGGGCACTGTAACCACCTCATTGAGCCCAGAGGTCACCAGTTACATGAGCTAAGAATCAGAGGGGACCCCAAGGCTTCAGGCAGAGATTGGGAAGAGAAGAAAGAAAGGAAGGAAAAGGAAATAAGAGAAGGGAGGAGAGAGAGAGGCATAGTGATAGGGACCCCAGGGCAGCACAGGGTCAGAAAAAGAAAGACAAAGAGAAGGAAGGAAGAAAAGGCGAGCTATTTAGGTTCACAGATAAACCCACCTGCCCCGTAATAGCAATGAACTCTAGGATGAGAAGCAGTGTCAGCTCGTCACCAGGAATCATAAAAGAAAATGCACTTGGCTTCTTAAGCAGAGCCACCAAGAACACATTGTTACTGCCCACGCTCCCCTCTTCCCACCCACCACCTCCACTTAATCCCAGAGGTGGTGATGGGGGCAGAAAAGAACCCACAACCATCAGAAGAAAGATCAGGTTCTGGAAGGATCAGGTCTGAAGTAAAGGGCTTGGTGGGTTCATACCAATGGGTATGGGACCATTTTAAAGACATCAACATCTGAGATCCCATCCCAAGAGCAGAAAATGCAGGAGAAACAGATGAAGGAATTGATGGCATTTAATCTGGAGAAGAAAAGACTTTCTTGAAGATTTGGCTAGAAGGCCGACTGCTAGCACCCCTTTCACCCCTGATGTACTTCAATTTTATAAAGTATTTTGAAGGGTTCCCATGTGAAAGAAAGATCAAACTTATTTTGTGTGGCTCCCCAGAGATAAATTAGGAGACATTTGCAAAGAGATTGATTCCAATGTGACAAAGGGAGCTTTAAACACTGCCAGATGTTTTGGAATACAATCAGTTACCAGGGGACTGTCACTGATGGGATGTGTAGCAGGGATTCCGAAGAGCCAGGTGAGGTGGTACCTATGGTACATCCAAAATACTGGAGCACACCTGATGTGAACAGCTGACTCATTGGAAAATCCCTGATGCTGGGAAAGATTGAGGGCAGAAGGAGAAGAGGGCATCAGAGGATGAGAGGCCTGGATGGCATCACCAATGCAATGGACATAATGCTGGATGGCATCAGCAATGTAATGGATATATAGTGGACACCGATGCAATTGACATGGCGTCACTGATGCAAACTTAGAAAATGGTGAGAGACAGGGAGGCCTGGAGTGCTGCAGTCCATAAGATCACAAAAATTCAAACACAACTGGGCGCCCGAACAACATGATATGTTCCAATAACCTGCCCCTGAGCAGTAGGGATTGGGGATAAGCAGGAATGCCAAGGGCTCCAGTGAAGCCTGATCAAGCTCACAACTATCAGCTCCTACAACAGGATTATGAAAACGGAAAATCATATTGACGCCAACAGGCCTTCCCTCCCAGCAAACTCATTTCGTGGGAGAAAGAGCTGATCATCGGCAGGGGTGGTCACCCACCAGAAATGTGGGTTGGCTGGCGCCCAAAGGTCACACCCAAGGCCAGGAAGCCAGGTGTGGAGCGACAGATGTTTTAGAGACAAACAGGAAAAGAGAAATTTTCTTAAAAGCTTATGATTGGGAAATCACAACGCTCAACGTGAACTTCTTGGTGGATAGGTCGCGTGGGGCAGTTCAGGAACCGCCTTGTGAGTTTGTTTTTTCAGCCAAGAGAGCTCGCCTGACTCACGAGAGCGGTCATGTCGGTGTAGCTCTGACAGCAGATGCCGTGGGGCAGAGTTTGAGGGCACAGGGGCTGGCGCCATGCTGCCTGCACTGAAAGGCTGCTCTCCTGCTTAAGCTGCATGGCTTAGGGTGAGTAACTCAAGCTCTCTGTGGTCAGGAGTCTTCTCCTTTGGAGTAGAGAAAACAGCAGTATTCATACGGGCCTCATTGGATTATTTTGAGGGTTAAACATTTAGAATGTTAACGACACTTTTTTTTTTCTATCGTTTTTTGGGTTTGCTTTCAGTGGTGGCGCTCAGTCGTGTCCGACTCCTTGAAACCCCATGAATTGTAGCCCACCAAGTTCCTCTCTCCATGGAATTTTTCAGGCAAGAATACTGGCGTGGGTTGCCATTCCCTACTCCAGGGGATCTTCCCGGCCCAGGACTCAAACCCAGATCTCTTGCATCTCCTGCATTGGCAGGCAGATGCTTTACCACTGTGCCACCTGGGAAGCCTGGCTTGGTTTACTCTTTATTTACTTGGCTGTGCCAGGTCTTGGTTGTGGCATGGAGGCGGTGTCTTTAGTGGCAGTATGTGAACTCTTTCCTTGTGGGCATGTGGGATCTTGTTTCCTGACCAGAGATCAAATTCGGATCCCCCACATGCGAGCTCGGAGTCTTAGCCACTGGACCAGCAGGGAAGTCCTGACACTTGTTTTTAACGTAAGTCACTTGGAACAAGTCCTAGTGATTAGGAAGACCTATATTTATTATATGGTTATTATTTTTCATGCTTTTGAAAGCAGCAGGATGGGAAAGGAAAAGCTTAGACTTTGGAATGAGTTAGAGCTGAGTTCAATTCCTTTCAACAGTTGTAAAAAGAGGGTAAAAATACCACGTGCCCCCCCGACACCCACAAGGTTGGAATAAGAAATTAAATATGTGTCTGGTTCAGTTGCCTGGCATATAGGAATATTCAGGAAATCTTAGTTCCCTTCTCCTTTTCTTCATCTTGATGTGTTTCGTCTAGGTGCCAGGGCACTGTGCTGAGATAGAGGCAAAAATGTGAATGAGATGTGGTCTCTGTCCTCAAAGGGCTCACGTCCAGGAGGAAAGCCTGGACCCACACAATGACAAGGTGCTATACAAAGGCTATGACGGGCCTATCAATCCAGTTACCTAGGAGGCAATGTTTCAGCTGGGATTTGAGGAAAGGGCAGAACTTCACAGAGCTGGTCCAAGTATTGGTCAAGAAGCGGGTGGGGGGAAATTTCAGGCAGTGTAGGAAACGCACTGCATCCATGTGCCAAAAAGAAAGCCCGCAATCACTTGGGATCACCCCTGTGTCTGCCTCTGGATTTCTGTGCCAAGAGCCCTGGGGCTCATGTAGGATACTCTTCCTCTCTGTGAAGAGGTGACCCATCTGGAGAATTAACAAGAGAAGCCACGGCAGAGAAGATGCTCAGGCAACCACAAGCTGCATGTGTACATTTCAAGGGGGGAAAAAAAAAAAAAAAAAACCACAGGAAAGAAAAAGCCCATAACAGCTGAACAAATCAGAAACATAAAAGGTCTCAAAGGTTCTACAGGACAGGGCTTTGTGCCACCCCAGGGCTGTGATGCTGGGGGATGACTAGCTGCTTCATCAGTCATTTCACTGAACTCACAAGCTCCCCCAACCTTGGCCGGGATATGTGTCACAGTGGCCCCCGTCCCAGGACTTCCTGGACCAGACTGAAGCCCTGGTGAGTGAGTCTCTGTCAGAGGCCCCCAAACTGGCAGATTCGGAACCTTCCCCCAAAGCCAGCAACAGATGTCTTCAAGGAGCCGAATCCAGAGCAGAATTTTAGCAAAACCCAACTTCAGGAGCTTCTTCCCCAAGTGAATGAGACACACCTAGGTGGAACATTTTAAAAAGCTAGGGACTTCCCTGGCAGTCCAGTGGTTAAGACTTCGCCTTCCAATGTACGGAGTACAGGTTAGATTCCTGTTCGAGGAGCTGAGATCCCACAAGCCTCAGGGCTAAAAAAACCCCACCGAACATAAAACAGAAAAAAAATTGTAACTCATCCAATAAAGACTTTAATTGATTAATTAAAAAGCTGAATGAAAGTGTCCAAAGTGCCCAGGGGTTAGTGGAAGACCTTGAACCTGCCCAGGAGGGAAGAAAGACCTCATCATCTAAGCAGCTGTAGGAACCCTACTGTGAGAATGGCAGCCTTGGGGTATCTGGTTCTCGGAAGTCACTCTCCCCCTCCTGCCCATCCAGGGAGGCTGTGCGTGGTGGACTGCGGTCAGGGGTGAGCAGCAGAGCTCCCCAGGGAAGTGGCTAAGAGGGGACGCCAGAAGCTCCTAAAAGGCAGGGCTGCCCCTGCTGGGCCCAATCTGCCAGAGACCCAGGGACTGCTCCCAGCAGCCCAACACACATACTCATCTACACACTACACACATGCCACACACCAACTACACACCACGTCCAGAAGCTGCCGATATCCACCCACACATCAACACACTTGGCACCCACCACCCGCTAAATGCAAACGGTCCACCCAAGTAAAGCATACACACCAGCCCTCTATCCTACACACAACACACGTACTCAAATAGCCACAGTACAGCATCTGCAAAAATAAACCCCCACATCCACCAGATACACCGAGATGCCCGTTCACACGTACACACGCACATCCTACCCACACTCAGCGCCTGACACCCCACTCACACGCTTGCTCAAAGGCCCACATTAGACAGCGGCTTCGGGTTCTCGACAGCCCACCCGACACAGTGAGACGTGGCCTCACACTCATCAACACGCGGCCCACAGACACGCAAGGTTGCTACTCCACGTCTCTCCCACCAGCCCCGCACAACCCGGCACATCTGTGCAGCGCATCCCCCACCCGGCCGGCTCTGGCAAGAGGCTTCCCGCTCGGTGTGCAGCGGCCACAGTGGCCAGGAATTAAAATGCAGCGAGGAGGAGCCGCGCGCGTCAGCACCGCGTCTCCGAGAGCGCACGGCGCTCGCCGCCGCCGCCCCTCCCGCCCGCCCGGAGCCGCCGGGCCGGCGAGCCGAGGAGCAGGTGCTGGAAACCCAGCCGCGCCAGCGTCGCGCGGCCGCTGCCCAAGTTCTCCCGGGGGCCCCGAGAAGGGCCGGGCAGGCGGGAGGCGAGCGCAGCCGGTGCGGCCGCCACCGCTGGGCTGAGCGTCTCGAGAGGAGCCGGGTGCGCGGAGCAGCGAGTCCGGGTCACCCCCGAGAGGAGTAGCCGGGGCTCCGCAGTCCCCAGCTCCTGGAGCACCGGGGCAGGAAAAAGAAGAGGCGAGGGACGGCGAGATCGGGCTTTCCTGGAGATTCGAGGCACTTCGCAGAGCCGTGCGGGGGAGAGAAGCGACACTTCCCTCTGGCCAGCAGCTTTGAAGGAGCCCGTCGGCCGGCAGCCTCCGGCGGGACCCTAAGACGCCCCCAGCCCCGGGCGAGGGCGGTCACATTGCAACGCAGGACGCGGGCGGCGCAGGACTCGGGGGAGCCTTAGCAGGTCTCCACCGAGCGCAGCCGAAGGAGCAGTTAGGAGGGTCCCGGAGGAAAGGGAAAGAGGGCCAGCAGGGCGACCGCTCATCCCGGTACACACCCACCCCACCCGCCCAGCCAGGAGCGGCCGCGAGCCTCTGGGGGCGCTCGTCCCCCGGCACCTTCTCCCCACCGTGTCCCAGCACCGCGGGCCACCGGCGGGGGGCCCTTGGGGATGTCCGAATCAGGCATGGTGGCCGAGTGGCTGCTCTCCCGGGACCAGCGTAAAAGCTGGGGTTAGGCGGAGCCCCGAGGGACTCAGCTCAGGGTACCCCGAGGTCCAGGACAAGGGGACGCGGGTGCAGCACCCAGGGACCGGAGAGGCGGCGCCCAGCGGGGCCGCTCCAAAGATAGTGGCCGGCGTCGGGCATCCTCAGGAGGACTCGGAGCCAGGAGAGCCTGGGAGGCGCTCGGGAAGGCCCGTGCCAGGGGCGGCGGGCCGAGGCGGGCTCGGTCCCGGGCGGACGCCCGCGGAGGCGGCGGTGGCGGCGCCGGGCGGGCATGCCGCGCCACCGAAGCTCCTTTCGGGCGCACGCTTCCCTGGCGCGGGCTGCGCGCGGCGGCTGCCGCTGCTGCTTCCACCGCTGCTGCGGACTTCCATGGCGGCTCCGCCCGGCCGGGGCCGCCGCCGCTGCCGCCAGCCGCGGACTGAATGAATGAGCCGGAGCGGCGGAGCCGGGCGGCCCGCGGCCGCACTCACCGGCCCGGGACGCTTCCGCATGGCCCGCGAGGAACCGGCGCCCGCGGCGGTGGCGGCGGCCGGGCAGCCCGGGGGCGGCCGGGGCGGCGAGCGCGAGCGGGCGCTGCAGGGGCCGGGGGGCGCCCGCAGGGGGCGGCCGTCGCTGAGCCGCGCTAAACTGCACGGGCTGCGGCACATGTGCGCGGGGCGCGCGGCGCCCGGGGGCTCCTTCCAGCGGCGGGCGCTCTGGGTGCTGGCCTTCTGCACGTCCCTCGGCTTGCTGCTGTCCTGGTCCTCGAACCGCCTGCTCTACTGGCTCAGCTTCCCGTCGCACACGCGTGTGCACCGCGAGTGGAGCCGCCAGCTGCCCTTCCCCGCCGTCACCGTGTGCAACAACAACCCGCTGCGCTTCCCGCGCCTCTCCAAGGGGGACCTCTATTACGCCGGCCACTGGCTCGGGCTGCTGCTGCCCAACCGCACGGCGCGCCCGCTGGTCAGCGAGCTGCTGCGGGGAGACGAGCCGCGCCGCCAGTGGTTCCGCAAGCTGGCCGACTTCCGCCTCTTCCTGCCTCCCCGCCACTTCGAGGGCATCAGCGCCGCCTTCATGGACCGCCTGGGCCATCAGCTCGAGGACATGCTGCTCTCCTGCAAGTACCGCGGCGAGCTCTGCGGCCCGCACAACTTCTCCTCCGTGAGTGGCCCTCCGCGCGAACCCGCTCCCTCTGCCCCCCGCCCCCACTTTCCCCAGCCCCGGGGTCTGGCAGCTCTTCCCCGGCCCGGGGGCTGGACCCCAGGGCCCTGGAGGTGACATCAGCCCGAGAGGCCCGGGGCAGAACCCAGTCTTAGGTCCCCCGCATCTTCTCCAGGTTATGGGAACTCGGACGTCACTGCAGCAGGAGTGGTCTGGCCCCCTTGTTCGGACCTCTCTCTTTGCGCCCAAACCCCCTCTGGGAATACCAGCCCCCCTTCTTCCGGGCCTCACCCCCACCCCCAGGATCCACAGTATCCCACGTAGCTACTCTGTGTCTGGGGTGAAGGGATGGGAAGACAGAGAAGCCTGTCTGAAGTGTGGGCTTGTTCTCTTTGGGAAACTCAATAGGAAGCTCTTTAAATATGGGCAAGAATCAGGTAGAGCCCCTAAGCTCACTGGGGACTCTAAGTAGCTTATGACTCGAGAGTTCCCAAACGCTTCCAATTTGGGAGACTTTGGAGGAAACCCCCAGAATACCAGCGGAGGATGAAGTTGTACCTAGGTTGGTGGGAGAGGCAGCAGCCCCTTCCGGTACTTTTTAAACGAGCTTGTGTCAGAAGCGATCTGGAAATGGAGCCGTGGTGGGCGCCATGGGGCCCCTTGACCTCACAAGGTGTGAGAATGGGTCTGTCCCTCTAGGGGAGCCAACGCCCTGCAGTAGGGAAAACAGAATGGCAGAGATATTGAAGCTGTGCTCAATTGATATTGAAGGCTTTGTAAACGTTTGGTTGTGCTGGTTCTCCCATGTTGGAGTCTGGATAAGGCAGCTGTCAGACAGAAGGTATCTGCCTTGTGCGGTCTGCCTAGGAGTTGTGGTGCCAAGCCTCAGCGTGGCACCAGCCTGTCCAGCCATTCGTGTGTAAATGCCCCTTTGGGCGGTTGGGCTTTGCCACCAATGCTGGGAATGTTGGTGTGTGTAGTTTGTTCATAACGTTCTGATGGTGATTTTACCAGCTTTAGGCATTCCGCCTGACCATCTCATCTCTGACAGTGCTTTTTTTTTAAGGATGGTAAAGAGATGCTTTGGTTCCAACAGGTGTTGGCACAGATGCCCATCAGGCCAGGCCGCTGATCGGCTGATTGGCCCAGTCCTGGTCTAGGATGGTGACCCTGGCCTCAGTCTTACTCTCTTTGTTTGGCTTATAGCTGTGAATTATTCACTCCCAAAAGATCCCTTGTTTCCTGAGCTTTTCAGCTTGCTTTAAAAGAATATCTACTTCATGGGTCCCCCGCCTTAGCAAGCAGGAGGTGCTATTAACATATGTTTCTAAGTGACTTCGCACAGACTTTAAATACAACTCTGAGTTCCGTCTAACAAATAGAGGAAGGAAGGTCATGATCCTTTATTGTGTACAGTAAGTCCCTTATATCCGAACCTTCAAGTTGCGAACTTTCAAAGATGCAAACCTACCTTTGCCTTTCCAATCACATAAGTTAGTTCATGTGTCTGGAGTACATTGTCACATGCGTGCCTCCTCCCCAAGGGGCTGTGCTTTTGTGTACTTCACTGTCCAGTATTGTATAGAAGACAGTAGTATAGTATCTTTATTTCAAGCCCAGGATGTCTGGAAATAAGCATAAAAGCAGCACTGATGTAGCTGGTACTACTGTACCTTTCAGGGTTCTGTGCTGTAAGATGAAAAATGTTTTCTTTATTTTGTTTTTTTTTATGTATTATTTGTGTGAAAAATACTATAAACCTGTTACAGTACAGTACCATATAGCCAATTGTGTTAGTTGGGTACCTAGGCTGACTTTGTTGGACTTAGAAATTGGACGCATGAACATGTTCTTGGAACAGAGCTTGTTTGTATGTAGGGGCTTATTGTGTTGTTCTTTGGCTGAACACTAGCTAGCAGCCCCTAGAGTTAGACTGAAGTTCACGGTTACAGTCAAGTATCAGCAGCTCCAGTTCCAAGCTATACAACACCTGGAAAACTCAGCGCATCTGACGATGGCTTTACAAAGCCTGGCTCGCGGGCTAACTGCCAGGATTCACTTTTGACATTTACCACAACCCTGCTTTGACAGAGTTTTACTCCCATGTTAAAGATGAAGGATCGGAGGCATTAAATGCAGTCCAAAGCCCAGAGTCAGCAAGTTCAAAGTCCAACTTTGTATACCACCAGACACACACACAGAAGCCACATGGAACCTTCCTCTCTGACCCTGGGTCTCTCTTCTATCAGAGGATCCCTGTGTGGGACTCTAGCCCTCAGCCCCCTCCAAATCCTGTCCCTTCTGGGAGCATGGCTGGGAGAGTGGACACTGGCCCCCTGCAGGGGGTCATGGCCTTGGCCACTTGTTAGGGGTCTACAGAGCACATAGTGTCGCTAGTAGTCATCTGACCTCAGTCTCCCTGGCAGGAAGGGCCCGGCGTTGATGAAAATAGGGTTCTTCTCACTGGGGCACACCCTTCTGTGACCACCCATACCCTGCCTTCCTGTGTCTGAAGACTTTGCAGGCCCACACCCACCTAAACCAAAGTGTTGCTTCCATACCTCCAAAGGTATGTGTTCCTGGGGACTCAAGTGACCCCTAGTGGCTTCACATCATGGCACTGCCCTGGGGGTTTTCAGCGCCTTCATGTTTCATGCTGTAGTTTGGCCTCAGGATTAAAGATTGCACCCCTCTATCCATGGAGGCCAGAAGCTATTTCAGGGGAGCCCTTAATATACGGTGGGTGGGCCCATTAAGGAATCCTTTCTTTAACCACTCTACACTGCCCCAAGCCTTGGTGGGCTCTGATGTAGGAACACTATAGTGTAGTGGTTAAGAGCGAGAACTCGCAGGCTGAGCTGATGGCTCAGATCCTGAGATGACCACTTGCTGTGTGCCCTTGGACAGGTGACTTAATCTCTCTGGTCTTTAATTTCCTACTCCATCTAGTGATGGTAACAATAGTACAGACACCACATTCTCTGATTGTGGGCTTCCCAGATGGCTCAATGGTAAAGAATCTGCCTGCCAGTGCAGATGTGAGTTCAGTCCTTGGGTGGGAAAGTTCCCCTGGAGGAGGGCATGGCAACCCACTCCAGTATTCTTGCCTGGAGAATTCCATGGACAGAGAAGCCTGGCAGGCTATAATCCATGGGGTCGCAAAGAGCTGGATACAACTAAATGAATGAGCATGCACGTAGGTGTGTGTGAGATGGGCACTCTTCAGACTGTGCTGGGTCCCCATAAAAATGCTGCCTTTAAAGGGCCTCAGCCTCCTCACTGGTCTGTGGCCTCCAGCTTATGCTCCCTGCCCTCTGCATCCACCCTTGGCATGATAGTCAGCAGTCTTTCTAAAGTTCCACTCAGAGCATAACATCCCATTTCTTCAAACCCTTCAGTGACTTACCTGTCCTAGGTCCTGATTCCTCAGGCCCTGAACCTGGGCCCTGCCTTATCTCTGGCCATGCTCTCTCTGGTACCACGTGCCCAAGCTCTGCTGAACAGCTGACAACAGCTGGACTGCTTCTTCTGCTACCGTAAGTGCGTAGGGTGACCTGGGGATGCCCAGTCACCCTTCAGCCTCCAGCCCTGGGATTTCCTCTCTTTTGAAGCCTTCCCTGACCACCCACCACCTCCGCTTCTAACTGAAACTGGTATCTTCCTCTTTTTTGCCCTCTGCCTCCCGTTTAGACGTCAGCCCTCACATGCGTGAGTGTCACCACACTTCCCCCTCACACACACCACCTGGACTCAAGCAGGAATCAGATCTGATTTCCCTGACGTCTCCAGCCCCCAACACAGACCCGGATATGCATGTTAAGCACTCAGGAATGGTTTGGGGAGTGAAGACCTTCCCTAGGTAACCTCAAGACTTCTCATTGTTTTCCAGGATTTCTGGGTTAATTTCTCCAGGGAATACCAGTGGAATGCCTTTCTAATGAGGAAATGCCCAGTCAATCTGGAGACATTTATTACTTTGGGGAGCAGAGAGAGAGAGTGAGGATGCCAAGGTACCTGGGGTTCCCAAGCCCTAAGTGGCCCAGGTGAGGGTTGAGCTTCTGGGGGGACCAGTGGGGAGATGTGCCCCCAATATCTCATTCCATCCTGTTGGCCTCAGGCTCTAGAAATAAGCTCAACAGGGGAGATCAGAGGGTTGTGGGGGGTGTCTTTTGGGTTTTAGTCCGCGGGCCATTCAGGATGTGGTTACGTGCAGCTCCTCTCTATGTTTGTCACAGCTGCAAAACGGTTAGTCACTCAGTGGTCAGACAAAGCAGCTCTGCTTCCGAGCGTCCGTGTGATTTCCCTGGCTTCTGCCGTGGACCTCGAGCCTGAACGCTCTGGCCGCTCTGGGCTTTCCTGGGGACGGGGAGACTAGCCTTCCCCAGTAATTGGACAGGACACAGAACGATGAGGCCAGGCTCTGTGGCATGGGGCCTCGGAGGAGGGCCTGAGGGTCTGGGAACAGCTGTAGATAGAGGCCAGTTAGGGCCCAATGACAAGAAGCAGTGATGTTCTCTGGGAGGAGGCAAGGGTCAGGGGAAGCGTCCAGGCAGACCTCAGTTTAAGGCTTTGGCTCTGTCCCTTTTTAGCTGTGTGCCTCCCTTGCTAAGCCCCTGAAAGCTGGGAAGAAGATAATACGTATGCAGTTACCAGCCCCTGCCTGAACAGCACAGGAGCTCAGTATTCAAGAGCTGTTGTTATAATTTGATAAAGAGATAGGCGCAGTCTTTGTATCTCATGGTAGCAGTTATTAATTATGATCAATATCATTATCATCTTTTATCAGGAGCACTTACCTGAGTGGCGATGTGCTCATTTCCTGGTTCATTCATTCCAACATCCAATGTATACTAAGTGTCAACTGTATGTCATGCTCTGAACTAGCTGCTGGGGATATAGCATTAAATAAGGCGTGGGATGTGTCCTTCGTGAACCTGTGGTGTTGTTGAGCAAAGAGATAACAGCAACAGATGCCAGGAGTCCAGAGGTGTTGCATGGGCTCAGAAGGAGTACCCAGAGCAGACTAGGGATCTCTATGGGCTTCTGGGAGGAGGTGATGTTGGAGCTGAGTCTGGAGGGATCAGTAGGAGTTCCAAGGTAGAGAAGGAGAGAAACGGGGCTTCATGGAGAGGGGGCACCTTGTGAAAATGGGGAGAATGGAGACATGAGAGGATGAAATTGGACACGTCCTTTCTGGGGCTGAGCTGTGGCTCAAAGCTGTGCGCAGGGCTTGGGGGTTGGGGCTGGATGTGATGAGTTGGGGGAATAGTAACAACGCACCTATTCAATGGACACAAATTTGGGCAAATTCTGGGAGATGGTGAGGGACAGGGAAGCCGGGTGTGCCGAAGTCCATGGGATTGCAAAGAGTCAGACACTGCTTGGCAATTAAACAACAGCACCAATAACAACAATGCAAAGGTGTGATGAACACCTGGAGGCCACACTAAGTTTTTGAACTCTGTAGCAAAATCTCTGACTTCTTTCATTGTTGGCTGTCACACTGACAGAGGGAGATCTCATCTGGTCCCAACCCCTATCCAGCTGTCACCCCCTTTCCTAACTCCATCAGGAGAATTCCAGCCTTCTCTGCCCCCTGCCCCCCATTGCCTAACCCTACACCTCACTCCCCCTCCCCCCCACCTGCAGGAGTCAACCCTGAGTGCAGATTTTGGACCAGTCCTCTGTACTAAAAGCCAAGACAACAGCATTTGATTTCATCACACTTTGTCACAGGAAGCAGACTGGCTGCTGCAAGCCAGCCACAGAAAACAAGAAATCATTTCAGCAACATGTTGTTTAAAATCAGCAAATTCCATTGAAGTGGTGCTAGGCCAGGCAGTCCAATAGTTGTGAAGATGGATGGCTTCAGGGAGGAGAGAAAGATACCTTTGCCTTTAGAGAAAGAGGAATAAACGAGATAATACATGTCAAATGCTTAGAAGAGTTTCTGGAACCCAGTAAGGACTCAATAAATGTGAGCTATTTCCGTTCATATTACTTGCAGTGAACATTTCGAGCGAAGGACAAAGGCAAATAGTACCGGGGGCTGCGATGTGCCAGACCCAAGCTGAGCACGTTTCACACCATCTCAATTTTCACAATCACCCTAAAAGGTTGTGTAATCATCACCATTTGGCTGATGGGGGACATGCCCCGCTGGGCAGTCCTGTAGTCAAGCTGAAAGTCACAGAGCCAGCAGATAGCAAAGCTGGGATCTGAACCCAAATCCTCAGGACCACAAAGGCATAGCTGCATAGCTGGATGAGGAAGGAGCAGGTTTGGTGGGGCAGAGATTTTTCTGGGAAGACCAATCCAGCTTCTATTCTGCCCTGACCAGCCTATGTGACTTTGGTCTCTCCAGCTTCCTCTGTGAAATGAGAGCAGGAGGCAAATGACTAATGGGACTTAGCTGCAAAGTTCTCCATCCAAGTGAGCGGTCAGGGGAAAATAGGGCTTAACTACTGCAGATGGCCCAAGCTCTTCAGCCAACCATTTTGTTTCTTTGCGGAGCTGAAACGGCGATGAAGGGGGGAAAATGTACACGTTATTGGAGTGCTAGAAACAGGATGGTGATTACATAGACATTTATGCAAGGAACATGAAAAGACTTCCCCCAGTTATGTGACTTCAGGGAAATCAGTTTGGGGAATCAGATGTCAGTTCTGCTCAGGTCTGTAGATATCCAAATGGACCCACATCACGCTGATTCTGATAGTGGCTATTTGGGGGCCACTGTGACTGGTCATGAAGGCATCAATCAGATGTCTGCCCAATTGAGAGGGGCTGGAGGAATGGTGCAGACCATTCGGTTTGCGCATCAGTCACTTTGGTTCTCCTAAGTGATTTGCTGGGATCAGCTACTCAGAGATTCAGTCCACTGATGCACAATGAGCATCTACTGCCTGCCAGGCACTGGACCACAAAGATGAGCCCCAACCCACTGTTTGCAGTAAACTGTCCTGCAGAGGTGAGCGTGCCTCCCCACGCAGGAAGGAGGACAGACTCTAGCCCAGGATTTGTATGAAAGTGTTAGCTTCTCAGTCGTGTCCGACTCTTTGAGACCCCATGGACTGTAGCCCACCAGGCTTCTCTGTCTAGAATTCTTCAGGCAAGAATATTGAAGTGGGTTGCCATTCCCTTCTCCAGGGGATCTTTCCGACCCAAGGGTTGAACCTGCTTCTCCAGCTTTCCAGGCGGATCCTTTACCATCTGAGCCGCTAGGCAATCACCAGGATTTGTACAGGGCACCTGTGATGTGAATAGGTCACATCAATTTTGCCAGAATCGAATGACTATTATGGCACCCATTTTATAGATGAGGAAACTGAGGCTCAGAAAGGTACAAAGTCGTAGCTCAGGGGCAGCAGAGTTAAAATTCAACCAAAGATTAGTCCAGCTCGAAAGCTGATATTCTTTTTGATGACACCATTCCACCAACTCTCAAAGATGCTGGTGAGATCAAATCTTTCCATAGCAGGTGTCCCACACAGTCAACCCTTCACTGAAAATTTCTTTACAAGTTGGTACAGCCCCTGGAATTTATCCTGGTTTCCAAGCCCTGCCACCCTGAGAAGGAAAAGCCATTCCTAGGATCCATGATGGACTTGTAGCCAATGGAAATATTATAGGTCTATGATGGGGAACTTACTCAGGAGTTATGCAAATGTTTTAATGCAGCCATAACCTGAACTAAATTCCCATATTCATTCCTTCAAGGACATGGATAACTTTGAAGTCCTGGCTAAGGAGCTATTGCCAAATTGAGTTCCAGCTCATACCTATCCTAACGAACAAACAAATGACTCACGCATAATTGGAACATGAATTGTTGGTAAAACAAATAGAGGCCATGAACGCAGTGGGAAAGTTTGTTCTCCTGAGCATGTCAAATATCTCCCCTGACACCATTGTTTATACTATTAATTTGCTTAGTAAATTGTTTCCTCTGATTCTGCACACATTTATTGAGCTCTCTGCCAGGTCCTTTTATATTCATTATTTTATTCCAGCCCAACAATGGACCAGACAGAAAAGTATTCCTCTTTCCCTGATGCAGATAAAGAAAGTGAGTAGGTTCAGTAACTCACCCAAGGTCACAGACATAGACCCTGATCTTAGGATTCCAAAGTCAACCCTCCTTTCCCTATGTCACAGCTTTTCCTACAAAGAAATCCCAGTGTAGCTTTGGCCAGATTAACCTGCATTTCTTTTTTTAAGGTGTTTTTGGTCTGTTCGTTTGTTAAATTTATCTATTTTTGGCTGCACTGGGTGTGTGTTGCTGTGGGGGGGCTTTCTCTGGTTGTGGCAAGCGGGGGCTACTTACTCTCTAGCTGCGGTGCTCAGTCTTCTCGCTGCGGAGGCTTCTCTTGTTGCGGAGCACGGGCTCTGGAGCACAGGCTCAGTAGTTGTGGTGCAGAGGCTTAGTTGTTGCAAGGCATGTGTGATCTTCCTGGACCAGGGACTGAACCCATGTCCCCTGCACTGGCAGATGGATTCTTAACCAATGGACCACCAGGCAAGTCCAAGCTGCATTTCTAATTAGCAGAGTTTTTGTGATCGTACCTTGGGGAAGGAAATGACAACCTACTCCAGTATTCTTGCCTGGAGAATCCCACGCACAGAGGAACCTGGCAGACTACACAGTCCATGGGGTCGCAAGAGTCAGACATGACTTAGTGACTAAACCAGTGGTCATACCTGGTTAGGACTGTGTAATATACATTACCATCTCATTTTATCCTTGCAAGAATGGAGGGTGATTATTGCACTCTATTGCATGTCTACAGAGAAGATAATCGCACCCCATTCTAGTACTCTCGCCTGGAAAATCCCATGGATGGAGGAGCCTGGTGGGCTGCAGTCCATGGGGTCGCTAAGAGTCGGACATGACTGAGCGACCTCACTTTCACTTTTCACTTTCACGCATTGGAGAAGGAAATGGCAACCCACTCCAGTGTTCTTGCCTGGAGAATCCCAGGGACGGGGGAGCCTGGTGGGCTGCTGTCTATGGGGTCGCACAGAGTCGGACACGACTGAAGCGACTTAGCAGCAGCAGCAGTCTGTCTAACTTCAGAGAGGGGAGTGTCTTGCCCAGGGTCACATGACACAGGCACAGAAATTAGCCAGAAACTTTGAATGCAGCCCTCCTATGGCCCCTGTATACCGCTTCTTTCCCTAGCAACTTTGTTCCTGGCCAGGGTGGACTTGGGGGCATATTGTCTGCCCTGAAAGATTTTCTTAAGGGAAAGGCAGTGGACTTCTGAGTGCCTTGCTGAAAAGAATCAGTGCTCAAACTGGCTGCTAAGATGAGGTAGTGGGTTCCTTCTTTATCTCTGCCCAGAAGCCTGCCCTCTTTCCCAGGCAGGTTTGTTCTGGCATATTCCAATCGGCTGTGGATGAATACAGAAGCTTCTAGACCCATGCTTCCTAAAAATTTAGCATATTCAGATTCCTGGGCCCATGGCAGAGATCCTGATTTGGTAGGTCTGGAATGGAACTTGAGATTTGCATTTCTGACAAGCCCCCGAGTGATGCAGATGCTGGTAGTCCGTGGCCCACACTTTGAAGGGTGAGGCTTGGACTCCATGAATGCTGAAAAGGAGGCATCCATGGGCTTTCTCAGTCATATCTGACTCACTGGGTCTGTAAGAAAACACACAGAATGGGCCTCCTGGAGTGGAGCAAGGAAGGTACCTGGGGGAGGAGTCCTGGGTTCCCCAGTGAACCCCAGAGGAAGTGCATAACAGGGGCATTATTGTTCTGGCATCAATGTCACATCACAGCAGGCGTCGCACAGGGGCCATGTGCCAAGCCAGTGTCAATCAAACCAAATTGCAAAGATGTGGTCGGCTGAATAATGGCCCCTCAAAGAGGTCCTCATCCCCAGAACCTATGAATACATTATCTTCCGTGGCAAAAGGGACGCTGCAGATGTGATTAAGTTAAGGATATTAAAACATTTTATTTATTTATTTATTTTTGGCTGCACCTAGTCTTCACTGCTGCAGGTTCTTAACCACTGGACCACCAGGGAAATCCAGATTAAGGGCTTTGAGATGGCAAGATTATCCTTGACCACCTAGTGGGCCCCATGTAATCACAAAGGTCCTTGTAAGAGAGAAGAAGGAGGGTCAGGGTCAGAGAAGATGGAACCGTGAAAGCTGAGGCCAGGGAGTCAGAGAGAGATCTGAAGACACTGCATGGACAACTTTGAGATGGAGGAAGGGGCCGCAACCCAAGGAAAGCAGGCAGCCTTTGAAAGGCAAGGAAACAGATTCTCCCCCAGAACTTCCAGAAGGAATGCAGCCTTGCTGACACCTTGATTTTAGCTTTCTGACCTAGAACGATACGCTAATAAAACTGCACTGTTTGAAGCTACTAAGACTGTGGTAATTCGTTACAGCAGCAACAGAAAATTAATACAGGCCTCATTTGTTGTACAAAACACTCTCTGTTACACCCAGTGAACCAGGCTGGGTAGGTTTAGATCAGGGTCTATCCTAAAGCCAAGAAAATGAAAGAATCCATAATAAACATGTAGCTTGGTTCAAAAATAGTCCACGTGGGAGTATTTTATCCATGTTTAACATTCACGCCAGATTGGGGATTTGGACCCCAGCAACTAGAAAAGAGTACAACTAGAAAATGGAAGAGGAGGAGGAAGAATGTGACTTCAAGAACGACACTCAAGTTCAACTCCCAGGACTGCCTAGCGTTGACAAGGTGGCTGTTAGGGTGGGAGGAGCTTATCTTCATTGAAATTCTGTTTCCTTCTTTGTAAAGCAGAGATCATACCTTCCTTGCAGGGCTGTTATGAAACTTAATATAATAATCCATTCAAAAATGATTTCTTGAAAGCCAGGTATGGTCTAGTCTGGGTGGATGAAAGCTGAGTATAGAGACAGAAAGCATCACCACTGTCTTGAATGTAAAAGCACAGATGTGTTGGTGCTAGATAAAAGTGAGAAGTCACCATCATCTTTATCACCATTATAAAGATGACCCCTCTCATTTCTTTGCAGAAAAAACTTCCAAGCGCTGGAAGAATAGCGTGATCTTCTATATACTGTTACAATTCTAGCTAGGAATAATTAAGTACTTTTCATCTCAAACCTATATGGGTAGGTCAGTCTTTTAGGGTTTCTTTAGTCCCCTGATCCAAGTTTAAAAAGCAAAGAGGGAGATTGGGTGGCTCAAGGTCACACTGAATGTCATTGGGAAGCTTGAAATCGACTCTGAGGATATTTGTGCTTAAGCTTTTATATCACCACAGTGTCTATTTCTTCCTCTGCAAGTTTACTCTTTTTGCAAAATACATACACTGACCATCCCCTTCTGATTCCGACAGCGTATCTGATCTGAAAGTTGTTGATTCTCTGATCTCTGAAAGTGAAAGGTTTAATCTCCTCTTGGAATCCCTCCTAACGAAAATTATTTTCCCACTTTGAAATGGCATGGGCATCCACGGTGAACTCACATCCATAAATCTAAGCCTACTGCCCAGGAAAGCAGATGAGGTTTGATTCTGCTGCTCAGCACAGCCTCGCAGAGCAAATTATGGCAAGAATTTGATTTATAGAAGAACCTCAAAGGCTCTGGAGTGAGACGTGTGTTTATTCACTTTATTACCGTTTATTTTACACTGTCTCTTTATGCTCCCTGCACATGGATTTGAAAGCCTGTTTGGATAGATGCTTATGACCTACAAGTCTGCACAGCCCTGTTGAGGAACACGGCTTTCTCTGGCGATGCTGCCAACAGCCCAGGTTGGGGGTCCTTATAGCAATGTTGGGATGCTTGGAGATATGAGCCCAGAGTTCTCGCTTGAACTCCCCGCAGCTCTGCTTTGGTGTGGTACTTGGTGGGGATCTCCAGCTGCAACCCAGGATGTGTAGAGGCAGGCTTGATTTAAGATTCAAATATCTCAGAACAGCTGGGGATATTTAACATCGCTATAATTACATTACATTTCTGACAGTACAGGGAGTGAGAACCTTTTTTTGTTGTTGTTGAATATTCGATGAGCATCAAATATTTTAACCAGCCAAAGAAACATGGGCGCATTTTTCACATCCAAGTAAGTTTTGTGTTTAAAATTCCGACCTGGGGTGGCTGTCTCTGGCTCTCATCTTCTTCAGTCAGGTCTTCGGGGCAGCAAGAGCACTCACTCTGGCCGTGGCCAAGGAGCTGAGTCAGATGGGCCGTGATGCTAAGGTCGGGGAGTGAGAACCTTTTTTTGTTGTTGTTGAATATTCGATGAGCATCAAATATTTTAACCAGCCAAAGAAACATGGGCTCATTTTTCACATCCAAGTAAGTTTTGTGTTTAAAATTTCGACCTGGGGTGGCTGTCTCTGGCTCTCATCTTCTTCAGTCAGGTCTTCGGGGCAGCAAAAGCACTCACTCTGGCCGTGGCCAAGGAGCTGAGTCAGATGGGCCGTGATGCTAAGGAGAGAAGGGATTGGGCAGGCACTTAGTAGGCACGTAGTGCCAGGGGTGATGCAGAAGGTCTCGAACGTCCTCGTAGCTCTCTTTGCTGTGGCACCACCAAAGCAGTGGCGAGGAAGTGGAGGTCCAGAGAACAAAAGGAAACTCGCCCAAAGTGACATTTATAAATAAATATTGGAGCCGGGGTCAGCTGAGGTACCTGCAAAGGCATTTCTGGCAAGTTGAGTACAATGGTTGATGCCAAGAGGTGGGACAAGAGGAAGCGGAATCAGCCAGAAGAGGACCTCCTCTGCACCAGGCTCTGTGCCCATGTTCGTGTCTTCCACCCTCATGGCAACACTTTTGGTACAGTCCTCTTGTGCCCATTTTATAGATGAGGCAATCGAGGCCCATAAGGTCAGTGGGGGAAGTGGTGGTGAGGACCTGCATCCTGTGCTTTTAAAGGAGAGCATTTTCTTTTTAAAAAAACACTTTTTATTCAGTATTGAAATATAGTTGGTAGACAATGCTGTGATAGTTTCAGATGGACAGCAAAGGGACTCAGTCATACATATATAGGTATCCATTCTCCCCCCAACCCCGCCCATCCACGCTGCCTCATAGGGATCCATTCTCCCCAAACCCCCACCCATCCAGGTGCCACAGAGGTATCCATTCTCCCCAAACCCCCGCCCATCCAGGCTGCCACATAACATTGAGCAGAGTTCCCTGTGCTATACAGTGGGTCCTTGTTGATTATTCATTTAAAATAAAGCAGTATGTTCATCCCAAACTCCCTAACTATCCCTTCCATCCATCCTTCCCCCACCCCACCCCCCTGGCACCCATAAGTTCATACTCTAAGTCTGTGAGTCTGTGTCTGTTTTGTAAATAAGTTCATTTGCATCATTTCTTTTTAGATTCCCCATATAAGGGATGTCATAGGATATAAGGAGAACATTTTCAATATTTAATATTGATTGACCCCTGGCTGCCTCACACCCACGCCCACCCCTCCTGTACTCACCCTGCCCCATGCTCCAAGAAGCTTAGCCAGCCAGTGATGTGGGAAACCACCAATCAAACACCTTGTCTGACCTCCCTCTTCCCACCGTCCTGGAGTCGTGGATCCATGGCCCTGAGTCACAAAGGCAAGTCATTTAAGAGCTGTTGATCTTTCTCAAGGAATTTTCTAGCTTCCCTCACCCCCTTCCTTAGGCTATTCCCTTATCCCAGTCCCCTGATCTGCCGTCTCTGCCTGTCCACCCTCTGTTCTGTCTAGCTGTGGGTTTAGTGAGCTATGCACAGAATATACCTGGAAGGGTGCATGATGTCTGCCTCTGAGGAGGGGACTGGAAGGATGGGACAGGGTGGCTGGGAAGGAGCCTGGCTTCTCATTCTGCATCATTTTCTATGGTTTGAATATTTTTAACACATGTATGTATAATTTATAACAAACAAACACATGATGCACAATAAAAGTGCTGTCTGGGGAAAATCCCAGCTCTTCTGAAGTTATCCCATCTGGAAAGCAGGATCCCATCCTTCTGACACGCCGACACTCACTTTGTTTATGTCCCTCTTATTGCCCTTTCCTTTCTCAGCCTTTTATTGTCATCCTCCATAAATTCCGTTTCCTCTCATCAGACTGTCACCTCCATGAGGGCAGGGGCCATGCCTGGCTCCATCTTCTGACTGGTCTGGCACCTACTTCCATTTCTCATGGGTAACAGGTGCTCTGCCCAAGTACTGAGCCGCTAAAATGGAACCTAGGATTGATGGTTCCAAAGTATACATGACTCGTTCGGGCATTCATTTTCTCATTCATTCCATGAAGAGGCAGCCAGATCCCTCCTGTAGGGGGCATCATGCCAGATGCAAAGCTCAGAGGGGCATGGATATGTGCCCTCCATCACGGAGCTCACATTCTGAAGCTTATGGATGATCTCTATGAAGGTGACAGTCATTGGGAGGGTTAGTTTCAAAATCCCTGATCCCAACCCAGACCTGCTGAATCAGAATTTATGGGGAGAGGTCCAGCAATCTCTTTTGAATGCAGAACCCCAGTTGATTGAGGATGTTAGGATAATATTCTGTGTTGGTGGGGGTGGGAGGAAGGCAGCGGCACAGATAAACACGCATGCTCAGCCATTCAGTCATGTCTGACTCTTCGCGACCCCATGGACTGTAGCCCACAGGCTCCTCTGTCCATGGGATTTCCCAGGTAGGAATACTGGAGTGGGTTGCCATTTCTTTCTCCAGGGGATCTTCCTGACCCAGGGATTGAACCTGCATCTGCTGCAACTCCTTTACTGACAGGTGGATTCTTTACCACTAGCCACCTGGTAAGATCCATATGATATATAAATAAATGAGCAAGTCTGTTTCCAATATTAATAAATTCTTTCAAAGCAAAAAATAAAAAGCATGTGATAGAG
The DNA here is from genome assembly GCA_006410635.1 of Cephalophus harveyi. Classification (NCBI taxonomy): domain Eukaryota; kingdom Metazoa; phylum Chordata; class Mammalia; order Artiodactyla; family Bovidae; genus Cephalophus; species Cephalophus harveyi. The sequence continues at coordinate 32,330 of SJYT01080524.1, read as the reverse complement.
AGTATCAGGGAAGAATTGCTTCTTCGAGGAGATGACATTTCTGCTGAGACTGGGAGATGAGAACGCAGGGTTCCGAGAACAGATTCTCAGCAGAGGGACCGGGAGCTCAAGGCTGGGGGGAGGGGGATCTGCCTCCTTCTTCCAACACTGAAAATTCGTCTTTTGTAGCTCGTCTCCTTTTTTTTTTTTTTCTTTTCTATGAGCACATCTGGCTCCTTCCAAAACGTAGCTGCCTCTCTCACCCACACAATGTAAAGAGAACAACATGATTCTAGCCATTCTGGAAATATTGACCTCCGGAATGCTAATGTAATGTAGCCCTAGGTTCTTAGGCTGAACTCTCCTTTAAAAAAATAACTCCAGGTGAGTGCAAAAAACCTGCAGTTCCAAGAATCCAATTGCAAATCCCTGTTGGAGGGCAGCTCAGTGAGACCGACATGGTCAGGCCCTTTCTTTGGAGGGCTACATCCTGGTTAATTATCACCACGTTCCTCTGCTGATTAATTTTATGAGAGCATAAAAATTACCTTTGAGGTTCACATGGACTTTCCTTCTTCAGCCTCTAAAGTGTTCGGTCAGGATGGCTGGTTGTCCACACTGAAAACAGGCTGGTTCGCCTGGTTTTCTGTTTCAGAGAGAGTTTGCAGATCTTTTACTTCTGTTTGTCTTCATGATAACCCTGTGTCTGAAAAGCCAGCAGTACTGTTCCCATTTTACAGATGGGACAAGTGAGGCTCAGGGAGACCTGACTTGCCCAAAGTCCCCAAGGAGTTCTGATTCCAACTCTAGTACTTCTCCCAGCCAGTGGTGATGAGTTAAAATGAGGAGACCCAATCAGTGGCCGCTTGCAGTGCCTCAGTGTCAGCGCCCCCTCCTGGGGAAGGTCTTCCCTGACGGGCTTTGTGAAACCTGGTCAGGTAGTTGAATCTTCCAGCTTGGAGGTGTCTGTGTCCCCTACAGACAGAGAGTCTCGAACTTCAGGAACTTTCACGTGCATGAGAGTCACCTGTGGATACTGTGAAAATGCAGGTTCTGTTTCATTCAGTAGGTGGGGCCTGAGACTCTGCATTTCTGACAAGTTCCTGAGTAAGGCTGATGCTGCTGGTTCACAGCTCACTAATTTTTTTTAAAAGATGAACATTTATCATTTATTTATTTGGCTGTGTCAGATCTCAGTTGCGGCATGCAGGATCTTCACTGTGGCTCCAGGACTCTCTAGTTTGTGGTGAGTGGGCTCAGTAGTTGCCGTATATGAGCTTAGCTGCCCAGCGGCTTGTGGGATCTTAGTTCCTCAACCAGGGATTGAGCCCGCGTCCTCTGCATTGCCCCTGGACCACCAGGAAAGTCCCCACAGCTCACATTTTGATTTGCAAGGATCTACAAGGCAAGAGGAAAAGACAGCCTGGAGTAAGAGAAAAAGGGCTTCTGGTCCCAGACCCAAGTGTGTATCAACCCCGACAATTTATCCTGTGTTTCAACAATCATCCCTTTGGGAGAGAGTTCAGGGAGGGCCCACGTTGTCTGAATCCTGCTCTGAGAAGCAAAGCTGCTGCTTCTTCCAAGCTAGACCTTCAGGCTGCTGCAGCTGCTGCTTAGAAATGCGGAAGGCACAGCAATAAGTAAGTTTTTGTTAAAGATCACTCTTTTCTTTGTCTTTATATGTACTGAAATGACAAGTCATTTAAGGAAACCGTGTAAATGGAGATGGGGCAGTGGGGTCACATACCTCTCCAGGGAGCTCCCCACTAGGATGAGCCGACTCAAGGTGTTTCTGCACCCTGTCCTGATTGTGTGGATGTCCATGGACGTGTCCTGAAAGGTGTGAGTCCAGGAAGGACAACCCCTTGCTTGATCACAGTAATCATCAGCCTTTGTCTTTGGGCAGCGTGCTGCTCCTAAGAGGGAGAAGCCTTCAGTCTGAAGGAATCGTGCCAGTAATAAGGCATTTTAGGTAATGCAGCCCGAAGCCTGCGCTTTTGTTGCTACAGGCCATCAGTTAGAATTGCTAAGGCGGCTTGCTGACCACGCTTCAGACTGTTCATCTGATTCACTCATTCATACTCTTGCTTGTTATTTTAGTCATTCATTCCTTTGCACCTTCCTTTATTCTTTCACTGACTCTCAGATTCATCTACTCATTCATACATTTAGTGACTGCCTTCTATATACCAGATACTATGTCGGGCTCTAAGGATATCAGAGTGAATCTATTATAAGTCCTCGACAATTCAATGTCCTCGCCCTTGTATATATCTTATAACCAGACCACAGCCAATACCCCCTCAATGGCTTCTCCGTTTTAGTGCTGAAAAACTGGACCAACCATTTATTATCTTTATTCTGAGAATCTGCTCAAAGTTATCATGTGGTTCCCCATCAAAGATAAGGCCAAGCACCCAGGCAGGCTCCAAGCCCTCTCCCTCTGCAAATCATGCATTCTGCCATGTTGAACAGCTTCCATACATCTTCCACATTCACCCAGGGCTTTCTCCTGTGCTGTTGCCTTGATCTGAAATGTCCCGCAACCCCCATGTCTTCCTAGAAAGACCCTTCCAGACTCAGCTTTATCATCTTCTCCCCTTTTCCATGCTTCCCTAGTGGCTCAGCTGGTAAAGAATCCACCTGCAATGCGGGAGACCTGGGTTCAATCCCTGGGCTGGGAAGATGCCCTGGAGAAGGGAACGGCTGGCTACCCACTCCAGTATTATGGTCTGGAGAATTTCATGGACTGTATAGGCCACGAGGTCGCAAAGAGTCAGACATGACTGAGCAACTTTCACTCCATGCCTCCATGCTAGGAAGAATTTGGTTCTTTCTCCTCTGCATATAGCCATGGAGGCCTGGAGATACTCTAACATGCATGAAAGATGTTACTGGAGCCTGTGCAAACAGTGTTATGTCTGTTCTCCAGGGGGATTTGCATGACAGCTCTAAGGGAAGGTAGAAAGTTACAAATTCTAGGCAAGCAGAGTGACTCACTCAAGGTCACAAAGCTGGTAGGAGGTCAAGTCTCAGCTACAACTTAAATCTTCCCTTTCCAAGGCCGAGGCTAGTCTACAACATACACAACAGGGATGTTGGCCACTGGACCTCATTAGTAATACCTGTAGGGCATTTTGTTACTTTCTACAGAAGGCTAGAAAAATCTGCTCTGGCCAGACAAGTGAGCCACAGAGGAGAATGGAGGTTATTGGATGATGATTCAGGCTTTAAAAAACAAAATTTGCCCACGATATTTAAATAACTCCAAGTTACTGCTGCCCCACACAGGAAAGGACAAGCAGGCAGTGGTATATGACTTCTGGGTGGGAGGGGAATTGAGTAGGAGGCTGGAGCCAGGCTTCTAGAGAGAAATTACCATTTTGTATTTATTACTTTGGCTCACAGGAGTGCCGCAGGGACGGGCTAGCTAATACATTAGATAATTGCCTCGGTTCCCCCACTTCATCTTATAGGATGTAGACCAGTCCAGGTGCAGACCTGTGGGTCGTGATTCCATTCAGGCCTCCCCGCTGCCCATACCTGTCTCGGGACATGAGCTGCTAAAGGAGGGAGGGGAACTGTGAGGGGTGGGGGTGTCCATCTCTCAGATACCAGGGGACACCAGGATCGTCTGGTCTCAAGGACCAGAGTGAAAGGTCCCAAGGCGGGAACCATGAGGCTGGACTTTGCATTCTGCCACTAATGGCTGGGCCCTTAGCTGTTCCTCTCTGAGCCTCTGGTTCCATGTGGAAAATAAAGGAAATCATATATCAGTATCTCTGAATTCTGGCTGAGCATTAGAATCACCAATGGGAAATTTTTAATTAAGAATTTTACTGGGGACCTCCCTGATAGTCCAGTGGTTAAGACTTCACCTTCCAATGCAGGGCATATGTGTTCCATTCCTGGTCAGGGAGCTGAGATTCCACATGCCTCAGGGCCAAAAAGCCAAAACATAAGGCAGAAGCAATATTGTAACAAATTCAATAAAATGGTCCACATCAAAAGAATCTTTTTAAAAACAAAAATGTTACTAATGCTCCTAGCTCAATCTCTAGAGACTCTGACTCCTTTGACTAAAACAGCCCAGACTCAGGTGTGCTTTAACAGGAGCTGAGAGTTTTTGGACTAAATCATCCATGCAGTCTTCCTTAGGATGGACAGGACATTCTAGGAGACTATGATTGCAAGAAGGGGCAAGTCAGTGACCTTGAGATCCAGGGTCCCTCGTTTCCATGTTTAGACTTTTCCGGCGGTACTATATACCTGTTCAGGTCTGACCTCCTCCCCAGTGAATTTCCTTCTTATCAGTGACTGTTGGAACAGCACCAGGAAGCAGGAGGCTCACCTTCAGCCCCTCTTGTGTCAGCTCCGGGGATCCCGGGCCTCAATCCCTTCATCCTAGACAATGAGAGAGCAGCCCTCCTCTGCCCCTCTGCAAGCAAGGGCGTTGGACCAGACTTCCCTTGGCAGTGCCATCTGGTTTCTCAAGGACTTCCCCTTCCAGTGCTTGAGAGAGGGCAGCCCAGGAGTGGAGAATGCTATTCCTGTTCCCTAGGTAAGGAGACAGAGGCCCAACACGGTCAGGCAACTTCCCCAAGGCCATCCAGCCAGGAGGACTAGAATCGGACAGACTTTAGTTCAAACCCCTGTAACCCAACTAACCTTGACCACTTTATTCACTGTTCCATGCCTCAGTTTCCTTATCTGTAAATGGACACAAGTACCACCCATTTCCACAGAGTGAGGAGGAAAAAAAGATAGCCAGATGGAGCCTGGCCCAAAGCAGATGCTCATTTAATTTTTTCTTCTTTCCTCCCTTCCTCCCTCGGTAATTTCACCCATTCTTCCTTTCTGCCTTCCTTTCCCCCTGCTTGTTTTTAAATTCTTCAAGGACTGAGACTTTGAGAGGCAATTCACTGTGCATGACCTTGGATAAGTTGTTTAGTCTCCCTGGACTTCAGTTTACCCATCTGTGAAATGGGGGTATTGGTAGTATTGTGGTTGTAAGGACTAATGTATTGAGAGAACAGCTTCTAGCATAGAGCCTTGGCTGTTTCCATTCTAACTTCTTTAGAGCTTCCTTCTCCTCCCTGGGCTCTGACACAGAGGAGTACTCTACCCACCCACCCTCATTCCCAGTGAGTGTTGAGTGATCAAGGAAGTGATCCCCACCTCCAGGCAGAGGGACGGTAAACAACCAAATCCTAGCTGTGTTCTCAGCCTTGACAGCTCTGCTAATAAGCACACACAGCCTCCAGGGTTCCCAGGCGGAGAGAGGCAGCCCTATATCAGGGGATTGCTTACTGTCTTGAGATGGAAAAAGCTATAAATATGGAGGATTTGTCTGTGATAAGTCATGGTTAGCAACCCTAGCTATATAACTTTTTAATTCTCCACTCCAGCTTGTAAGCTCATGTAGTAAAAACAGTCACTAGCAATTTATTTTTTTTCCACGCTTTTAATTTTGTAATTTTTTTCTTTAACCAACCAAAAAGTCTTCTTAAACTCACCTTAAGCTTTTTATCCCCCCTCCAGCAACCATAAAATGTGACCACAGATTATAATTGAAAAGCTATCCCCTCTCCTGCATTGCCAGAATAAAAAATGTGCAGGTTTGGAGGCGATTTCTCAATCGGTGTGTTTTTAAAATAGGGTTGAGTCCTGGGTTTACCTGCCTCGCCTGCCTTCAGGTGGCAAAGGAGACTGGTATGGAGGGAGGCAGTTCAGTCAGAACTGTGCGTGCAGCCCAAGTACTAGATCTGAGTCACCTCTCCTTTACCTGGCTGCTGAGTGATCTTGGGCAAGTCACTTCCCTATTAGGGCTCAAGTTGCTTATTTGCAACATGTGGACAAAAATTAGGAACTGACCTCCCTCGCTGGAATGTTCTGAGAACCCAAAAAGATAATGTCTAAAAGTTGTTTTGTTCAATGTAGAGAAGGCATCAGAGGATGAGATGGTAGGATGGCATCACCTATGTGATTGACATGAACTTGGGTGAACTCCGGGAGATGGTAGAGACAGGGAAGCTTGGTGTGCTCTTGTCCGTGAGGTCTCAGAGTTTGGACACCACTGGGAGACTGAACAACCACAGAATACTGTAAACATGTTGGAGAGTGTTGCTGCTGCTGCTGGTGGTGGCGATGACTTCTGATGGTGATGTTGACTGTGGTGATGATATGTGATTGACATGAACTTGGGTGAACTCCGGGAGATGGTAGAGACAGGGAAGCTTGGTGTGCTCTTGTCCGTGAGGTCTCATAGAGTTTGGACACCACTGGGAGACTGAACAACCACAGAATACTGTAAACATGTTGGAGAGTGTTACTGCTGCTGCTGGTGGTGGCGATGACTTCTGATGGTGATGTTGACTGTGGTGATGATGATGGTGGCAGTGGTGGAGATGGTGGTAATGGTGATGATGATGCCTTATGATGCTGATGGTCATTTTGACTGATGATGGTGATAATGGTAGTTATGGTGGCGATAATGATGACAATGGTGGTGGGAATGATGCTGATGATAGATGGTGGTGGTGGTGGTGGTGATGATGATGATGATGGATGGCAATGAGCTTCCTAGGTTACACAGTGGCGAAGAGTCACAGTTTCAATCCCAGGATCAGGAAGATGCCCTGGAGCCGGAAAGGGCAACCCACTCCAGTATTCTTTCCTGGAGAATCCCACGGGCCGAGGGGCCTGGTGGGCTACAGTCCATGGGGTTGCAAAGAGTCGGACATGAGTGAAGGCACTTAGCTCACGCACACTCATGATGGTGATGATCATTTTGACTGATAATGGCAATGACGGTTCTTATGATGATGATGGGATGACGATGATGGTACTGGTAGTGATGGTGATGACGATCACCATTATTATGGCATAATCGTCATGGTGGCAGTGATGAGAGTGATGATCATTTTGACCAATGCTGATCATGACAATGATGGTGGTGGTAACGATGGTGATGGTGATAAAGATGCTGCTGATAATGATAATGAGGCTGGTGAACATACCACCACGTGCAGGTAGAGCCCATGGACTTCTGTGATAAGAGGAGGGCTTTCCTCAGACCATTAGACATCGCTGTATACAAGTTAGGTGCTCAGTATTGTTCACCTAAAGTCAACTTCAGATTTCAGAATTCAGTCCACCTCTTAGACATTTCAGTCATTCATTCAGCAAGTATTGGTCGAGTGCTTCTGCGTGTGTGTTTGTGTGTGGGTGTGTGCTCAGTCACTCAGTTGTGTCCTACTATGTGCCAGGCCCTGTGAGCCCTGGACCACATGAGGGGGTGGTGGTGGTGTCACTCAGGGATGCTGCAGAGGTGCCAGGTGATGAAGGGAATGTTTCATGGGCAATTCAGCTTTCATTTGGTGAGGCAAATGAAGTTGGCTTTAAGGCTCAGAGAGGGACTGTAAGGAGTAGCCAGACAGAAGCAGGTAGGGACAGGTAAGGCCACTGGTTAACTGATGCACAAGTGACCTGCCTAGAGACATCCTAGTGAAAATGTTTTAAGTCCTACGAGTACCAAATGAAACCCATTCATGCAACCTCAGTGCCATGTGGGTTTGAGACCCCTGTAAGGTGATGCTGGACCAGAGAGGAATTTTAAAAAGGAATGTATGAGATTGACAGGCCCTGATTTGCATTTCAGAAAAACTACTCTGGAAGCAATGCTTTAGAAAAGGATTGGGAGGGGGGTCGGGTGAGTTCCCCACAGGGAGAGGAGCCAGAAAACTCTTCATTCAGGTGAGAGGGGACCAGGAGAGGAAATGGGCTCATTATCACATAATTAGCTCTATAATCAGTATGCAGGCTGATCATCTCAAAATGTAAAGATGATTACAGGATTAAAGAGTTTTTTTCCTTTTAATGGAAGTAACTTGCCAAGCTAGAGGTTTGGTAGGTGTTTGGAGAAAAAAGCATTTTTTTAAACGAGTTGTTTTTGCAATGAATTAGTTTACTGATGCAAAAGAAAACCTACTCACTGTAGACTATAAGTTGTAAATGAGATCAGCATCTAGTTAAAAATGAAAGCTAATGGCAGGAGTCTGTAGGTTCCTTCTCTTTGGGCTGGAGAGAAGGTTTATTATGGCTGGAGAGGACTGGGGTCTGAGAGCAGGAAGGAATGTCAGGGTTATAGTTTAGTTCAGTCACTCAGTTGTGTTCGACTCTTTGCGACCCCATGGACTGCAGCACACCAGGCTTCCCTGTCCATCACAGGGAGTGGCCCGGAGTTTGCTCAAACTCATGTTCATTGAGTCAGTGATACCATCCAACTATCTCTTCCTCTGTTGTCCCCTTCTCCTCTTGCCTTCAATCTTTCCCAGCAACAGGGTCTTTTCCAATGAGTCTGTTCTTCACATCAGGTGGCCTAAGTATTTTAGCTTCAGCTTCAGCATCAGTCCTTCCAATGAACACTCAGGACTGATCTCCTTTAGGATTAACTGGTTGGATCTCCTTGTAGTCCAAGGGACTCTCAAGAGTCTTCTCCAACACCACAGTTCAAAAGCATCAGTTCTTCAGTGCTCAGCTTTCTTTATGGTCCAACTCTCACATCCATAAATAACTACTGGAAAAATCATAGCTTTGACTAGATGGACCTTTGTCAGCAAAGTAATGTCTCTGATTTTTAATATGCTGTCTAGGTTGGTCATACCTTTTCTTCCAAGAAGCAAGAAATATAAGGTTATAAGGTGGTGATAAGGGTTACAAGGTGGCAGTAATTACCTCTCAGTCAGATAAGGGCCCTGTCCCTACAATGAACGAATACCACGCATTTTTCATGTCCAGGCTTAACTGCATTCAAATTAAAGTCTATAGCAAGAATCCAGTTGATGTAGCTTGGATCACACATTCCTTGATGCATAAGTTCTCTGAGCATTCACAGTGAGGCACAGGTAACTTCTCAAAAGAAAAGTCAGGCACAGTGGCTAAAAGAGGAGAGGATGGCTGCTGGGTGCTCCATGTCCCACCACCATCCCCTCCACACAGAGAATGGAGGAGTCCACAGTCCCTGGAGGTAGCACGAGTGACTTATGTCTTCACTGGTCCCTGCCACCAAGCCCCTTCATGCTTCTACTCACCCCTCACTCTTCTCCCACCAGGGCTGCCTTCTGCCTCAACTCTAATTCCTGGCATCCACCCCCACCGCAAAGTACATCACTTCCCTCCCTCTTCAAGAAGGTTTTGCAGCTTCCCAGGACCACACTGATTGCTCCTTTTCCTACACTCCAATTGCCTTTGCCATCAGCAGGCACCAGAATTATCTTTAACTAACACCAAAGAATTGATGCTTTTGAACTGTGGTGCTGGAGAAGACTCTTGAGAGTCCCTTGGACTGCTAGGAGATCACACAGTCAATCTTAAAGGAAATCAGCCCTGAATATTCACTGGAAGGACTGAAGCTCCACTACTCTGGCCACTGATGCCAAGGACTGACTCACTGAAAAAGACCCTGATGCTGGGAAAGATTGATGGCAAAAGGAGAAGGGGAAAACAGAGTATGGGACAGTTGGATGGCATCATCGACTGAATGGACATGAGTCTAAGCAAACTCTGCAAGGTAGTGGAGAACGGGGGAGCCTGGAGGGCTGCAGTCAGACTTGGCGACTTCGTAACAAGTGGCAACATAGCCTGTTTTCTGCTTCACCTTTGGAATCTGGGCTCCACTCAAAGTTTCCTGAAAGCAGAAGCCTTGTCAAACTTGCCTCTTATTCCCCATGGTCTTAGCACAGTGTTGGACTCAGAGTCAGTGTCAAGTAAATGCATGGTGATCAACTTACAATGAGAGTGTGTGGCATAGGGTTATTGGGTGTATTATCATAGCTTAGAAAAGAGTCTGACCAAACATCCTTTGAGAGTTGAATCCACCAGGGCCCCTAGGAGCTGACTTACCCAAAGTTGCACAACTAGTTAGAGAAAATTCTAGGTCTGGAACCAGTTCCTACTATTTCCAACCCCAAACCAGCAATTCTTGCTGCCTCGGGTGTGTGTGTGTGTGTGTGAGAGAGAGATCTATCTAAGTAGGTTCTAGCCTAGTACCGTAATTGCCATAGTAAATCCTCAGTCAGTGGTGGCTTAATTAATTAAAAAAACAAAGCCCTGCCAGGACTGCTTCAGGGTGTTCTTCTTCTTGCCTCTGCCCATCCTTGCCCAAGCTCATGCCTACCATAAGGCCTCTCTTCCCAGTGAACAGCCAAGAAATGTAGACTGATTACCCCTAAGACTTCATTTCTTTTGAGAGTCAATGAATTTCAGAAAGTGGACCATTTGTTGCATCTGGACAGAATCAACCAAATCCTTGTGTTGCCAAAATCACTCATGAGCAGATACCCTTGTCAACCATCCCTCCTAACTCCACTGCTTCACTTGAAAAATTAGTTGATGTACTGGAAATAAAGTCACAAGGAGCGAACATTTTGACAAGGTAATGGTCCCCTGCGTTTCTCAACATTTGCGAGGGAGTCGGAGTCCATTATAATGTCACAATGGCGCACGCCATTGACATCTACTTGAATAATTAAAAGGCAGTTTAATTATAGCGATCATCCACTTAGTGCTTGGTTTCAGCTGTCGGAGAAGCATGTTTGAGGAGGAAGCCCTGAGCGTGCAGACAGGGACAAGCCGGGGTCAGGACTGAGACCTCTGAGTGGCAGGTTCTGCAGGAATGTTTCTGCAGATTCTGCAGCCCCTGAGCCCCTGGAGTGCTCTCTATCCCACCCCACCCCCCCAAAAAAAAGGAAAGAAAGAAAAGAAAAGCATGCAAGCAAAAGAATCTTTACTCTCTTTTGCTTCTTTGAATTACTTGCAAGGGCACTTTCTTTTCAATCCAAATGGAAAACTGAGAGTTTCTTGTGTTTCATTAACCACAGATAGCTTGTGCTGGAAAAGAACTTAGATTTTATAAGGTGTGTGTTCACTGAACGCTTGCTCTGAGTCAGGCTCGTTCAGTGCTGTGGATATGTCAAAAAAAGGACAGACCAGGTTCCTACTCCTATTGGGCTCATGTTCTAGAGGCGAGGGATAAAACACACATGGGCTGTTCGAAGTACAAAAGCAGGGGCGACTGGGGACCATGGGTAGGATAAATCCCTCTTTGGGGGAGTGGGGAGTGGCACTGTACCTAAGGTCTAAGTATGTGTGTGGGTGCTAAGACGCTTCAGTCGTGTCCAACTCTCTGCGACCTTATGGACTGTAGCCTGCCAGGCTCCTCTGTCCATGGGATTCTCCTCCTGGCTCCTCTGTCCATGGGATTCTCCTCCAGGCTCCTCTGTCCTTGGGATTCTCCTCCAGGCTCCTCTGTCCATGGGATTCTCCAGCCAAGAATACTGGAATGGGTTGTCGTGCCCTCCTCCAGGGGATCTTCCCAATCCAGGGATTGAAACCTCATCTCTTATGTCTCCTGCATTGACAGGTGGGTTCTTTACCACTGTCGCCACCTGGGAAGCTTGAGGTCTAAGTGACAAGGAGTCAAATGTATAAGGTTCCCTGGGAGAACACTGCTGGTGGAGAAGGCCATGGAAAGGCCCTGGGCGGAAAGGAACTGGGCGAGAGGACCATTATGGCCACGTGGCAGGAGGTGAGGGGGTCAGTGGGGCCAGGTGAGCTTCCCAGGCATCTCAGGCAGGGAGTCTGAATGTCAGTCTCCACGTGATAGAGAAGCTCCTGCTGAAGTTCAGAGGAACCCTAGGCTCTGAACACAGAGAGCTCATGTCAGAGGGCCTGAACCACATCTCTGCTCTCCCTGCTCCTCCTCCATGCCTGTCTCTGGGCAGATGCTGAGAGAGACAGCAGTGGGTGGGAGCACCTGCCCCCAGGGGCTCACGGCCAGGGGAGGGGGAGACAAAAGCATGAAAGGCAATGACTGCCTGATGTAGAATCTCTCAGGGTAGAGATGAGCCCAGGATCCTAGGAACCAGAGTTGAGACATCTAATCCAGGAAGACTTTCTGGAAGAGGTGGCCCCACATCGAATCCCTGGGGATGAGGGATTGGCCAGGCAGACACAGGCAGTTGGAAGAGAACATTCCAGGCAATGAAAAGAGCCTGGAGCCTGAAAGCAAGGAGCCCCCAGTGAGTATGGCACCTCTGCAGAGTAACAGGGTCTGTGGGCTGGATCCTGTGACCCAGTGAAGGTCCCCAGGGTACAGTTCTGCCCTCCTCCTTGACTGCTCCCCCAGTGAAGGTGACCATGCCAGGTGTTCGGAGCATTGGAGGAGTCAGGACATCCCAGAACCATTCTCGTGGGGGCCAATGCCAGGACCTGGCAGAGCTGACCTCCAGGCAGCCTGGGGATGTTTTTCCCTCCTCCAGGTGCTTCTGGCAGGGTTCTCACTTTTCCCAACTGTTGCTCTTCCCAGCAACTGTTCAGATTCTAGGCTCAACCCCTAACACCAGCGTGGTCCCGATTCCATGTTACCAATACCCTCACCCCACCGATAACGTCACGTTGCGGGGAATGAACTGGTGGAAGGGAGCTGAGTTAACCCAACCCATCGAGCTTTCAGTTTCACTGAAACCTAAACACCGATCTCTTGACCTCTGATCGGATGCTGTTCTGGAAAACAGCTGACTGATCAGAGTGGGGTGAGATGGGAGGAATACCTCTTCCCTCACAGCTTCCTCTGCTAAATGGTTTGAGAGGTCTGAGTGGTTCAGAAGGGGAAGGCACAGCCTGTAAAGTGGTACCCAGCGTGGGGTCAGAGTCAGGTAGCTTGTGTTTAATTCCTATGTCCACTCATTACTAGCTGTGTGACGCGGGCCAGGTTGCTTCACCTCTCTGTGCTTCGGTTTCCTCGTCTGTAACACGAGGAGAATAATCATATCTGCTTCATGGGGTTACTGTGAGTATTGCGTGAGGTGATGCCTGCAAAACTCCTCGAACCCAGCCATGCACGTAGTGCCACCTGTGGCAGCCCGGCACTGGTCTTGGGCCTCAGTAAGAGCCATTCTCAATGTGCCCACAGTGTGCCAGGCACCCTTCTGGGTGCTTTTCTCATCTCTTCCCAGTGGTGACATGATAGCTCATGAAGTGTGTTACAGATGCCGAATCAGTCCTCGTTCTTTTATTGATTTTTTTTTCCCACTCATATTACCTCATTCAATCATCGCAGGAACACTGTGGCTTTTGCAGATGCGGAAAGAAAGGCTCAGAGTGATTGAGTCACTTGCCCAAGGGCACACAGTGGCCTGGAAGCAGAGCAGAGCAGGATGCCAGCCCAGAGCACTGTCCCTTCCCCTACTCACCACCTCTCCTTTCCCCTTGCAATTTCAGGGCCTGCGGCTACTTAGCTGGCATCCCTTGAGGCTCACCAGCCCTCACCCTCTCTCCACAGCGGCCCCTTCCTTTTCCACAAAGAGGATAAGCACGAGCAGGAACCCTGCCGTGCTCCCCAAGCTCCACGCGGCGGACCAGGACCTCCTGTCCAATTAGCAGAAGCATTAGATTAGAAATAAAGTGCACAGTAACTATAATGTGCTTGGATCATCCTGAAACCATCCCTCCCACCCCTGGTCCATGGAAAAATTGTCTTCCACGCAATTGATTTCTGGTGGCAAAAAGATGGCTTCCCAGGTGGCTAAGTGTTGAAGAATCCACCTGCCAAGCAGGAGACATGCGTTGATCCCTGGGTCAGGAATTGGCAACCCACTCCAGTATTCTTGCCTGGAAAATCCCATGGCAGAGGAGCCTGGCGGGCTACAGTCCATGGGGTCGCATAAGAATCAGATACGACTTAGCGACTAAACACACACGGGTGCCAAAAAGGTTCTAGAAACTCCTCCTGGAACAAAATGGGAAGAGATGAAGTTCTCTGGCAGGCAGCCCCCACTTACATACAGTCAGCTCTGAACAGCCCACAGTGTTCAGGCTGGGGGGTAGGCAAGTTCATTCCTGAGCCTGGTATTCACGGGGCCAGAGAGAACACCTAGGCCAGTGGGTATCAAACCGGGTGCCTCGGAAGCGCCTGATGGGAGACTGGCTGGGCTCCAGCCTGTGTGTGGTCAGGGCTTCCACCAGGGCTTCTCTGCTTCTGTCCATCTCCTATGATGGATTTACAACCAAGATATTCTCTGGAGAAAAGGCTTTCTAACCAAAAGACAAAAAGCTGACAACTGCAGCTTACAGATTGGCCTCTGGACTCATCGCTCAGACCCACAGCACGTGGCGTGCATGTGGGAGAGTGGTCCTTCCAGATGTACCTTATCTTTGGGGCTCAAAGGGGCAGCAAGTGGGGTGTGCAGGATAAACACCTTCCTGGACACCTGCCCCTGAAGAGACCACAGCTCACCCTCTGCAGAGCCAGGCGGTGTCTGTATCCATATGTAAATACCGAGCACTCAGCCAGGGCCGGGAAACACCCAGAAGAATAACAAACAGATGCCCTTCTCTCTGGGAGCCCACAGTCCAGTTAATGAATTGAGCAGCATCCATGACATTCCTCTTAATAGCTCTTTTACAGAGCAAACAGCCGTGCATTTCTTCAAAATCCTCTCGAGTCTTTTTGCCTTAAGCTGAGGCTCTAATACTCTGGCTACCTGATGCAAAGAGCTGACCCTGAAAAAGACCCTAATGCAGGAAAAGATTGAGGGCAGGAAGGGAAGGGGGTGACCGAGGATTCGATGGTCAGATGGCATCACCAACTCAATGGACATGAGTTTGAGCAAAGTCTGGGAGATAGCGAAGGACAGGGAAGCCTGGTGTGCTGCAGTCCACGGGGTCGCAAAGAGTCTGACACAACTGGGTGACTGACCAAGAACTGGCACCACCGCCTGGCTGAGACCTGAGTGCCCATCCCTCATCACGAGGCAGCCTTAAGCTCTATCCAGACTCTTCCTCCCCTGCACACCCGAAAGGCTTTCTCCCCCCATTCTGACCCTGCTTTGCCGGCTCATGCCTTGTCCACTTGTTTTCTTTTCCCTATAGCACTCAGCATGTATCATCACATATTTATTTGTGTCTTTATTTGTGTATGTCTATCAGCAGGCAGGGACCACCTGTTGTATTCGCATTGTTTAACCAGAGTCTAGCAGAGTACCTGTCCCTTTCTTGGACACATAAATTAACTGTAAAGAAATGAATGATCCTTGGGGAGATTGTGTTGGGTAAGTTTGCAAGTGGTTGAGGTCATAATACAGGGGTGGGGTAGAATGACAGGCTGAGAAATTCCCACTATAAGGCTTGAGCAACCTGAGTAGCTATGGACTTTTTCTCTATCCCTTCCTCATCACTCCCTCCCTTCCTCCCCTCCTTTCTTTACTCCCCACCTCCCTTCCTTGCTCCCTTCTTTTCTCCCTTCTTCTAGTCCTAGAGAGATAAGAGAGAGGAAAAAACTATAGGGCATAGAGAGGGATCAGTGAATTCTGAAGCGGGAAGAAGGGTTTGGACCATCCTGTTCGCGGGCTGGGCACTCAGTCCTAGAGGCCTTTCTCAGCTGGCATTGGGAGGGCTAGATGCTTCCACGGCTCAGCAGAGCCCACATGGACTCACGGGCCAGTTCCCAGCACAGACCGTTCAGTCCCCAGCCTGACAACTTGGTCACACACCAGCTCCCCTTCATTACACCTGTATCCAAACACTGCCTCCGAAGGGCCCCAGAGAGTCACACTTCAGTGGCATAAAGAGGCCATTAGCACCCTACATGTATGCAGAGAGGGACCAGGCTTCCTCTGGAATGGGAGACACTTCCAGAGTGAAGACAGCCACCAGCCTCACTTGCCCCACCAGCCCGCTCAGGACCGTGATTCCCGGGGTCGAAAGCATGAACTCTGAAGCCCAACTTCCTGAGTTCAAATCCTGACTCTGCTGCTTATCAGTTACTTCTTTGGGTAAAATGTGGATAATGCAACAATAGTGTTTACGTGAGTAAGAAATTAATTGACATACATTAAATTGCTTGGGGCTTCCCAGGTGGCACTAGTGGTAAAGAACCCGCCTGCCAGTGCAGGAGATGCAGGAGATGTGGGTTCAATCCCTGGATCAGGAAGATCCCCTGGAGGAGGGCATGGCAACCCACTCCAGTATTCTTGTCTGGAGGATCCTATGGACAGAGGAGCCTGGTGGGCTGCAGTGCATAGGGTCACAAAGAGTTAGACACAACTGAAGCGACTTAGCGTGCACACACATAAAGTGCTTGGACCCGGTCAGTGCTGCAAACATTTGGAATGCTACTATTACTGCAACAATCTGGATGCCTGTCTTCCCAATTCATGTGTGAGCTCCCCAAGGGCAGGGACCAGACCTTGCTCACTCAGCACAAGTTAACTGACTTTTTCCAGGTGACTGGTGGATGCATGACAAAGCCTAGTTCCCCATTTCCTGGCTGTTTCCCCCATTTTCCTGGAAGCCACATGAGGATAAGAATCCAGCAGCAGGCATATAGTAGCAGGTCAGAGAACAGTAGTTGGATAATTGAGTGACAGGAAGATGAGATCAGATGATGCTGTGATTCAGAGGGGGAAGGGAGATAGCATTCACCCTTAAAGGTCCCATCTTGCTTAAGAGGGTATGTGGTACTTCTGATAACCATGCAAGGGAATGATGGGGGATGTGCTAGCAAGCTGGAAACAACCAAGTTTCTGAAATTAATGATGGAGAATCAGGATGCTATTTGATTCACAGATTTTTTTTTTTTTTTTCTGGATAAAAGTGGCCCTTTGATTAGGGAACACTTGGATGTTAATTTCTAAGTCTGCAGTCAAATCAGGAGTGTGAGGGTCTGCAGTAAGATCAGGGCAATAAGGAATGAAATCAACATGTTTGCTGGAGAGGCTTTAAAAGGGTTCTGAAGAGGTGGTTCCCAGGGAAGAGCAATCTAGTGGCACCAAAGCATCTTTGCAATCATGCTTGGAGGCAGTGGGAGGCCTGTACTTGGTCAGCCCGAGCCCATTTACGTGCAGAAGCCCAGGATCTGCACTGTGCAGGGCGCCAGCGAGTGGTGGTGGTGAGAAGTCACCCCTGGGGAGACACAAGAGCGCTCCACGAGGAAGCAGGCAGGGACCCAGCGCTGGGATTGGGGGGAGGTGAGTATTTAGGCATCTCTGCCTGCGGGGCTCAGGATGGCATCCCCACTTGCTACCTTGATCCCATAAGCCATTTACCACCTCTCCTGAAAGAGCACTCTGCCTTTCAGGGCAGCCCAGCCCGGTATTCCCCGGCCCCCCGGAGGCAGGGATCTACCGTTTGGCTGTTGGAGGTGATGCAGTTCAGCAGGAAAAAAGCCATCAGACCATCATTTTCCATTCAAGAAGCCATTAGATGATTCTGCCTGACCTTTGGAGACCTGGGGAGATCAGAGTGGCCCCTGCCGGTGGCTCTGACCTGTCCCTGCAGTTAATGTGCCCGGCAGGTTCTGTTTCGAGTTGCATGGTCTGGTTGCCTTCCTTGGGGCCTCCCCTGCCTGCTGTTGCTCCCTTGGTTGGAGTATGCTTGGGGGCGAAGCCGGGAGACAGGCTTGCAGCCCAGTGGAGCACTGGCTCGAGGTCGAGAAGACCAGATTTTATCTGCGCGTCTGCCCTGCCCTGTGCTGCACAGTAAATTGGGCAGATCATCTCTTCCTTTGCAGGTTTCATGTGGAGGTCCCTAAAGTCATCTGGAACAGATGAAATAGAATGATTCAAGGTAGAGTCCCAGACTTCCCTGGCAGTCCAGAGGTTAAGACTTCACCTTCCAATGAAGGGGGTGTGGGGTCGACCCCTAATCGGAAAGCTAAGATCCCACATGCCTCAGTGGCCAAAAATCAAAACATAAAACAGAAGCGACATTTTTGTATTTTTGAAGATAGCACAGAGAATGACCTTTAAAAAAATCTTAAACCCACCAAACCACAACTTAAATGTTTTGACCCTATCAACAATACTGTTAGAAAAACAAAAAGAGCATTTAAAACAGAATGCTGCCTCTCAAAATGTAAACACTATACCAAAAGAAAAGGAAGCAACATTGTAGCAAATTCAATAAAGGCTTTAAAAGTGGTCGGCATCAAAAAAAAGAAAGAAAACTTTTTAAGAAAAAAAAAAGATAAGAGTTCCAGGACCAGCATCATCACCTGTGCGATTCTGTTAAAAATGCAGATTCTCAGGCATTAAATCCAAATCAGGGGCCCCCGGGCTGCAGCCCAGCAGGTGCGGTCCAACAGGATCCAGGTGATTCGTAAGGCCTGAAGGGAGGATGGTGTCTTCTGTCCGTCCTTATCTTCAACTCAGTTCATGACATCGAGGACAGGCCGTGTGATCAGATGGCCCCATGAGACCCAAAATAAGTGGGGCAGCAGAGTTGAGTCTGGGTCTCCAGACGGTCATTCCTTGTTCTTTCCATCCCAGTCTCACGGTTTCAGTAGCTTTGCTTTCCTCTACCACCAACACACAGCCCATCGCTTAATTTCTGCGCAGTCTTGGGGCTTGGCAGTGACGCACACCCTTCCTCTTATCTGCTGAGCTCGGCATTTGCAGAACGGCTTGGGGGAGAGAGTTTCTCAGGGCCCGACTTCTGGACCGACTGGTTACTGCATATGGATTGCCAGGTAGTGATAGTCACACATATATAATACATAGAATTTGCAAGATTCTGTTATAAATTACAGGGTTTTACATCCCTGGTTTTGCAGGCGGATGGCATGAATTGTAACAGTGCAATATATCGCCATAGAAGATAATGCCACCAGCCATGGAGGCCTCATATATCATTACCAAGGAGGATATTGCATTTAGAATGTGCTATTTTTATTTAAGTGTTTTAAAACTGTCAGTTCTGAGCTGCCCCAAGATCTGACAGGTTTGGGGAATATTCCAGATTTCATGTAGAATCCTGAGCCCTCACCATTATCCCCAAGTGGCCTGCTGAAGCTGCCAAGGTGAATGTGTGTGTGCGTGCCAGGAGAGAAAGACAGACCCTTCCATTCTGCCTTAGACCCCCTCCTTATGTATACACACACACACACACACACACTCCTCATCCCTCCAGCAGTTCATACTCTGTTCCTATTCTCCCAGAAGTCTGTTTGGAGCACAAATAGATGGGTCCAGATTTCCACTGTATTGCTGGTTGTTCATGCCTGAGGCCATATATACCAATGGTTAAGAACATACGCCTTGAAGCCAGACTGTCTTGGGTTCGAATCCCCAGTTCCCCTACTTAGCAGCTGGGAAAAGTTATTTAACTTCTCTGAGCTTTGGTTTCTTCTGCAAATCAGAGATCCAAGTACAAGGCTCAATCTTTCTCTCCCTCCCTGCTCTACGCGTCTCCACTCCCACTCCCCTGCCATCAGCACTCAGGCTTCAACCACCAAGGCCTCCGTTTGTCTTCCGGAACATTCCAGGAATGCCATCTTTCATTCCTGCTTTGGGGCCGTGGCACACTTGCCCTCTCTTCTTCCAGGAAGGCTCTTCCTGTATTCATCTGCTGGCCCCTCACACTCCACTCAGGTCTCTGTACAGATGCGCTCATGGGAGCATCCTTCCGTCACTCCCCTTTCTCAAGCTTTCCCACTCAGCCTCCCACCCAGCCTTATTCTCCATCTCTGGCTTTTATTTCCTTCATAGCATGGGTCACTCCTGACCATTAACCAACTGATGCTTTGGGGATCTATGTCCTCCTACCCCTCCCTAGAATGCAAGCACAGAAGGCAGAAAGAATGTCAACTTGTGTATTTAATGCTGTTTTCTCAGCACCAAGGACCCAGCATAACTAGACATTTAATAAATAACTGATGAGTGAATGAATGCTGTGAATGAATGGCACTGACCCAGTGCCAGCTGCGAGGACTAACCGACATAAAGCAGGCAAAATACTTAGCGCAGTTCCTGCCTTACAGTCATCATACCCACTTACATTTATTGAGCGCTTACTGTGTGGCAGGCATGGTTTCAGGTGGTGCTAGTGGTAAAGATTCCGCTTGCCAAAACAGGAGACTCTGGTTCTATCCCTGGATCAGGAAGATCCCCTGGTGGAGGGCATGGCAACCCACTCCAGTATTCTTGCCTGGAGGTCCCATGGACAGAGGAGCCTGGCGGGCTTTGGCCCATAGGGTCGCAAAGAGTCGGACACGACTGAAGCGACTTTGTATGCATGCACCTGTTAGTTTACTTAACCCTCAAACAAATCCTATGAGATAGATGCTATTATGATAATCTCCATTTAGCAAGTGAGGAAACAAAAGAGATAGAGGGACAAATAACTTATCCAAGGTCACCCAGTTACTAAGTACTCAGCCATGGGTCAAAGCTGGGCTCTTATTCTCTGCCCTGAACACTTCTCTAAATGAGTGAGCTATGAACAAAGCTGTGGCTGTCATTGTTACTATACCTGGTTCCACTGGAGGATAAAGGACCTTGGTGCCACCCACACACATGCCAGCCCTCTTGCCTCACCCAGGAGATGGTGCCAATGAGGACCCAGCCCCTTGATTTTCAACCATCATCTAGTCTTGGGACCACCCTGTGGGAGGCAATGTAACTTACACGCACTAGGGAGGGAGTTTGGTGCTCCAGGTTCTTGTCCTATCCTTGAGGATAGCTTGCTGTGTGACCTTGGAGAAGTCACCTCACCTCTCTGGGCCACAGCCTCCTTATGTTTATGATGAAAGTGTGAGACAATGACCCTCCTCCCTCTATGGAGCTTCTTAGGATCTGCGTGAACAGACTCTGCTGGAAACTACTGTTGAACTGAGATGCGGAAAGGCAGATCCCACTGGGAAGACCTCACCTGTGAGACATCAGAGCGGAGGCTGCAAACCCCACCCCTGGCGTCAGGACCCAGACGGGCTGTGCATACGAGGGGATCCAGCCAACGGAGCCTGCTCGTCCACTCAAGGCAGCATTGAGCTCATAAATACAGCCCTGGTTTTGCCAAATGTTTCCAGATAGACCAGGAATCTGACTTTTCTTATGGGCAATCATTTTCAACGTTGACACCATTTTTTACTGCAGCCTATGATGATAACGGACATATCTGTGGCCGGGGCCTGACAGACAGGCCTCCTCCCCATCTCTGCATCTATCTGCGGGGGGAAGACCTGCTGGTAGGGGAATCGCACAGGAGCTCAAGGCCGCCCACCTGGCAAACCCCTGGGAGACCGGGAATGACTTCCTTCCATATTCTAAAACCAAAGGGATGCCCAGGAGTGGGATTGCTAGATCATATGGTTGTTCTATTTTTAGTTTTTTTAGGAACTCCCATACCGTTCTCCACAGTGGCTGTATCAATTTACATTCCCACCAACAATGCAAGAGGGTTCCCTTCTCTCCAAGCCCTCTGCAACATTTCTTGGGTGTAGATTTTGATGATGGCCATTCTGACTTGAGTGAGGTGATACTTCATTGTAGTTTCCAGGGCAGGAATAGAGACCCAGACGTGTGAACGCTGAGTGGGAAGGGGGCAGGGTGGGATGAACTGGAAGATTAGGTTTAACGCTAATACACTGCTGTGAGCTTCCTTTGGCTCAGATGGTCAAGCGTCAGACTGCAATTCGGGAGACCCGGATTCAATTCTTGGGTCGGGAAGATCCCCTGGAGAAGGAAATGGCAGCCCACTCCAGTACGCTTGCCTGGAACATCCCGTGGATGGAGGAGCCTGGCGGGCTTCAGTCCATGGGGTCACAAAGAGTCGGACACGACTGAGCAATTTCACTGTCACACCACCATGTGTGAAATAGCTAGTGGGGAGCTGCAGTATAGTACAGGGAGCTGAGCTCAGTGCTCTGGGATGACCCAGAGGGGTGGGCTGGCGAGGAGTGGGAGAGAGAGGTGTAAGAGAGAGGGGACATACGCATGCATAGAGCTGATTCACTGCCTGGTATGGCAGAAACCAACAACGTGGTAAAGCAATTATACTCCAATAAAAAAATAATAAAATTGAAATAGAACCAAAAACCCAAAGGGATGTTCTAAGAGGGCGGGCAGACGGTTTTTCTCTAACAGTAAAAGTCTTTTCACGACAGTTTATGTTTTTATTATCATGATCGTGGAACATTCACAGGCTAAGAGATGCAAATGGTGTAAAAGAGTACAGAATAGCATGAAAAGACTCCAACCTTCTTCCTAGAAATAGTTTCCTATGTCTCTTTACAGCATACATCCCTTTTTTTTATACCCTGGGTTCATATCTACACACGCTGTTTTGCGCTTATTACCTAGTGTACCTTAGACATATTTTCAGAGTATCTCACAAATTCTTCTTCTGTTTCTGATTATTCCGCACAAGGCATTGCATGGATTTGCCATCATTTATTTTATATTTTATGGGCTGCCCTAATAGCTCAGTTGGTAAAGAATCTGCCTGCAATGCAGGTTTGCCAGTTCCAGCGGTCAGATCCTTTAATGGGATCCAGTTTTCCTCTAAGACGGGCAATGCTGCAAAGAACAACCATGTCTATATATATATTTGGGGGTACATGCAGCATGTCTGTAGCCTAAAAGATATAAAACGTATTCTTCTAAGATGACCACTCAGACCCATGGCAATTCATCTGACCTCAAATAGTGATATATCAATCTGTGATACTTCCTTTCCTAGTATGAATAAACAGGACTCTGCGAACAAATCATGAAGCAACTGGGACAAACTGGTGATATTAGGGAACTGTAGGTAAAGATGATGTGGGTGTTCTTTGTCGTATTTCTGCCGCTTTTCTCTAAATTGAAAATAATTTCCGAACTGAAACTGTTAACAAGTTCCTATTATGAAGCCACTTTGTGACTTGCTTGAAATATTATATTGTTAATTAGAAGCCCCTTAATTCATCCTGATATTTAGAGTCTTTTATTCTCTATTTTTACTATTTGATGTTTGAAAATATTTACCATAGCAACCCGTGCTGACATTAGCGAGTGAAATAGTACAAAGACGGACACAGGCAAAGTGAGCCTCCTGCCTGGTCCACCCCTTCTCCCCTCCCGTCCCTCGGAGACAGCCAGCATTATCAGACTGCTATAGATGTCATCAGCTTACTCCTTGTTGACACATGGATGAATTAGTATATATTGACCTCTTTTTGTATGTTTAATGAGAAACTATGCGCAGCAGTCTAAAATTTGTTGTTTATGCAGACATAGAGAATGGATATGTGGATGTGGTGGGAGGGGAGAGTGAGTCAGATTGGGAGCGTGAAACTGAGATATATACACTACCCTCCTAAACAGACACCCAGCTGGAAGCTGACCTATAGCACGGGAGCTCAGCCATGCTCTGTGATGGCCTCGAGGGGTGGGATGGAGAGTGGGGTGGGGGGGAGATTCAAAAGGGAGGGGCTATGTGTATACATATAGTTGATTCATTTTGGTGTACAGCAGAAACTAACACAACATTGTAAAGCAATTATACTCCAATAAAATTTTTTTTTAATTTAAAATAAAATTGGTTCTTTAAGCCTCATCACTTATCACCGGCATTGCTCAGTAGATTTAAATCTTACACTCTCTTTTTTAAAATTATTTCTTTACATTCAAACCCAACATTCAGTGCAACTATTTTTTTCTTGAACATTTTGTCTAATTATGAAAGTAGTCCAGAGGTTAAATAAAATACAGATAATTTGTAAACATCAAAGTAGGAAATAAAAGTCACCCCTAACCCCTCCACCAGTGGTAACCACTGTTCGCGCTCTTGTATGTTCCGTTTGGGTCTCTTGGTTGAGAACCTGTCCATGTGTCTGCATGTCTGTCTGTGTGGGGAGTAATTAACAAAATGGTGCCATTTTGTGTGCTTTCTTAACACCCTGCTCTTCTGACTTAACATTGTCATGTGAACATCATTCCCATGAATCAAGTTTTCTTTTAAAATAGGAAGTTTGAAAGGAATTGAAACTAATTTTGTTAGGTTAGGTTTGTCATGTCTGTGAAGTGGGAGAAGCAGTCAGGGAAGGCTTCCTGAAGGAGGTGATACCTCAGCAGAGTGCTAAAGGATGAGCAGAAGTCAGCCGGATGGAAAAGTGGCTAAGACTCTATGCTCCCAATTCAGGGGACCTGGGTTTGATCCCTTATCAGGGAACCAGACCCCACAAATTGGAACTAAGATCCCATGAACTACAACTAAAGCCAGGTACAGCCACATAAATATAAATAGAATATTAAAAAAAAATAAAGGACAATAGGTATACCAGGCAGAGGGGACAACATGGGCGAAGGCCAAGAGGTAAAAGAAAGTTTAGTGCATTTAAAGCCTGAATGAGATTTGATGGGTTGGGGTGGGGAAGGGAGACAAGGCCAGCTCTTGGAAGGCTGGAGCTGGATTAAGGGACTTGAATTTTGTCCTAAAAGCAAAGGAGACCTTTTGAAAGAGGAAGGGGAGAGGAGATGGTATGATCATGCCTGAGATTTGCATTTGAGAGTGATCGCTCTGGTGGCCGTGTGGGAACAGGACTGGAGAAGGTACAACAGGAGGTGGGGAGAGGGGCACAGGCATCACAGACATTCCTGGACCGATATTCCCCAACCTTTTCACTATGATGACCTAAAAACTCACCTGGCCCTCCTTCTGCCCCCACAAGCCAGTGGCACCTCTGGAAGAGTCGCCTGAGTCTTTTTTGGCAGTTATGATGTTCTCAGCTGGTGCACATTGCCTCCAAGCCCCAGAGCGCCTCTTAGCAGAACCTCTGACAATTTGATGGAAGTGCTCTTGAAAAACCTGCACCAAGAAATCTGTTTCTCTTTTGTACAGATTCCCTCCTTGCCCTGTAATTCGGAAAACAGAAGTTCAGGGGGAAAAGAACCTGGGAACCCAGGTAATGATAGGACCCAACAGGTGGTCTCATTGTCCAAACCACGGCTGAGTCTGAGGATGCTTGCTCTTCTGATGATCCCCAGGGCAATGGTCTCAGCATCCCGGAGCTGGAACATCTCCAGAGATCAGACCATCTCCCACAGGCTACAGTTGGGAGACCCGGGTTTCTTAGAAGAGAGTAGACATCTCACTTATTTTAAAATATCCTCTTTTTACTTTTATTCTTTTCAGAAAAGGCTTTATTGGGGCCCCTGCTTTTTTAAAAAGAAATTCATTGAGATACAGTTATGATGTTGTGTTAGCTTCTGTTGTACAGCAAAGTGAATCAGCCATTCATGCACATAGATCCTCTCTTTGTTGGATTCCCTTCCCATTTAGGTCACCACAGAGCATGGCGGAGAGTTTCCTGTGCTATACAGAAGGTTCTCATTAGTTATCTATTTATACATAGCAATGTATATATAGGAGGAGGCAATGGCGCCCCACTCCAGTATTCTTGCCTGGAATCCCATGGATGGAGGAGCCTGGTAGGCTGCTGTCCATGGGGTCGCTAGGAGTCAGACACGACTGAGCGACTTCACGTTCACTTTTCACTTTCATGCATTGGAGGAGGAAATGGCAGCCCACTCCAGTGTTCTTGCCTGGAGAATCCCAGGAACGGGGGAGCCTGGTGGGCTGCCGTCTATGGGGACGCACAGAGTCGGACACGACTGAAGTTTCTTAGCAGCAGCAGCAATGTATATATGTCAGTCCCAATCTCCTAATTCATTCCACCTAAAATCCTCTTTTTAACCAGATCCTCACTTTCCTTTTCTTTTCTTTCATGAAAACCAGAGTCTCAGGTACCAGATGATCACATCTGTTCCCCCCACATCCTCCCCAGCCTCATCCTCAAGGCCCCTGGCTAGCTCATCGAAAGGATCTTCCTCCAGCAAATGTCAATCAATGCTGTCTAGGCAGAAACGGTGGTTTCTTCTTGTAAACATCTGTAACATTAAGTGGGGGGAAAAAGAGAAAAAGAAGTTCAGGAAAATCCATCAACCTAATCGTTTGGAAGTGGAATGTTTTCCATGAGGCATAAGTAATGCCGTCCCACTAGTGATTTTTCATCTTCAACTCTGGTCTAGTTCAGATAACTCCCAATGACATGAATGAGGGCTGGTGTGTGTAGGGACACACACACACGCACGTGCTTGTGTCCGAGTACACTCGGGACTTAAATGAAGCTAGAAACCAGTCAGTAAGGCACCGTTTGGTCCTGAGTTCCTGAAGCAAGACTTAACTAAATGCAGGGCTGTGTTGTATGTAACTAAGTACCTGTGAACCCTGAACCCCAGCTCTGTCCCCTGTGAGCTGTGTGATCTTGAGAAGGTATATATCCTCTCTGGGGCTTCCCTGGTGGCTCAGCAGTAAAGAATCTGCCTGCCAATGCAAGAGAGGCAAGTTTGATCCCTGGGTCGGGAAGATTCCCTGGAGAAGGAAGTGGCAGCCCACTCCAGTACTCTTGCCGGGAAATGTCATGGACAGAGGAGCCTGGTGGGCTACTGTGTTCATGTGATCTCAAAAAAATTAAGACACGACTTAGTGACTAAACAATACCTTCTCTAAGGCTGTTTCTTCTACTGCAAAGTGGGACGATTGTAATAGCTGTCTCACAGTGTAAAGTACTGTCTGAGATAGAAAGTAGCAAGCAAAGGCACGTACCATAGATTCCAGCCCTCAGTCAATGGTAACTCGTTTCTTTTGGAGCATAACATGTGAATTTTGAGGGATCCCAGTGCATCTGAGTTCCACCCACAAGAACAAGTAGAGACAAAGGGCAGGAGGCTCCTCGGTAAATCTAAGAGGCCAAGGGACCGTGTGTGTGTCTTGCTAAAATAGAGAGATACACCTATTGCCCAGTGAAAACCAAGTTCTTGGAAGAACATAACAAGCCCAAGATCTAGACAAAGGCATTCTAGGAGGGAGAGCCACAAAACTCCAGCTACAAGAACTGGGAAACAGAGCAAGCTGTAAGGGACACACCTTCCAGGTAGCTCAGGATCTAAGGCCAAGAATGAGAGGGTTGTTGGGGCTTCCCTGATGGTTCAGTAGCTAAAACACTGCTCTCTCAATGCAGGGGACCTGGGTTCGATCCCTGGCCAGGGAACTAGATCCCACATGCTGCAGCTAAAGATTCCACAACTGAAGTAGATGCCACTTCCCACAATGAAAATCAAGGCTTCCACCTGCTGCACCTAAGACGCGGTGCAGCCACATAAATTTAATTAAGAAAATGAATAAGGGGGTTGCCCCAGGCGATGCTGTATGAGCAGCCCTGGACTGTCTGTGCTACCATCACTGGTCTCTGCAGACACATCTCCCTGGCACTCGGGGAAGCAGTGCGCTGGACGTTAACCAAGGCATCAACCTCGGAAACGGTTCTCCAAACCAAAGCACACTCTTGCCATTGTTCTCTTGAGGCAGGCCGCCAGCAGGAAATCGGGTCTCCAGGCTGGGTCTGTGTGAACACACTCGGAGAGGTGTGTCTGGTCCTTGTATACCAATTTGTCCTAGAACTGAGCAGACTGTTTGTAGCAGAGTCTGGCTGTATTATGCATGCCATTCACTTGATAATTTGCATTTCCTTTACCTCTTAAAAAATGAAAAGCAAAAGCAAATAAATGATGAACGGGAGGGAAATTGAATGCCTAATAAATGAAAAGCCTGCCGCGATGAGAAGATTGGGAGCAATTTGAAAACAAAATGAAGTTCTGCTAAAGAAGGGGACCTGAACTCCCTGAGCAAGGGAGCCCCGGGATTTCTGGCTCTCCCTCTGGTTGGAGAGGATTCAGAAGGGAATAGCAAAACCCCCCATTCTTCCCATGCTCTGTGTAACCCTAGGCAAGTCCCTCCAGCTCTCCCAGACTCAGTTTTCCACTCTGATAAATGGGTACAATAGTACCTGGTCTGCTGACCTCCCAGGATTCATGGGACATCAGTGTTAGTAATGTAGATGGGAGAGCTGGCACTGAACCAAGAACTTGGAGGTCAGTAAAAAGGATTGCTTTTTATACAATTCAATGGCTGTACTGAAATCAGAGGGACTTTTTGCCCTCAGAAACTATGCGAGGTGGGAAGAGCACAGCCTTTGCATACAGATCAGAGTTTGGAGAGGTGTGTCTGGTCCTTGTATACCACTTTGTCCTAGAACTGAGCAGACTGTTTGTAGCAGAGTCTGGCTGTATTATGCATGCCATTCACTTGCTAATTTGCATTTCCTTTACCTCTTAAAAAATGAAAAGCAAAAGCAAATAAATGATGAACGGGAGGGAAATTGAATGCCTAATAAATGAAAAGCCTGCTGCGATGAAAAGATTGGGAGCAATTTGAAAACAAAATGAAGTTCTGCTAAAGAAGGGGACCTGAACTCCCTGAGCAAGGGAGCCCCGGGATTTCTGGCTCTCCCTCTGGTTGGAGAGGATTCAGAAGGGAATAGCAAAACCCCCCATTCTTCCCATGCTCTGTGTAACCCTAGGCAAGTCCCTCCAGCTCTCCCAGACTCAGTTTTCCACTCTGAAAAATGGGTACAATAGTACCTGGTCTGCTGACCTCCCAGGATTCATGGGACATCAGTGTTAGTAATGTAGATGGGAGAGCTGGCACTGAACCAAGAACTTGGAGGTCAGTAAAAAGGATTGCTTTTTATACAATTCAATGGCTGTACTGAAATCAGAGGGACTTTTTGCCCTCAGAAACTATGCGAGGTGGGAAGAGCACAGCCTTTGCATACAGATCAGAGTTCGGGTCCTAAACCTACTAGCTGTTATGACCTTGGGTAAGTCACCTTTCCTCTCTGAGAGTCAGTTTCCCCATAAGTGAAATAGAAATAATGACGCTTGCACCCTTGTACCATTGCCTCGAAGAATTAGCCAGCTTAAGGTATAAGATGGTATCTGACACATAGTAGCTGCTCAGCTAAAACCAGTGTTACTCTCCTTCCTGCCATGATTGTTGAAAAGCATTTGCCCTGTTTTCATTATGAACCCAGAACCTGCTTCATGAAATGGGAAAGACTGACCACAAGGAAAAGTTAGGATTTTTGAGATTTTTTTTTTTTTTTTGAGCTATGAGAGACCTTAGAAATATTTAGCTCAGGATCAGAGTCAAAGCATTTTTAACTGGCTACCAATACTAAGTCAACCCCTTCAATATATAACAGTGCAGCAGATCTGATGTCAAGAAATTAACAAGCGGGCATAAGATACCAAGAATCTGGCTGGCGATACGCAGGTTATAAATGGAAATAAAGCATACACACAAATACATTTTTACACTTAACCACTTGAAATACATATTCATCAGCACCAATTCATCTAACTCCAATCACATATAGCTTTAAACTCAGAGTCGCTAGCAAATTTTGCCTTTAGTCAGAATCTTTCAAAGTCTGTCCCCTGGGAAACATAGGGTTTCCTGGAAATGCCTTGGGCTGATAAGGAGTCCCCTCCCCACTTTAACAAGAGCATCTTTAATCTATTTTAAACAGCAGGGTACCATGTAGGCTTTATAAAAATAAAAGTGTTCTGCTATAAAACAAAACTGTGAAAATGACTAATGGAGCTCGAACCTCTCACCACCCAGGTTGGAATAATGAAGCTTCCAGGGAAGTGGTGACTTACTGAGGTCACAGGGAATGAGTAAAAAGCAGCAGGATCGACGGCCAGACCGGTGCCCCAGACCTCTCCCTGTTCTGATCAGAGAGCGTTCTTTGAGTCTAGAGGCAATGATTGCAGTGAATCAGCAGCTTGCTCTCCCACCGGACATGTGTTTGTGACATGGCCACGTGGTGCTGGGCTGGTCTTGAGAGCGGAAGCAGGAGGCCAGCAGCCCACGCTAGCAGCAGGCTGGTTTCTGGTTTCCAGGCTCCTGGCTCTGGTTTCCAGGTTCCTGGACTGGACACCCACCCCATCCTGGCGCCTCTGAAAAGAGACCTCTCCTTTTGGGTGGGGGCTATGGCAAGATTGACTCAGATCATTTAAAATCAAGGCACTGGGTGAGAAAACAGATTCTCTGAGCACCTTCGATGTCCTTGGCAGTCTCTAATTAATTCCCTGGGAAATAGATTTTTCAAATGTTTAAAATTTTTTTTTATTTAAGTGTAGTTAATTGACGATGCTGTGTTAGTTTCAAGTGTACAGCAAAGTGATTCAGTTATATTGTAAAGTGTTAGTCTCTCAGTCGTGTCCGACTCTTGGAGACCCTGTGAACTGTAGCCCGCCAGGCTCCTCTGTCCATGGGATTCTCCAGACAAGAATACTGGAGTGGGTAGCCATTCCCTTCTCCAGGGGATCTTCCCGACCCAGGGATCAAACCCGGGTGTCCCGCATTATGGGCAGATTCTTTCCCATCTGAGTTATATTAATATATATGTATTGATATATATATGTATTATAATATGTATTGATATATATATGTATTATAATATGTATTGATATATATATTAATATAACTCAGATGGGAAAGAATCTGCCCATAATGCGGGACACCCGGGTTTGATCCCTATACTCTTGCCTGGAAAATCCCATGGATGGAGGAGTCTGGAAGGCTGCAGTCCGTGGGGTCACGAAGAGTCGGACACAACTGAGCAACTTCACTTTCACTTTTCACTTTCATGCATTGGAGAAGGAAATGGCAACCCACTCCAGTGTTCTTGCCTGGAGAATCCCAGGGGTGGAGCCTGGTGGGTTGCCGTCTATGGGGTCGCACAGAGTTGGACACAACTGAAGCGACTTAGCAGCAGCAGCAGCAGCATATGCATTGATATATATATAATATCAATACATATATTTTTTCAGATCCTTTTCCATTATAGGTTATTACATGATATTGAGTCTAGCTCCCTGCGCTATACAGTAGGTCCTTGGGAAAGTAGATTTTTGCCATCCCATTTTATGAATAGGGAAACTGAGGTTTAGAGAAGATAGGTGATGAGTCTAAACCAACACAGCCAGCATGCAGTCAGAGGCAGGATTACATCTGGTCCGGGTAGGGGGTGGTGTGTGTAATCTGTTTTATACTCAACATATGACTTCTGGCTTGACCACACCCACTGTGTTCTGGGCCCTCTTTCTCATCTCCCAGTCATCACACCGCCCCAGCTACAGCCTGACAGCCCAGGGTCCCAAGCTGAAGGGTCATTAACCACATTCTGAGAGGCTGGAGGGTTTAGACTAACACCTCCTGTTGGATGCAAGCCCACCACGCCTGTGGCAGAATTAAGTTTCCACGACCAGTGCTTTACATGGGGGCCTGTAAGCGGCACTCCAATGCTCTTGCCTGGAAAATCCCATGGACAGAGGAGCCTGGTAGGCTACAGTCCATGAGGTTGCGTAGAGTCGGACACTACTGAGCGACTTCACTTTCAGTTTTCACTTTCGTGCATTGGAGAAGGAAATGGCAACCCACTCCAGTGTTCTTGCCTGGAGAATCCCAGGGACGGTGGAGCCTGGTGGGCTGCCGTCTATGGGGTCGCACAGAGTTGGACATGACTTAGCTGCTGCTGCTTCTATAAGCAGCAAAGATCTCCTCTCTAGAGTGAGTGGTCCACTGCCAGATGTTCCTGCTGGCGAAACTGGACAGAATTGAGGGCGGGGAGGCAAGCAAGTAGGCGAAGCCATGGTTCTTTGTCTTGGTTGAGAGGTTGTGTTATTTCCCGTCCTCCTGACATACTTCTTCCACTGGATTCTCAGATGGGACCCTGTCTCTCTCCTGCTTCTCAGCCTCCTCTACTGGGACATCTCTGCTGCTCTTCTCCCTGACCTCCTGGTGTTGGGGACTTCGGGGCTCAGTCCATAATTCCCCATCTCTGCACTGGCTCCCAAGCTAAGCCACTCTAAGTCCTACAGTTCTGAATATCACCTCTGTGCCGATGCTCCCAGCCCAGACCTGTCTCCAAAACCCCAGACCCTCCTGCCCAGCCACCTGCTTCATTTCTGGGACAGCATCTCACACCCCGCATTTCTGAAACTGAATTTCTGTTCACCTCCCCTCAAAACTATTCCACTCCCAGCTTTCTGTATCCCAGTGAGGACACCTGCACCCTTCCACTTGTTCAGGGGGAAAGTCTGTCTGGAGCCCTTTCTTTCTCTCTCGCCCCACCTGTGGTGGGTCAGAAAATCTTGTTGGGTCTACCTTCAAAATATGCCAAGAATCCAAGCATTTCACACCACTTGCACTGCACCCACCTGGTCTAGACCATCAGGATGCCTTGCTTGGATGTCTTCAAAAACCTTTTAACGTTCGCCTTACACCCACACCCACAGAGGAAGCTGAATTAATGCACCCCGCCCAGAAGAGAGCAGGGTCCAATCCCTGGAATATATATTAATAAACGTTGCCTGCTTTGGAAACAGAGTCTTTGCAGGTGTGATTAAAGACCTTGAGATGGAAAGGTTATCCTGGATTACTCAGTTCAGTTCAGTTCAGTTCAGTCCAGTCACTCAGTCGTGTCCGACTCTTTGCAACCCCATGAATCGCAGCATGCCAGGCCTCCCTGTCCATGACCACCTCCCGGAGTTCACTCAGACTCACGTCCATCGAGTCAGTGATGCCATCCAGCCATCTCATCCTCGGTCGTCCCCTTCTCCTCC